>CAJNDT010000924.1:245000-290564 GCA_905221615.1 Symbiodinium sp. CCMP2592
TTTCCCCAACTGCACGATACGCGCAAAGGCGCATGAACAAAAACATCGAGGTTCTCAGTCGTGACTCACGAATCCCCTCTTCTTAATTATATCAATCGTTAGCCCATGACCCCAATGCAAAGTTTTCATCAAAAAGTTCAACAGTCCACCTAAAGGCTCACCCAGAAATGGCACCTAGCATCACACAGTCCGCACACATACGTGCGTGTACATGCACACTCATATGCATTCTGAAGCACGCATCAAGGTATACATACATGCATGCATGTCTGCGCTTTAGAATAAATGTATGTAGGTAGGTGGGGTATGGGGAGTGGGTGTGTGGTAGGCAAGTAGAGAGGTAGGCAGCTAGGCAGGCAGGCAGGTTGGCACGAGGGCAGGTGCCTAGGGCTCATAGAGGTAGGCATAAAAGCCATGTGCATATGTATGTATGTCTGTATGTATGTAAGCCTTTGCATACGCGGATGCAGATATGCATGTATAGGTATGTATGTGTATGTAGGCATGCATGTCTGTACGGCTGTATGAAGAGATAGGTGCGCATGTATGCTTGTAGGTATGCATGTGTGTATGTACGTAATGTGTCCATGTATGTGTTTAACTGCTTGTCCCAACATGCGCATGCATGCATGCATGCATGCATGCACGCGTGTACACATGTACGTACGTATGTATGTCCATACGCAGGTAAATATGTATGCATGTCTGTGCGTATGCATGCATGGCGTTGTGCATGCATGTACCTACAACACACACCCAAAATATCACATGCATATAATGCATATACATGAGCTAGAGATCTTCTGTACAACAGGCGCATAGACATACAGAGTAGACATAAATAACATGCTCACATGCGTTGCACGCGATATAACAATGGAAGTAGCAGCTATGTCGGAATCGGGTCGGCGGCTCAGGACACTGCGGTTTAGAATACTTTCACAACATCAGAACTGGGGAAGTTGGCAGGGCGCATGTGCGGCCTGGACAGTTGAAGTGAGAGTGGAGGTGCTTTGCGCTGGTCTTTGCCATGTAATGCTGCAGAATGAGGGTGTCCTAACTGCATGAGCGCCGTAACGTTTGACCACAATGCTTTAGGCCGAAACCCTTGTATGTAGTAATACATCCCTAAACCCTCGTACAAGCCAGAAGAGGCTTTTGTAGAAACCTCTACAACCCCTAGTACAGCCCGCAAGCCCCTAACCCCTAAGCCCTGAAACCCCAATTACCCACATACTGCCCGGTCGCTGCAGAACTGCCAGTCGGCCCTCAGAGGGCTACACAGGCTTTCGGCGTTTAGGGTCGTATAGTCATAGTGAGGTTCCTCCCGGGCTTTTGGGGAATCCTAGACCCTAAACCCTCTTTACGAGACGTTTCGCCCGATCTTTCGATGTTTAAGATCTTTCAGGTTCGAGGGTTAAACCTGCTGTGTGCAAGGCTCTAGGGTTCATGGGTTTAATTGGGGAGACGGAACCAACTACAGGTGATACCCAAATATCTAGCATTACTATTCCTTAGAGCTTCTGATCCTCATCGCAATAGAATATACCGTATACCCCAAGACGCTATTTCACGTATCAACCCCTGTACCATGGGGTCTCCGAGGTTCTGGGTAGAGAGAGAGAGAGAGAGAGAGAGAGAAAGAGAGAGAGAGAGAGAGCCAGACAGAGACAGAGAGGGACAACAAGAGACATAGAGAGACAAAGAGAGACACAGAAGGACAAAGAGAGGGAGAGAGAGGCGATTGAAGGCTGATGCTTTTAAATAAAAAAAGGGACAAAAAGAGGGAGAGAGAGGCGATTGAAGGCTGATGGAGGAGGCGTCCATGCGCTTTGCACAATTTCTTGAGACAGGCCAAGCCAAGAGCCTGAAGCCGAAAACCCCAAACCCTACAGCGCAAACCGCAAGCACGAAAACCCTAAACCCCTAAACCCTAATCCCCTAAACTCTAAACCCCTAAACCCTACCTAGACCCTAAACCCTAAACCCTAGACCCTAAACCCTAAACCCTAAACCCTAGACCCTAAACCCTAAACCCTAAACCCTAGACCTCTAAACCGTGCACGAAGCTTATGCTGCCGATTGCTCCCATCCGAGACGCTGCCAAACCATTGCTCTCCACAGTGCGCCGGAGTGCAGCCCTATCAGAGCTGTCGGGCTTCTTTAGGGGTTAAATTTAGGGTCAAGGGTTAAGGGTTTAGGGGTTTAGGGGTTTAGGGGTTTAGGGGATTAGGGGTTTAGGGGTTTAGGGGTTTAGGGTTTCGGGGTTTAGGGTTTAGGGGTTTAGGGTTTAGGGTTCAGGGCAGCCCTGTCAAAGCTTCAGGCGCTTTTGTGTTTGGGCACTGCAAGGGTTCCTACAAGGATTCTCTAAAGGGTTCTATTCCCGGGTTTAGGGCTTGAGAACTGTTGTGCAGGCGCCATAGCAGCAGAAACGTCCAGCCCTCGTTTCCTGGCAAGTGTGGCAGTGGTACTGGTCGTGGTAGTGGTAGTAGCAGTAGTAATAAATACTGTTACTAATACTTTTACGATTACCATTACCAATACTATTACTATTACTATTACTGTTACTATTACTATTACTATTGCTTTTGCGATTGCTATTGCTATTATTATTCGTAGCAGTAGGGGTAGAGGTAGAAGTCGTAGTAGTAGTAGTAGTAGTAGTAGTCGTCGTCGTCGTCGTCGTCGTAGTTGTCGTAGTCGTCGTCGTCGTCGAAGTAGTAGTAGTAGTAGTAGTAGTAGTAGTAGTAGTAGTAGTAGTAGTAGTAGTAGTAGTAGTAGTCGTAGTAGTAGTAGTAGTAGTAGTAGTAGTAGTAGTAGTAGTAGTAGTAGTAGTAGTAGTAGCCAGCGGCGTGTTTACCGTACCCGTGAAATCGGCTACTGGGGGGGGTGATAATAACGACATGGTTGACCGTAAGCAGTAACGGGGGGGGGCAGGGGGGCTAATGACGACATGGTTGACCGTAAGCAGTAACACAGTAGCGCCGGTAGCAGTACCAGTGGTAGGATGCTTGTAACAACGTGTCTTGCTCCACATTCTTGTGCAGCATGTACAAAAAGCCAAAAAAGCTGTAAATACCAGTGTTTTGGGCATGACCGCCAAAGGCAATCACATGAACATTAACCTGACCATCTTCATCATAACCATCATCCTCGCCATCTTCAACATCATCGTTAACTGCATCACCGGCCTTATGTTGATGATGAAGACGATTATGAGGATGATGATGATAGGGATGATGACTATGAGGATGATGATGAAGATGATCAGGTAAACGATGATGTTGAGCATGGCGAGGATGATGGTTATGAAGATGATGATGAAGATGGTCAGGTTGATTTTCATGTCACTGCCTTTGGCGATCATGCCCAAAACGCTGGTATTTACAGCATATTGGGCTCTTGGTACAACTTGCTGCACAAGGATGTGGAGCAAGACACGTTGTCACAACAGACGCGCGTAAACCTTTTCGAGCAACGCCTCCCACACAAAACGCAAAACAGCCTTGTCATTTGCGTACTTCCAAAATACACTGAAATAAGCACGCCACCACAGCGGCAGCTGCGTTTTTCAATATTTAGGGGTACGGTACACACGGTGGCGGGTAGTAGTAGTAGTAGTAGTAGTAGTAGTAGTAGTAGTAGTAGTAGTAGTAGTAGTAGTAGTAGTGGTAGTAGTTGTAGTAGTAGGAGTACAATAGGAAGAGTGAGAGTATGAGTAGAAGTAGGAGTAGGTGTAGGGGTTGGCGTGGTCGTAGTGGTAGCAGTCGTCGTCGTCGTCGTCGTAGTCGTAGTCGTCGTCGTAGTACTAGTAGTAGTAGCAGTAGTAGTAGTAGTAGTAGTAGTAGCAGTGGTAAGTTGTTGTTGCAGTAGCAGTAATAGTACTAGTACTAGTACTGGCGTTGGTGATAGGGATAGGGGTAGTGCTAGTGGTAGTGGGAGTGGCAGTGGCAGTGGCAGCACTTGAAGTGGCAGTGGCAGTGGTAGTCGTCGTCGTAGAGCTAGTAGCAGTAGCAGTAGCAGGAGCAGTAGCAGTCGTAGTAGTAGTAGTAGTAGTAGTAGTAGTAGTAATTAATAGTTGCAATAGTAGTACCCGTGTTGTTAGTAGCGACAATCCACAATGCAATGGTGACAGTACTATAGGGGTCTTAATAGTTAGAACAAGGTTTTGTCGCCCATTATACCAGAATTTTCATCAGGGACCCTATAATACTGGTTTGACGGCTATGCTGAAGAAACCCACGGCCACACGACTTCATACTCATGAGCGAACGGACCAAAAGAACTTTCATCCCGTATATATTCGTTCTTGCCCTAAACCCTAAACCCTAAACCCTAAAGCCTAAAGCCTAAACCCTAAAGCCTAAAGCCTAAACCCTAAACCTTAAACCCTAAACCCTAAACCCTATCTCTCTCTCTCTCTCTCTCTCTCGCCTTATCGCTCTCTCTTTACGACTGTCGAGCTGCATTGCTGGACCATATGCATCGATCGCCACGCCCCGTGACCTTAGTTTTTAGGGTTTAGGGGTTAGGGTTTAGAGTTTAGGGTTTAGTTCCAAAGTGAATAGTGAAGAACAAGCTTGTGGGAGGGAGTGAAATCGATCTTCGCATGGATGCCAAAGATACGATGCTACGGCTGACGGAGTGCCGAACACACCATTATCAGAGCATAAAAGAAACTTGCATGGTGCTGGGAGGTGGCTTGAGACCTTGAAACAGCAAGTGCACCCTGCCGCAAGACAGCAGATCTGCAGCGGAGATGGCAAAGAGACACATGCAATTCTTCCCGTGGCTCTGGGTGCGCAACTCTTTGTCCGAGTGGGTGATCGCATATAGGATGCAGCCTGGCGCGCGGTGGGTGTCGTAAACCCCAAATTGTCAAACCCAGACTGAGAATGACAAGAAGAAACAACAAGGGTAATAACAATAACAATTATAAGAAATAGTTTAACAGTACTGACAAACATAATACCAATGGCAATAATAATCATAAGAATGATCTTAGTAATACTAATAATGAACAATAACCACAACAGCAGTAACAGTAGCAGTTGAACAGTCACAACAACATTATATGTTGCTATTGCTACTACTGTTGTTGTTTGTTGTGACTGTTGTCTTATAGAACCATAAACTCACTGGCCCAAAACCCAAGGAAATAAAAGTTGAAACTTTCAGAATCGGCTACCTTATAAGAACCCACAAAGTTGAAAAGTTGAGTTTACAGCCAGTAAGTGAACCTTAGGGTTCTCATGGCCGCAAAGCCCACTCCAACTGCTGCATTCTGCAGATACGGCCTGAACTTGCCTTACTTGGAGGATCATGGAACTTAGTAAGTAGGGTTTAGGAATCATTAAAAGGAATCCTTAAAGGATTCCTTAAAGGGATCTATAAGGTTTTTGGGTTTAGGGTCTACTTCTTGGAGGATCATGGGACTTAGTAAGTAAGGTTTAGGAATCCTTAAAAGGGATCCTGAAAGGGTTCCTTAAAGGGATCTATAAGGTTTTTGGGTTTAGGGTCTACTTGGAGGATCATGGGACTTAGTAAGTAAGGTTTAGGAATCCTTAAAAGGGATCCTGAAAGGGTTCCTTAAAGGGATCTAGAGGGTTTTTGGGTTTAGGGTCTACTTGGAGGATCATGGGACTTAGAAAGTAAGGTTTAGGAATCCTTAAAAGGGATCCTGAAAGGGTTCCTTAAAGGGATCTATAAGGTTTTTGGGTTTAGGGTCTACTTGGAGGATCATGGGACTTAGTAAGTAAGGTTTAGGAATCCTTAAAAGGGATCCTTAAACGGTTCCTTAAAGGGATCTAGAGGGTTTAGGGTTTAGGGTCTACTTGGAGGATCATGGGACTTAGTAAGTAAGGTTATAAGTAAGTACCTTAATTGGGGTTATAAGTATAGTTACCCTAATTATAACCCTAGTTACCCAGTCCCATGATCCTTTAAGTAACCTCCTAACATCCGGTATCCCCTATCCAGACGCAGCGCTCTCCTCGCGTTACCCGCCCATCAAAAATGATGACGTCCTAGACGGGTTTAGGGTTTAGGGTTTAGGGTCATCCGCAAAACCTAGACAATGGTTTTGGCAGCATAGAGTGGCATCAGCGAGCCCATGTCGGCACCAGCAACAACATCCGTGCAGACTGCGAAACCATCTCGGCACCCATTCTAACACGCAGCCCGACCACATCCCCAAGCAGGAAAAAACACTCTTACTTATAGCCAACTTCGTTTACGCTAGATTTTGACGGCAACTGGAGGCGGGTTGATGTCAAGCTGGGGGTCGTAGGCGGCTGAGGGCTTCCACGGACTCGTAGGGTTTCAGAGTGTTTCCGGGCTTGGGGCTGGAGAAGGTGCCACAAGGATTTTCCGGGGTTGAGGGCTTGGGGCTTCAAAGTCTGCTACAGGTTGTCCATTGGGTTAGGGTTGTCGAGTAATTTTGGTGCGTTCGGGTGTTTAGAGGCTTTCCGTGTTTTGGCGAGGATATGCTGAAGAATCCCCCAAGCCCTGAACCCTGAACCCTAAACTCGAGAGGAAACTCTAAACCCTGATGCTGAACATCTCCCAACATGAACGCCACCATCTTTATATACCCCACCTGCATCAATCCTGAACCTTATTAAAGATGGATAGATATCCTAGAAAGCACCTTGTAAAGAACCTGCTACCATAAACTCTTGTAGAAACTCCTAAAGCAGAGTGCTCCAAACTTTCGTTTGCACCTTTGTAAGGAAATCCATAACCCCAAACCCTAAACCCGAACACCTTCTGAAGCCCGGATGGCCTCCGAGGTGGGTCCCAACTTCCACGACCTTCAATGGCCCCGTGGCCGCGCGGACTAAGTTCCTGAAGACCATGTCCTAGGCATCCCACGGATTCGGGGTTTTGGGGTAGGGCTTTCCGACAAATCCGGGGGGCCACACTTGGGCTCAAGGTAAGGGTTCAGAAGGCAAAAGTCCAATTGCAACGGGGTCTGCAGGGAAAAGATCTTTAAGTGGGTAGTTGTCAAATTTTTTGCTATAATATGGGCACAAAAAGGGATCATAATTTTGATAACCACCCAAGTAGGATTTACAGGGTTGAAGGCTTTAAAGCAGACTCGGTTCTTCTCCTGGCGTCCAGAGCTCTAAGGTCCAGAGTTGTGGGTGGTTGTCAAGATGATGGTCCCTTTTTGGGTCCTTATCATAATACGGCACCTACTTTTTAAGGTACCAAAAAAGGGGTTATAATTTTGACAACCACCCTTGTGTAGTGGTTATGGAGATCTTGCACTTCGGACCCCCACCTCGGCAATTCCGGAGCCTGGAAATACAAACCTTTGAAACTGGCATCTCTACAACAAGCTCGTTTGTTTGCGGTTTAGGGTTTTAGGATTTAGGGTTTAGGGTTTAGGGTTTTAGGATTTAGGGTTTAGGGTTTTAGGATTTAGGGTTTAGGGTTTTTGAATAGATCATCTATGTTCATGCTCAGCTGCTTTGGAGGTCCGAAACTTTGTGCCGCGTGAGCGTCGCAGTGGAGCTCCAAGACCGTGCGCACATGGTTGGCCTCCACGTTGCGTGTCGGAAGCCTAGGTGGTCGAGTTTAAAAACAGGGCGTTAGGGTTCAGTATTGGCTCTGAGTCTCAGGTTCTAGCTACAGCAGCTTACCCAAAACAGAGCTTACAGTTTAGAAGCGTGCCAGCTCATGGTTGCAAATCCTAAAAGGCTGAATTACTTGTGTACGCTTAAGTATTGGCAGCGCCAAAACCCTAAACTCTGAACCTTAAGTTCAAACAAGGAGCAAGTGGACAAAGAACGGAGACTCCGGGTGCGTGACAGAATCCTGTTGGATGCTCCGGGCTTTGTAAGGCCTATACTTCACCCCCCTTAGAACCATAATAAAGGTATATTATGTTTACAATTCTCTTGGGTTTTATGCGAACAAAAAATTCCTAAAGAGACTATAGTATATCGGCCCATGGAATTTTACAGGGGTTTTGCTGAGCCCCTCAACCCGGACACCCAACTTGATCAAGTCGAGCAGAAGGTGTGTAGGAATCAAAGGTGCCCAGCGATGGAGTTTGGGATGTCCCACTTGCCAGGTTTTTGGTCTTCGACTTGATTGAAAAACTCAATTGCTGGAATATCCTCAACCAAGAGAGCCTCATCTCATGTAGCTGGCTACTCCAAGGCTGTACATAGTGCGTCAGGATTTCCAAGGGTCTCAACGTTTTTGCGGCGTGGGCTCCCGTGCGTTAACTGCCTGCGCACATCCTCCCCAGAGTGTTTGCGGTTTGGGATGTCTGGGCTTTTAATTACCCAGGGAGAAAAAAGTGTAAACTTGTATTTCATAATGGTTCCCTTAAGAAAAATGTTTCAAAACATACTCCAAAGCCCAGATGTGCATACAACGAAGAACCGACGAGACCGTTGCAGCCTTGTTTTGGCAAGCCACCCCTGAACGGAAATCCAGGGGCAAGGCTCATTCATATAACCGAACACTTCAAAGACACGGAAGACCCCGAAATGCTAAATCCCACACTCTGAGCTGACATTCTGAATCCACATGCTGAGCTCGAAACCCGCCACCCTACAAGACTCAACTGAAAAACCCGAACACCGATCTTATAATATATATATATATATATATATATATATACATATGTGTGTGTATGTATCGCGTATATACTATATATAACTTATAACATATAACATGTAGTATATAGTACATAATACACAAGATAACCCTTCACGCACTGCTTCAGCCTTCATGTGGATGGGTTCAACTAGCTGCCGGTCAAGTCGGTCCAGGATCTCAAACAGTGGCACCTGTCACGGCAAGGGTAAGGGTTTAGGGTTTAGGGTTTAAGGTTTAGGGTTTAGGGGTTCAGGGTTTAGGGTCTGGGGGTTTAGGGGTTCAGCGTTTGGGACTTAGGGTTTGGGGCTTAGGGTTCAGGGGTGTATGGCTTATGGCTATATGGTCTAGCTGCGACAGTTACGACTTGCGTTCTACAAGTTTCTAAAGAACATAAAACATATATACCTTCAACTGTCTTATGGAACAGAGTACAATTGAGCAATATTCCTTAATATTCAGGAAACTTACAACTGCGAGGTTCTGTAGTCACACATACGGGCTATCGCAAAGGTTTCTGTACGGATTCAAAAAGGGTTTGGTTCTAGGGTCTAGGGCCCTTTCGGCTTTGCGCAAGGTTGTGGGTTGAGGGCCTAAGGCCTAAGGTGAATACCCAGTATACTGCAAATATAATAAGGAGCCCGCCAAAGTAGTATAGATATTTATTTTAACTAGGCCCCTACAAATACCCTAAACCATCAACCCCAAGCCCTACGCTGCTAGAAGCTCCAAAGCCCTGAACCCTAAGCCCTAAACCCTGAGCCCAAGACCCTAAACCCTAAACCCTAAGCCCAAAACCCTAAGCCCTAAACCTGAAGCCCTAAACCCTAAACCCTAAACCTGAAGCTCTCTGACTCCTGATGCAAGCCAAAGAGGTCGTCTGGTTCAAGCCAGGAGATCCACGACCCCCGAGCAAAACCTCGTAACTTAGGTACGACCCCCATACAGTAGGAGTCTATACTATACTGAACTTAGAACCCTAGCAAAAAGTTACATAATCTTAGCTGTTTCTTAGGGATTATAATAAACAAAAAGCAAAAATGATTTCTAAGTACCCCTAAGTATAATAGTGCTACTATTAAGGTCCTACTATATCTATATTATGCATATTATTCAACTATTTCTGAGCCCGTACCCTATGACCCTGAACCCTATGAACTGCCTCTTATCACCCGAAATCCGTTTGTTGACCCCATAGTTACAACCCCTGTTTCAAGTCGCGAGGCTTCATAAAACAAGATTCGAAGCATCTGAGACTTGGCTTATGGAGTTTGGGGTCTGGGTCAAAGGCTAGAAGATCCGCGGGAAGTTAAGGTTTGTCGTAGGGTTTGGGGCTTACTGCGGGGGTCTTAGTAGTTAGAATAGGGTTTTGGGGAGTGTTGTACCATGATTATAACAAGGAAGCCCCAAAATAGTATTCAATAAACCCTAAGCCCCAAACCCTGTAGGGTTTGGGGCTTAGGGTGGTGAGGCTCCTTTGTGTGAGGGTTCTAATTCTGGGCGTTCTGCAACCTCGGCTGCAGCTTCCAAGTTGCATCCGGCAGCCGGAAACCAACGACCAAGGGTTGAATATGGGGTCTGAATACTTAGAAGAAGTTATACCTTAGAAGCTGCCCCCACCCTGCAATAGTGACTATAAGGAGTATATTAGGGCTCTATTACATTTCCTACTATACCACTATTACAGGGTGGGGGCGCCTTCTAAACCATATATAAATGTGGAACAGAAGGGCATACTGTTACTGCTGTAGTCACTCAGACCCCAAGATTAGGCTGTAGCTATACTGAACTTAGAACCCTAGCAAAAACAATAATTTTAGCTGTTTCTTAGGGATTATAATAACCGAAAAATAAAAATATTTCTACTAGTAAGTATCCCTAAGGTAGGTTTTGGGCTGTGGATTCACGCCACCTTCAACAAACAACCGAGCTAGAGGAACAGTGAACACGACGCAGCGGGTAGTCACGAACGGAAATGAAATCCACGTGAAGACGACACAACAACAACACCAAACTCGAACCCTGAGAGTTCTGCCGCTCCAAAAAAGGTGAACCCCGAGACGAAAATCCCAATGCGCCACCTCAGTCCGGGATACCATCATCAGAAGGCCAGAAAAGTCCGTCCAGGAGGCAGGCGCGCTCGCCTCTGACAAGTGGTCGGATCAGTTCCGACGAAGGGTACTCTATAATGAGGGTATTGTAAGAGTACTATAATAAGGGTATGTACTCTAATAAGCGTACTATAAGGGTACTACAATGAGGGTTCTAAGGAGTTTAGGGTTTAAGGCTGGTGGTCTGGCGCTCGGGTTTTGGGCTGGGCTAGCACGGACCAAAAAGTCCCCAAAAGCCTAAACCCTAAAACCCCAAAACCCTAAACCCTAATCCCTAATCCCTAAAACCCTGAACCCCCAAACCCCCTCCGCACCTTGGCATGCTTGTAAGCCTGCTGCAAAAACCTGGGGGCTGCTCGAGGCTTCGGTGGGGGTTTAGGGTTTAGGGTTTACATGCTTCAGCATTTCAGGGTCTTGCGTTTTGGGTGTATTATAGGGGCCTTAATGATTAGAGTAGGGTTTTGGGGCCCATCATACTATAGTTATCATAAGGAATCCCCAAAATCGTATAGGTAATTAGTAAGGCTTAATGGGCTTAATGCTTATGAGGCCAATCTGCAAAAGACCTGATGTCGACAACAAGATGAGCTACAACTTCCGACAGCAACTCATCCACAGTTTCGGTCGCTGAGCAGATGTCCAACGATCAGCCGCTGTAACCCCAAATAGCCAAGTCTGAAGCCCTACTTTCTTGAGTAGTTGCAACTGAAACACTCAATGAAGGTTTCATTCCAGACGCACTGAACCTGCTAATCCTCCAGCCCCACATCCCGCGAGCAACATTTTGTTTATTAAACTCGTACGATGATGAACCGAAGAACTCGAAACCCCAAACCCTTAACAACGTCCTGAACCCTACTACACCCTAAATCGTCCTGAGCCCCCGCACCTTGAATTTCCTACTCCGTCCCCAAAACAAAGCCATCCGGCTCGCCTATGAACAAGGGCGCCAGGGAGCTGCTGACCCAGATTCAGCAGACGATGCATCTCCTGGCGCTCTGGCCCTACTGCCCCGCCGTGGCCGGGGATCCCCCATGATTTGGTGACGCGGAGATAGTCCTCGGCTGTCGTGGCTAGGGTTTCGGTCTGGAGCTTAAGGCTTAGGCTTCAAGATTAAAGGTTCGGGATACCCGGTACCCCAGCAAATAAGAAAAAACAAATCTCCACCCCACCCCCCACTTCGCCAGAACAAAACATGTATCAACCAAAGTTCTCCATGGAGGCTTCACAAAATGAAGGACCCTAGAGAAACCTTCTCAGGCGTATCCTTAATACAAGGACACCCGATGTCCACTCTTCCGAGACATTCTACGTTCCAAAACACCCATGTAAGGAACAACCCTTGAACACCCGAACACTCCGAAACCCCAACCACACACCCTGAACGAAAGCTTCACATAACAAGGGACCGCAATATAGACCCAAGTAAAGCGAGCCTTACTACAAGAACCTTTAGAAGATCCGGCCATTTCTATGTCGATAACACCATCGCAAAAACCTATGAAACATTGATAGAGGCTCTCAAAACGCCCGTATCAAACATAGCCCAGAAAACACTTATCAACTCCTGCTGAGACCTATCCAAAATAATATAACACAGCTAGCAAACCCAGCCCAGTTGAAAACCTCTACAAACCGATGAGCGCTTCTACCCCTCCCTAAACCCTAAACCCTAAACCCCAAACCCTAAACCCTAAACCCTAAACCCTAAACCCTACTTATCCTGCAAACACCTTGTATCCAAGCGTCCGCCTCAACCAGGGCTGTCGCTGCTTTCTCCAGACTGGCTAGACCTAAGAGTAACCTAGGGATAAAAAGGGTGCCCTTTTTGTGTTAAAGTGGGTTATAAGGGAACCTAAACCCTAAAAAAGGGAATAAGGGCCTACTCTGGGTCCTAGCTGGTGAGGCCTTTGCAGACTTTGGGATTCAAGGAGTCATGTAGGGGCCTTAATAATCTGGGTTGGCCTTTAAACACCCTGAAAAATACTTATAAAAAGGGCCCCTTATAAACCCAAATAAGGAAAATGAAACATGTCCCAAAATCCAACCTATTGATGATGAACAGGGTTTTAGGGGGTTCCTTATTACAACTAACTACAGTATAATATACCCCAAACCCTATTCTAAAGAGTGAAAAAGGCCCCCACTGTATTGGGTTCTGAATTTCTGAAACACCGGGCTTCTGAGGCTTCCATAGGTTTTCGATCTCAAGGGTTGTAAGCCTGCTCTTTCCAGGTTTGATCCATGTAGGTGGTTGTCAATATTAGGGTCCCTTTTTGGGTCCCTATTATAATACGGCACCTATTATTTCGGGTACCAAAAAGGGACCACAATTTTCACAACCACCCATGTGTCGTAAGGGTTATATATGTTCGGTACATAGGCCTGAATTGCAGCGAAGGGCGCCGCTGTGCCACCTATCTTTCTGATAAGGGTGCCGTTGTTTTGATATCTTTCTTAGGCTTCCTGTTGTCATCGGAGACTCTGATGTGGTGAGATGGCTTGGGGTTCAACGAAAGGGCCAGGGTCTGGGTGCGGGGTTTTTATATATGTTTTTTCGAAGCCCTGGCTTGAGGGCTGCAGGCTGACAACGGTTTAGGGTGTGGGATCGTTTAGGGTTTAGGGTTTAGGGGTTTGTGGGCTTTGGGATTCAGGGTTTGTTTGTGCTTGCTGGTCTGACCATTCGCAGCAGGTGAGGGCAACAAAAACGCAGGACTGATTCGTGCCTTGCCGTCCTCCAAATGCCGGGCTTTCTTGAGGCGCGTCCTGGCTAGCGCTGTAAGCACCATGTGTCGGGTTCTGTTGATGTTTTGTCGTGCCAGCAAGGATTCAGTAGGCTGGGCGATGTGATGGATACGTGCTGAACACACCCATATGTGAATCGATGTATGCAAGCGGATAATCAGACGGAGAAAAGCAGAAGGAAACATAGACACGTATATGTAAGGAAATGCATCTGCGCACGAATACGTTTTACTAATTTACGCACAACACACACGAGGGAACAGGCACAAATGGGCCCCAATTGGTCCATGCCGTCTTCTCGCTGACCTTTCCTTTGCAATCCTCCGTTCATTTTGGATCTTCTTGGTCATTCAGCGACCTGTGGTCACTATCGTTTCGCCGCTCGTTCTTTCGGGATGGCCTTTTTCCGAAGCATTTCACCGAACGCAAGCTGCTGGAGTTTAAGGCTTTTAGGCATTTCTTTGGCGGCCGGCTGCACGGAGATCCACAGAACTGTCGTGCGCGCGCTGTCCATGGGGTGCAGATGGCTGCGGCTGCAGGCTATCGGGAAAAATTTAAGGTAAGATTCTATGCGGTGGCAAGGATCGCTATCGAAACATAAGTCGAGAGGAATTGCAACATCAACTTCGGGCAAGAGCATTGCAAACAGACACTGGAGCTCCGAGTATCTTGCAGCTCGTGACAGACATCGTGTACAGAAAACTAGCGCAGAGTAGTTGGTAGCTCTGAAGCTAACGTGGCATAGGTTCAAACACTGTTTGCAGGATGAACAGGTGGTGTGAATAGAAAAGTTGTGCGAAGGCGGGTGGAAACCCCACGCTCTACAGACATGGGGATTCGCTGTTACTGCTACGAAGCTGTGATCACCCAAGACAACGCGACTCCTGCTCCAAGTAGCTCTTCAGTGTAGCGAGAAGGACATTTCCTCAGCAGTGAAAACATTAAGCAGTGTTACTGGCATCAAAAAGGTTGGACCAGCGCGGAAAAAAGGCTAAGACCTCCCGGATCCTTAACCCGACAACAAGAAAAACGACGACAGCAGGCTCCGTGTCTAGTGTTTTGGGAGCGTAGGGTTGCGGTCTATGTTCAGGGCTCTCAAAGCCGAGTGTAGGCCTTGTAGGTTCTAGGTTCAAATTTAACTTTTCCGGACCGACTATGAAGGCGGCAAGGTGCGGGTCACAGGAGCAGCTTGGAAGATGCAACGTCCAAAGCAAGCAAGAAGGTAGCCTAGAGAACAGCACTAGCCACGACAATGAGGATGACCGAAGGTCAGAGTAGAAGTAGTAGTAGTAGTAGTAGTAGTAGTAGTAGTAGTAGTAGTAGTAGTAGTAGTAGTAGTAGTAGTAGTAGTAGTAGTAGTAGTAGTAGTAGTAGAAGTAGAAGTAGAAGTAGTAGTAGTAGTAGTAGTAGAAGTAGTAGTAGTAGTAGTGACGGAAAAGCATGGGAACACTACTCTCGTCATAGCACAGAAGACACTCACCCTACACCCTCGGAGTTCATCCATGTTGCGTCTCGCGGACGGAGGTGGCTCGCCCATCACTTGCAGAATGTCGGGAAACTTCTCCTTCACAGCAGCATAGACTTTGCCGATGTGGAACCACGGCGCATAACTGGTTCCGCTCATCAGGTAGCCTGCCCAAGAGACGAAACCCCCGGAATCAGGGTACAAACAGGGGTCTTGCTTGGTCTGAATGAAACAGGGGACTGCATGGCTGGATAAACCTTTCAGGGTATAGTACAGCAGCCATGGTTAAGGATTGTAAGAAACTGGAATTCTTAGCTTTTTCCACCCCGCATTTACGTGGGCAGGAAGAGGTGAGGACTACCGGTTTGACGGTAAAGAACTTACGTTTTATGGTTGCGGGCTTCGTTGCTGGAAGGAGAAACTCCACAAAGCTTCTCCAGGCATCAACACGGCTTGTTAAATCCTAAACCGCTGAAAACGCGATTTCTCGCCCTCTAAGAACTGCTGCAATTACTGCCAAATGAAGCAAAAGCGGAAAACACAGAGCAGAAATAGCTGACATTCATGTGTAATTGTCAACCTTAGCCATTGGATGTCTTGATGTTCATGCCTCTACTACAGAACTTGCAAGTCGTCGTAGTGGCAATCAGACGACATGACCCGGACATGTCGGAGGCCTCAAAAGGTGGGATGAAGGTAGGCGGGATACTGCCAAATAAGAGTCCTTATATAAGGGATCCTTAATCCTACCTACCTTCATCCCACCTATTGAAGCCTCCGAACATGACCCGGCCTGTCAGGTTCACGCCCAGCACGAAATCTCGCGCCAAATATTCGGTGCTCAGCACCACCTTCCGGGCCAGCTCGCGACCACCCTCCGTGAGCCTTAGGGATGTTCGGCAGTGTAGTTTGAGGGTTAGTCCAAGGGTAAAACGAGGGACCCTTAATAAGGACCCCCTAGGTCTATACCCTTAATATAGCTATTATACACCTATTATATAGCCCATTATAGGGTAGGGGTCCCCATTAAGGGTCCCTCCTTTTCCCCTTGGAGTTAAGGGCTTCATTTAGTCTGGCTTCGGGGCTCTCGGATTGTTCTATCGGTTTGAAGTTGGGGAGCTTGCTTTTGGGTTTCTGTCTCTGGGATGACGAATTTAGCGGTTTATGTATGCGGCAATCGGGCAAGATATATGTACAGATATAAATGTGCCGAGTGACTCTCCGCAGACCTAACGTAGGCGCCTTAATAATTAGAATAAGGTTTTGGGGCCATTATATAATATACCTATAATAAGGAACCCCCAAAAAACAGTATCTAGGTCCTTGGATTTGAGAAACCCGGGAGGACATTCTCGGTTGAAAAAGACCCTGAACAAAGCCCTGCTCGCACTGTGCATTCGAAAAGAATCAACAGCAAGCTCCCACAAAACCTAGCCCTCAAAATGCCGGAAGCCGAGAGTCTCAAATTAGATCCTACCAGTCAAGCCCTAGAGCAACCTCGCTCAATCCCCAAAACCCTGAACCCTTCAAAAAGCTCCAGCGGCGGCAGCCCCTCGATCTTGTCGACGGCCCGAGCCAGCAGGAGACCCCCTGGTGGAGCCATGTTTGGGATTTAAAATATGCTGCGAATCCACCTCAACTGGAGGCTCGGACTTTGCGCTGGGCCCCGCATTTCGTTGGGATTTTGGGCCGGCCCCATAGGCCACAGGAACACTGAAGCAGAGGGTTACAAGTTTTATAAAGGATGTGGTGTAATTTGTGGGATTTGCTCTGCTTCTTTGTTTCAGAGCTTTGTTGATCGACTTTGCCTTTGACCTGCGGAAGAGCACCGATGAGGGGAAGTGTGTGCTGAGTTTAGGGTCCATGTGGGAGTTTCCGAAAATTCTGGATACCAGATTTCGGGGTCCTTCTAATTAAAACGGATCCTACTATTTAGGGTATTACATTAGGGTCTCCTATTTTCGAGAATAGGGGTACCTTATTTAGGGGTCCTTATAAATAAGAATCCTACTATTTGGGGTACTATGTTGGGGTCTCCTATTTTC
The DNA here is from genome assembly GCA_905221615.1 of Symbiodinium sp. CCMP2592. NCBI lineage: Eukaryota > Dinophyceae > Suessiales > Symbiodiniaceae > Symbiodinium > Symbiodinium sp. CCMP2592. The sequence goes on from CAJNDT010000924.1 coordinate 261,980, forward strand.
GGAAACTCCCATGTGGGACTTAGGAACATTGCTTGGGGGCTGATGACTCGTCCGCCGGCTCTACGCCTCGCCTTCGCCGGTTTGAGGGGCTCGAATATCCCTGACACGGTTTAGGGTTTAGGGTTTAGGGGGTTTAGGGGGTTTAGGGTTTAGGGGGTTTAGGGTTTAGGGTTTAGGGGGTTTAGGGTTTAGGGGGTTTAGGGTTTAGGGTTTAGGGGGTTTAGGGTTTAGGGTTTAGGGTTTAGGGGGTTTAAGGTTTAGGGGGTTTAGGGTTTAGGGTTTAGGGTCTAGGATCTTGGGTGATTCCGCTTGCTTTCAGGAAAGTTCGCTCATTGAAGGGCCCAGGATGCTGTAAGACTTCTGATTCTGGGTTTCCTGCCATTGTGACGGCACTGTTTCTCCATCAACTACAATTCCGCATTCCATATTGGCCTCTTCTGGATCATCCCCCCTCAACGCTGACCCCAAACCCAAACCCTAAATCCACAACCCTAAATCCTATAAACCCTAAACCCAAGATGCTAAAACCTCAACCCTAACACAGGGGCCTCAATAATTAAGATACGGTTTTGGAGCCCATGGTACGATAACTATAATAAGGAGCCCCCAAAATGGTATAGGTAATTAGTAAAGCCCCTATACTAAATCCTCATAGTAGCCCTTACATAGACCCTTCTTAAAGGATAAGGCCCCTATATCAGGTGGCTCTTGAAATGGTCGAGAGGCGGTGCGCAGAAGGGCAAGTGGACCACGTGTTCATGGCGTTCGCGGCATTGTAGAGGTTGAAATCCACCGACTGCACGGTTTTTTCCCAGAGACTCCAATATCCCTTAATTAGGAAATATACCTTGAATTACAGTAGGATCCCTAATATGATTTAAGGAATATTCTTTAATTAAGGGATATTGGAGTCTTTGGGTTCTACAAAGCCCGAAGGTCTTCGAGAGGCGCAGACAAGGGGGGTTTAGGGTCCAGGGTTTAGGGATTTTGGGGCTTAGGGTTTAGGGATTATGGTCTGAAGGGTTGTTGAAATCCACCGACTGCAAGCCCAAAGACTCCAATATCCCCTAATGAAGGAATATTCCTTAAATCATATTAGGGATCCTACTAAAATTTAAGGTAGATTCCCTAAGTAAGGGATATTGGAGTCTCTGGGAGGGGGGTTTAGGGTCCATGGTTTAGGCATTTTGGGGCTTAGGGTTTAGGGCTCAGGGTTTAGGGCTTATGGCCTGAAGGGTTACTGTAAGGGCTACTTTAGGGGCAATGGGATGATTTCGGGTTTTGGAGCTTAGGGTTGAGGTTTCAGGGTTTAGGGTTTATGTAATTTTCAGTGTTTACGGTTCAGGGTTTAAAGTCTACTTCCAGGTACCTGAGCCCAGAAAACCAGTATTGAAGTGGTTCCTTACAATGTGATCCTTATATAAACCCTAAGCCAGGTACGTATTTGGGGATACGGTAGGTGCCCTGGTTGGGGCTACTGCGGCTACTTGCATCCTCAAAAGAGAGCCCAAGTGCAGTCGATCCCAAAACAGTTTCAAATGAGCCCCTCAAACTCGAGACCCATCCCCAGGCAAGAGGCTCAGCCCTGAATCCTAAGACCCTAAACCCCGAATCACCAAGCCCTGAACCTTAAAACCTAACCCTAAACCCAATGCCCCAGACCCCAAATCCCCAAGCCCCAAACCCTAAAAACCCTAAACCGACCGTGCCATCCTCGCCTTGAACTCGGAGCGCATCCGCAGGAACGCCAGCAGTCGGATGCAGTTGGTTTCACCTTAGAAGGGGCCCCCACGCTGTAATAGTGACTATAAGGATTATATTGGGGCCCTATTATATTCCTATTATACCACTATTACAGGGTGGGGGCCCCTTCTAAGTTTCACCTGAAACATGCACTCTTTAAACTTGAGGGCTCGGAGCTTACGGTTTAGTGTTTAAGGTTTGGGGAGTTTGGAGTTTGGGTTTCCGGTTGAGGCTCTAGGTATTTAGGGTATCAGGCCGTGAGGAACAAGGCTTTTGGGCTTACATGCCCTGAGGCTTCGGAGTTTCAGGATTATATTACTTTACATTTCGTCGTAGTAGACTGTATTACATTATACTACATTATATTAGTAATACTACATTGTATTACATTCTACTCTAGTATCTTGTTATATTCTACCAGATTACAACCTATAAAAACAGTCCAGGTCACACCACTTCTCGACCTGCTCGGTGGTCGGCCGGTCATCGCAGCGACGGTCGAAACCCGGCAACTGCCCTGCGGATGGCAACCTGGCCCAGTACGACAGGATTCAACGGATTAAGGTTTTGGGCTTTTTGGGGGGTTGAGGGATCTAGGGTTGAGGGATCTAGGGTTGAGGGGTTTAGGGTTTAGGCCCGGTGCGACAGGATTCACCGGATTCAGGTTTTTTGGGGCTTTTGGGGTTTAGGATTTACGGTTTAGGGTTGAGGCCCAGTCCTACAGGAATTAAAGGATTAAGGTGTTGGGCTTTTTGGGGGGTTTAGGGGTTTAGGCTTTGGGGGTTTGGGGTTTGGGGTTTAGGTTCAGTACCACAGGATTTGAAGGATTACGGTTTTGGGATTTTTTTTGGGGGGGGGTTAAGGATTTAGGGATAGGGTTTAGGTTTGGGGGTTTAGGGATTTAGGGTTTGCACCCTCCTTGATCGCAAACCTGATTCCTGGGGCCCCGGGCGCATGCAGAAGCAGCAAGCAGATCAGCAAGTGCCGCATCAAGCTCGGTTTGGAGTTCAGGGCTCGGTACACTTCAGGCTTACTACTTAAAGGATCATGGGACTTTGTAACTAGGGTTATAATTAGGGTAACCATACTTATAACGCCAATTAAGGTACTTATAACCTTACTTACTAAGCCCCATGATCCTCCAAGCATTTAAAGTGTCTCAGAATGAACCAGACTCCGTCGTCGTAGCGTATAGTGACGAACTCCTGTTAAAACACCCAAGATGTTGAACAGGGCTTAGGAAGTTTAGGCTCGTGGGCTTTAACCCTAAAGTAAGCCTAAGCCCTGAACCCTAAAGCCTAAAGTAAGGGGTCCTGAACCCAACCTGGAACCCTTGTCCTTTTAGAAATAGACAGAGCCCTATACCTATATCCCTTAATATGAACTATTTAAGAAGGTCTACTAGCCGGTCTGTTTATTCTTTTGGGGAACCATGAAAAAGGACAAGGCTAAACCCTAAACCCTAAACGCTCCTGTTTGCGAGGACCCCGCTGTTGAGCCGTCTGGACCGGATCACTGGAGCTGCCGGTTTTCGAATGCATTGAGGTTTAGAAATACATATGGGTGGTTGTCAAAATTGTGGTCCGTTTTTGGGTACCCTAACTATTAGGTGCCGTATGATAATAAGGACCCAAAAAGGGACCCATAATTTTGACAACTGCCCATATGATATAGAGGCTTAGGGCTTAGGTCTTCGGAGTGCTTTGGGCTTTCTCAGGCAGGTGATCCTAAACCCCAAACCCTAAACCCTAAACCCTAAACCCTAAACCCCTAAACCCTAAACCCTAAACCCCTAAACCCTAAACCCTAAACCCTTAAACCCTAAACCCTAATAAACCCCTAAACCCTAAACCCCAAACCCGGAATCCCAAACCCAGAGCTCTCAACCCCGGAGTCCCCAATCCCAAGATCCGACTATCGCTAAGCAGGAGTTACGTACTTGGAGGATCATGGGACTTAGTAAGTAAGGTTTAGGGTTCCTTATGGTTCTATAATAGGGTTCCTTAAAGGGATCTATAGGGCTTCTAGAATGGGGGTCATGGGACTTAGTAAGTAAGGTTATAAGTAGCTTAATTGGGGGTATAAGTGTAGTTACCCTAATTAGAACCCTAGTTACTAAGTCCCATGATCCTTTAAGTAAGAGCTTTCGGGATGCTTCGGTTCAGCCTTTTTCGGAGCTGAGGATCGGGGTTCAATTGAGGCTCTGAAGTCGAAGTCCGATCCCACCAGCAAGCGTTTGGGGTTTAGGCTTTAGGGTTGAGGGTAAATGCAATTTGTTACGAGTATTAGTATGACGAATTATTGCTACTATTATTGTCATTACACTGACTAGCAGTAGCAGCAGGAGGCGTAGGTCGAGAGCTTTAGAGCTGAGGCTTGCTGCTAAAGCTGAAGCGTTCGATGAAGTTGACAACACCCTCAACCTTCAACTTCGGAACCCCACTGGGATCTTCTGAGCCCAAACCCCAACTTACTTCCCCAATAAGCCACAGAAATACAAGGTTAAACTTTCCCATTCCTACTAAACTATAAGGACTCACAAAGTTTAAAGGTTTGCGAGCGGATGTGACCGTTGAAGCTACGGAAGTGAGAGCGGATGAGCACAACACGAGGTGGGCGGTCGCCTCCCTCCTGGGTAGCTATGCCTTGCGCACATTGCCACGGACCACACCACGCAGGATCATGAGCTTCCTCCACATCGCCTACGGCCTCAAGCCGAGCGCCTCCTCAAACAACGGCAAGCAGATGTGACCAACGTTCGTGCCGGCCCTCATCAGTGGGCTGGTCTCTATCCCGAAATACCTCTACTCCAAGTGCGGTATGATCGAGGACGGTCAACCAGACGCAACACCAAGAAGCGTGGCGCCTTTGCGTCAACCCGCTCCTTACCATCAGTGCGGCACTGGCAGAACCGCTCCAGCACCTTGCGGATAACAGGGCCTGACCTGTCGTGGCGATAATTATCCGGCCACAGGTTTCGTAGTGGCTGCTCGTGGATGAAATCCGGGTTTACACCACTAGGCTCTCACCACCAAGGCACACATCCTGTGTCGCTGGCCAGGGACGGCAGCTTCATCGTCATGGTCCTGGGGGGAGGGGACGACGCCTTTCCCCACTGCAGTACTGCAGTGCCCTTCTGCCGATACAGGTGCTCCTTCTGGTTTTGCGCATGCTTGTGGATCATCCTGACTGCTGCCCCCACGTGGAGGTTCTGGAAGTCTTTCGAGACAGTCCCTTATAGAAACCCTTTAAAGGAACCCTTATAGAGCCCTTTATAGGAACCCTTATAGTACCCTTATAGTATCCCTTTAAAGGAACCCTTATAGAGCCCTTTATAGGAACCCTTATAGTAACCCTTTAAAGGAACCCTTAAATGGCCCTTTATAGAAACCCTTATAGTACCCTTTTAGTAACCCTTTGAAGGAACCCTTATAGAGCCCTTTATAGGAACCCTTATAGTACCCTTATAGTAACCCTTTAAAGGAACCCTTATAGAGCCCTTTATAGGAACCCTTATAGTACCGTTATAGTAACCCTTTAAAGGAACCCTTATAGAGCCCCTTCTAGGAACCCTTATAGTACCCTTATAGTAACCCTTTAAAGGAACCCCTATAGAGCCCATAACTCAGATCGGAGCCGCAAAGGTCTGGCAAAGGTCTTCGGCCTCTACCCTCCGGGGTGCTCAGTCTCAGATAGGACCTTTTGGTAAGTAAGATTTAGGATTCTTTTAAAGGGATCCTTAAAGTGTTCCTTAAAGGGATCTGGAGGGTTTAGGGTTTAGGGTCTACTTGGAGGATCATGAGACTTAGTAAGTAAGGTTATAAGTACCTTAATGGGGGCTTATAAGTATAGTTACCCTGATTATAACCCTAGTTACTAAGTCCCATGATCCTTTAAGTACTCTACTGCAGATCGAGATCCTCACCCTGTTCTGTGTACCAACCCAGCAGAAACCTACTGCTTCCTGCGGACGTCCAAAGCTCACCAAACATCAGGGGTTTAGGGTTTAGGGTTTAGGGCTCGGGGGGAAAACTCCGGCCACGGTTTGTTTCTTCCGCTTGCTGTCGCTTCGCATCTTTGGCGATTCATCTCGGATATCTGGCAATCATTGTCTGGGTACCTGCTTTGAGGATGCGGGGTCCGGGGATGAAGGGCACTTCGCTTTAGGGTTTAACTTAACCAACGGCTTTAGAATGAAGGTTTAGGGTTTAAGCTAAAGGCTCTAGAACTCTAGAGTTAAGGCTTAGGGCTTAAAGCTTAGGCTTGGCGGGTTCAGGGTTTTACGTTTCGGGTCATGGGGTTGCATGTCTGTCAGAGGGTTTGGTGCAGAAAAGGGGATGTGCCGGCTTACAACAGCGAACACCACAAAGCCAAGAGCTTCTCGCTTCGGCACTCTTTCGCCTGCCGTCGAACCCTAAACCCTAAACCATCCATCTATGCCTCTAGGCTTGTGGCTGTCGGAAACCTGAACTGGGCGTCCCTAAACCCCAATGCAACCGGGGTGCTTTTGGGCAAGAGCGCCTGGTTCGACAAGATAGTAACCACATCCTGTCCGGGAGATGAGACCGATTGCCGGGCCACTTTGTATACTATAGGGGCCTTAATAATTCGAATAGGGCTTTGGGGCTCATTATATTATACTATACTTAAAGTAAGAACCCCCAAAAAAAAACAAAAAAGAATAGTTTGGTAATTATTTAGGCCCCTATATTATCCCTACCCGGGAACCTTTCACATGAAGGACTTTTTCAGGGCTGTTAGGGGCGGAAACGGCTGTGGAAACCCCACAAGCTTAGACCCTCAACACCCGACTGCTTCACCCCGGCCCATTACTTACCTTTGGCTAGGAGGGAATTGAAGAATGGTAGTAATAGTAGCCATACTTGTACCCCATTCCTCCATTCCCTACTAGCCAAAGGTAAGATTAGGCTGACCGCAGGACCAAAGCACTGTGTCCTCGTCAAAAAACTCCAGAAACTCAAGCACGTACCCATGGCCTCGGCCCGGGTTGTTACAGGTTCAGGGTTTCGCATTTGATATATGGGTGGTTGTCAAAAATATGGTCCCTTTTTGGGTCCCTAATATAGTACGGCAACTATTATTTAGGGTACCCAAAAAGGGACCATAATTTCGACAACTACCCATATACTAGATTGAGGTCTTCGGCTTACGCTTATCATCCTGTGTGATTGAAAGCCCACCAGGAGGCTCGACAAAGAAGGGACCAACATGGAGTAGTACTACACCCTACACCTTAAACCGTGAAACTCAAAGTCTCGTCACAATGAAGCACAACAAGTTTGGCAGAGCTTCGCGTACTTGCCTTCGTCTACTTAACTTCAAGCGCAACAGATCCGAAAAGTCGTAGATCCCAGTTCCCCCATCCCATGAAAAACTCCAAGACTTCGACAAAACCTTCTGGTACCCCGAGACCTACATGATAATCTGATTTTGAGTCTTGTGGGGGGCCTTGCTTAAGGTCGTAAGGAATCATAAAGACCCTTAGGCTGAATAAGGCCGATTTTAGGGAAGTATAATCCCCTACCCCCTCCCCCCAATCCCCCTGAGGGTCCCTATGAAGGAAGGTCGAGATCCCTGAACACCTGCAACGCAGCTTCTGGCATTCAAGTAGCGCAGTAGCATCGCTGCCTCAAAGCGGGCTTGGCGTTTACAGTTTAAAGCCTAGAGCTAGGGGTTTAGGGGTTTGCATCTCCTGTAGCCTCCATGAGTTAACAAAGACAAGAGCATGAGAATGATCTGCAGCATGTTAAACCCTAAACCCTAAACCCCTAAGCCCTAAACCATGTTCTGCCAAGGTGAAACGGCTCAGATGTGGAGCACCGCATTCGGCTGGAAACGACACAGAGCGAATAACCCATTGGAGGTGAGAAACCCGGAAGCTTGGCAATCTCAACTGAGGTTCATCTCTAAATTGCAGCAAATGATTCGTGCCGCTTACACCGATCAGGGCTGAACCCTCGACCTTACATCCCCATCACCATAACCCCACAACCTTCCATCCTCTAATCACAGAACCCTACACAAACCCCATAACCCCACGGTTATGGCAATCTTCGGCATTGCTCATACAGGGGCCTTCATAATTAAGAATTAGAATAAGGTTTTGAGGCCCATTCTACTATAATTTTAGTAAGGAGCCCCTAAAAACCGGTGTCATTATTGTTGCTGCTATCTGTCTTGCAGCTTTTGTTCCCCAAGCTCGTGTCAACCCCGAACCGAGTTCCACCGTCGACAGTAAAGAACAAAAATCCCAAACCCCAAGCTCAAATGGGTAGTTGTCAAAATTATGGTCCCTTTTTGAGCATCCTAAATGTTAGGTGCCGTATTATATTAAAGACCCAAAAAGGGTCCCTAATTTTGACAAACACAGAAAAACTCAAAAAACTGAAGCCCACACCCCCAAGTCCGAAAAGCCGCCACCCTTCATGTCCCGGTCTGGGTACCGGGTACTTTGTGCACTAGTAGGTGGAGAAACGAACTAACATTCGCATTCACGCCCCTAAGGGTTTAGTGTTTCGGATTATAAGAAAAATTGAAACAAACAAAATCAAAATTTATAAAGAATGAAACATGAGTCCTAAGAGCAGTGAAGGACTTCGTTGAGCACTGAGTACGGGCCCTGGAGGATGCTTAGGCTGGGTGACTCGGTGCGGGGTGCTTGGAGGGTCGGGGGACTAGTAACTGGTTATTTTAGGGACTTATAAGTACCATAACCCCAATTACGGTCCCTTTCAGGGTACTTGTAAGTCTACTTACTACCTACTTACTAAGCCCCCCGACCCTCCAAGTGGGGTTTAGGGTTTAGGGTGTCCGATCCCATCGCATCCCATCCCACCCCCAACCCTAAACCCAGACACAACAAGCCTGTTTCTTTTTTGGGGGTTTTGGCTTTCCAGCCGCCAGCCCCTCGCCCTCCACCCACCCAGGGCCCGGTATTGTCTTCGTTCCTCCCCTCCCAGCTTTCTTGCCTGTCTTCCTCTCGTCCTCTTTTTCCTTGATTCCTTCCTTGCTTAATTCTTTCGTTCCCTCGCTGCACCGCAGTTCCCGTCCTCCCTTTGGAAAGAGAGGATTTACACCTGCCCGGATCCTGTGGGTTGCAAGATCCCAAGGCCGAGGCGGCGAAGTTATGAAAGGAACGCTCAGGGAGAGAATCTTTGTGTTCTAGTGGCCAGGCAGATAAAAGGAAATCCTTTTTTTGCGTTTCTAGGGCCAATAGCTAGAATCGATAAGAACTACAAAGCCCCCCAAAAAAAACACAGCATGCAGCAAACACGACTGTTCTTTTTCGTACGCGTCGGCTGACTCTGCTGCTGCAGTAGGACAAACCTTGGCAGTACAAACGACAAAAAGCACTCTTCCAAATAAAAGCTACTACTGAGCACCAATGACTATCATCATAGTCATTGGTGCTCAGTAGTAGCTTTTGCACACCTGTAGCCCGCACAGAAAACTCACACGCATTTTTTCCCCTGCCCCTGGTGGCATGGGGTGAGCCGCCAGAACCTGCCAGAAAGCTCCTGCCGCATGGCCAAAATTGCATTCGGGTTTAGGGTTTAGGGGTGTAGAGAATTAATTTAAATTTTGAGGCCTGGGAGGTGGACTAGCAGCAAATTTGGGGTGAGGTTCCGGACTGAGGGGCCTAAGTCTCAAGACAGCAAGGAAAGCCTACACCTTAAAGCTTGAATCACTCTCATGGGTAATCTGAGTTGTGGCTTCGATGTGGGGAGAACGTTTCTGTGGCGAGCTTGGGGCTTCGAGGTCGAGGGCCTATGGCGAGCTTGGGGCTTCGAGGTCGAGGGCCTATGGCGAGCTTGGGGCTTCGAGGTCGAGGGCCTATGGCGAGCTTGGGGCTTCGAGGTCGAGGGCAGAAGTGGGAAGCTTGTCACTTTCGAACAGGCTTATCATTTAATGGCAAAGGCTTTAGGGTTTGGGTTTAGGGCTTAGGGTTTAGGGTTCGAAAGCTGTGTAAGCGCGCGAATAATAAGTTACATTTAAGCGGATAATTTACACGCTGTTTTGAATCAAGCTGCAGGGCGGGCATGAAAACCCGAATCACGAATGCCTAGACTCAGACCCCAAATCCAATCCATTACATCATCAAAGTCTACGCAAGGTTTAGGGTTTAGGTTTAAATTAAATGGGTTTCATAGGGATCGGGTTCAAGCCCTAGGCGCCAGGATCTCGATGTCGGATGCCACTGTTGACTGGTACAGCACCGCCTGAAATCGTGCCGCAGTCTCGGCAACGTTGTAGGGCAAAGCCTGTCCCCGGCAGGTGCCCGCAATGAGAGCCAGCCGCGCTGGTCGAACTTCCGGCAGATGTGCTACTGCCACCCTGACGACAATGTACTGGCGCGCTGGCTCACAGCCTCTTATAAGGCCTCCATGCGGCCCATTCGCACCACCAGTGACTGGAGACAGCTGTGACAGTGACAGTGCCCAGCCGTGGTGTCCTTGTGCGCGCAGTCTCTTTCGTTCCGGCTCTCCCACAGTTTGTGGAACGTCTATGAAAGACATGGCTGGCTCTGGTTGCCAAGCTGCAGCTTCAAATGCAAGGCAGCGGGGTTTAGGGCTTAGGGCACTGAATTATTTCCGTCCGTGTTCCGTGCTCCAAACCCAGGGGCTTCTTAAGGATACTGGGCTAATGAAAGGGGAATACTCCCTGTCATTCATCGCAAGCGGGCCAAGTTAAGGGCTTGGTTCCGCAGTGATGTTGGTTCTTACATAGGGTTCTCCTGTCCAGGCAAATCCCAGGAGTAAATAACTTGAATCGATACATTACCCCTCTGAAATGCAGAGAATCCAGCAATTCGAATAACCTTAAATGCCGACATGGCCACAACCCAACTCCAGCGTTTACTACCCTACACACGAGTTCTCAACACACTGAAGACATTAGCATCAAGCAGTACGCATGTGCCGGGGCCCATTTCTTATAAAATTATTACAGGATTTGATGTTTAGCTTGCGGGACTCGTCACTTACACACTAATCACAAACCGGAATGTCACTTAACTTACACACTAACGGACCAAAACCAGAATGCCCAAATCATTCACCTGTCCGCAGTCCAGTGGTCAATCAACTTGAGTCGGACGAGGACGCCGAGGCCTGGGCACAGGGTTTTGAGCAATGTCATTGGCATGGCAAGGCCATGTTCACATAAATCCCCAACTTCTCTCTCTGCCGTGGGATCCTTCAAAGACGGATATTAATAATCCCTGTCAGAGAGCCCGCCTTCGAGGACTGCATTTCCGCGGGCGAGGGCGAGAACTCGCCTGACAGCTGGCGGCGAGAAGGTTTGGTGGCCAATTGGGGTTCAGAGATGTTGAGTGTTCAGGGCTTAGACTTAGAGATATAATTTAAGGTCCAGGGTTTAGGGCTTAGGGCTTATTATAGGGTAGGGTTTAGGGTTTATTTAATAATAGGGACTTCAAAGCTAAGCCTCAACCTATTATCTAAACCACGCCAAGCAAAGCAAGAAATCCCTGAGGAGCAAGCCAGTAAATTATAACTACGACGCCTTAGAACCCCATTATGCCCTTCTAGTCGCAGAACGTCGTTCAAATCCCTCAGTGACAGAGACCCGGACACTGAAGCTCCTGAGCCCTTGCCCGGAAGCCTAGTGCTGAATAGATTCCCAAGGATTTCAACAGAGAAAAGGCCACAGACTAGTCCCAAATGATTCTTCGGGGAACCCTCGGGCAGACGTGATTCCGCGGGCTCAGGGCAGTAGTTTCGTCTTGGGTTGCCGTGTTTGCTGGACTACCCCTGAACGGCCTGACCTGGAAACTAACCGTGGCTACCCGTGCCTTCACAAATTCTGGTCTGTTTGGGATTCAATTCTAAGAGGGCCTGAAGGAACGAGGGCGAGTTCGGATGGAAGGAACGAGGGCGAGTTCGGATGGAAATCCGCTTTAACTTTAACTAACGGCTTGTCAATGCGAACTTAGTAATTAATAACTTAACTTTAGATTGAGGAGATCAGGTCGTCGCTGCGTCTTACATGCAGTCTATGTTACGATCCCTGCGAAAATGATCCTATTGTCCATGCTGCAAAATCTCACGCCTAAAATTCTAAACCCTAAACTGCACTCAGGAGGAGCTTTTGCAAGCAGATTGGCGGTTTAGGTTTTAGGGTAGTAGGGTTTGGGGTTGAGGGTTTATTAAAGTACAGATTAGGGTGGGAGAGGCTTCGGTTTGAAGCACCGACAAGTTAAATGACTACACTGGAAATCCAAGAAGAACACAGTGAAGATCAGACCCCCAACATGCCCTACTAGTCTTACATTTATTGACGGTGAGAGTGGGTGTAAGGGCTCGGGCCTAAGCCTACCCTGCGATCTCGGCGGTCTCGGTGTTCTCGCTGAAGGTCTCTCATCAGGCAAGAAAATCCAGGGCTTGTGAATCAAGTACTCACGAACCTCAGGATTCCTCGGCCATTGGGCCATCTCTTGCGTCGGGCCGGAGCCGCGCGGTGCACGGAGGGAAAGCCCTCTGCCATTGGACCCCTCGGCAACCGATCCCTGGGATCGCGTCCTCTTGCCGTAATCTCGGGGTATCTGCACCAATGCTGTTTCTCGAAAACCTTGGCTCATTCGCCGAAGCGTGAAAGGCATTCAGTGCTCCGCCTGGTGTGGTGCGGCGTGATGAGATCTGCCCACGCTCTGGCAGCGACTGGCAGCCTTCGCTGCAGTCAGTGTTTCAAGCCAGCTCGGCCGGCTTCACTACTAACCTGACCCCGTGCCCCAAGTCCCCTTCAATCTTCTGGGTAAGCTAGCAGGTACTACGGCGGCTTCACGTTAAGACCTGGTGACACCCGTATTTTCCTACCCGATGCCTATTCACTGCACTGGCACAAACCTCTTTTAAACAGCTCAGCGATTAGGGCTTATTACTTCAAGATTTGGGGTTTCAGGTTTAGGGTTCAACGCCGGGTTTGAGATGCAGGGTTCCGGGCTTGGCTTTAGGGTTCAGGGTTTAGGGTAGCAATTTTGTCCCAAGCTGATGTCTGAATTAACTCAAGTTCACTTCCAGATCCATGTTATGATTCATTACCTATTATTGCTCGCAAATCGATCCGAGGCGATCGCTTCCGAAACCATCGCCGAAAGGCCCAAAGCCTCAGAAGTACTTGAAGAAGGATGTGTCAGTGCAGACATACATACACTCGACGTCCAAAGTCCCCAAATATCTAGTTAGTTCAGATCAGTAGCCTAGCATACATCGACCTGTGGAGCCTGACACACACGTCCTAGAACTTGGCTTCCTGCTACTCCGGATCCTCTGATCCATGCAAATTCTATCCCACAGATCGCGCCGCAACAACTCGAAACAGGGCTCCTAGGACTGCAGTCTTCGCCACCGCTGCAACTTGCCAACCATGACACCTCTATACAAACCAAGCACAGATGTCATCATATACTGTACGCTCTGGCAAGGATTCATATAGTCAGTACTGTTCGATCTACAGCCTGAATCCGAGGGTTTGAATGATACGCCGGGTTTCGGGTGATCCAGATCTGGGATTCAAGGTCTGGGGTTTATGGGCTGCCTCGAACTTCCAGGGATTCCAGGATAAGGGTTCGCCGGCGGCCCTTGTGAATCATCCTTGGCCACCCGGCCATGAGACGGGGATGAGACGCCGCCGCCACCTGCAGGCCACCCAGTATCAGAGGGCCATGCTACATTAATAATATTCGAACCTTGCAAGACGGTGATAACTTCTAGTCAAGCAGAGGCAGAACTGAAATAGCCGGATCTTTAGAGATTCTTGTGAGCTTCATCGGCATGACTAGACAGATCTCGAATCAAGAGCCGCGAAACACAGAAGGATGCGATACATCGATTGAACCAAAAAACCCTGCACGCCTGTACTCCCCCTTAGGGGGGTACGCTCCTGCACGACGTCCCGTGGACCGCCTATATCCCTGTAACATACCCATCAAGACTACTCTTACTTCAACGGGGGAAATAAGGAAATCCCTTTTCTTGCTTGAGGGTTGCTGGAGCCAAAACCAAGATAACTAGAAGCTACAAACCCCCAACAAAACCCACAGGCTGGATAGGAATGAAGTTAATAGGAATGCCCTGACACCAGGATCTTTTTCCCTGGGCATGGTCGCTTCGGCGGCAAGAACTGTCGCCAGCTCCTGGCCATGGGTTGGGTGGGCGTACACTGTAATCCAAAACTCTATCGACACAGAATCCTAATAGAACCCAACACGATGCTCCTGACTGCAGGATGCTCGGTTATGGTTAGAGTTAGAGGCTAAAACTGAAATTCTGATCTGATCTGCACCTAAAGCCAAGGGGAGGGCCATTCCTCAACCCCAGCCCGACCCCTATTATTTTTAACCCAAGGCTCGAAATTGTGGACTTCACGAAGACAGGCCCTCAAGCCATCTCTGTCAAAGCCAAAGAATTCTGAAAAGGAAGTACTTCCTGATGCCCATATATAAATAGCTTATTAGCCGGGAATCCCCAAACCTAAATTCCAACACTTGTGTGAGGAAGTTTCGAAGCTGATAAACAAGATGCAAGCGTGACAGGAATCTCGAAACCTATCTGATCTAGGGTTTCGAAGGCTTAGGGCCATAGGGTTAAGAGGGTCAACAAGTTGAAGACAGAAACTCTATACCTTCAGTGCGCGGCCGACACCAAAGATTCAGATGGAAAGTTTTCTACAAAAGGTTCCCTTTCAATTAATTCAGGTCATAGGCTAGATCTTCCAGGTTTGAACTAAGTAACAAATCAACCGAAGCCCCTAGATTATATCTCCGAATCCTATCTTAAAACTATACCCCGAGTTCTTATTAAAACATTAAGTAACTAAGTCCCAAACTGGGAGCCCAGGCATCCAAAGTCGCGGCAACCATCATCTGCGCGCCTGTGTTGCAAGGAAGGCTTTATCTAAATCCGTGCATTAAGGGTTTTGCGTTCTGGGTTGGGCCCTTCAACATCGATTGGTTCGAGCCAATTTAGGGTTCGGGGATTCTGGATTCTACTAAACCCTATATTGCGATAAATCCTAAACCCATGCATGCAACCCTGACCGTTCACTCGATCTGTCTAATTATACTAACACCAGCTATTGGCTATAGATCGAGACAGTTTGATAGCGTGTCTCATAATTTTGTACAAACCTATACTAAGTACAGAAAACAAATCAAGACCCTAACTAGCCACCAAAAGATTCCAATTCATCATCAGATTTCTCAAGCAAACTCCTTAAATTCCTCATTCCGAGAAAAGATGAGACAGGTGCCGGTTTGGTGGTCCTGCACGCAGGTTAGACCTGCTGCAGTCTGAGCTTTCCAGCATGCAAATGACAATGATGAGGTGAGGCGGCCACCAAAACTGTGAAATCTCACTAGCATAAGTATAATTCAGAAGCCTTTCTACAGAACATGGGCTCAAAGAAAGAGGCTGCCTTAGGCTTCCATGTTGCTTCTCATGTCAACGTGGAAATTAATGAATGAATCGGATCATGTCACCAGCCCAGCAACACGGCTCTTTTTGCTCAGGCATCGCGCTCAGCTGAGTTGCCTTAGCCAGACCGACCGCCTCTTCGCGTCTTGGCATAGACCCACGCTCTTGCTCTTGCTCCTTGCCATAACTGCACGCTTTGTCGGGCATATGAACTGCTCTTGCTCTTGCGTTTGCCCTTGCCTTTGCCCTTGCACTTGCCTTTGCGTGCTTTGCCCTTGCCCTTGCCAAACATCGTCTTGTACTTGCCTTTGCCTTTGTCTTGCTTCTCGTCATACCGATACTTGTACTTCCGACCGGCCCGATGGTTCCTGGAGTCATTGTCATAGTACGGCTGGTTCCTGGAGTCATTGTCATAGTCTTGCTGGTTCCTGGAGTCATTGTCATAGTCCGGGCTCGGGGACTCATAGCTGTACGTGCCCTGGTCGCCTTGGTCGTCACCTTCCTTGTCGGCTGGCTTCTCGCGAAGGCCT
The DNA here is from genome assembly GCA_905221615.1 of Symbiodinium sp. CCMP2592. NCBI lineage: Eukaryota > Dinophyceae > Suessiales > Symbiodiniaceae > Symbiodinium > Symbiodinium sp. CCMP2592. Next base: position 277,704 of record CAJNDT010000924.1, read on the forward strand.
TCAGGGTCTGAGTCTGAGCCGCACCACTCTTCCTCGTCCGAGCACTGCATCTCCGACTCGGTCTCGGAGAGCTCCCGGCCATTGACCCTGACGGAACTGAAACCTCGCACGCTCGACCCTCTTGGAAGCAGAATGGGTTCGCCGAACGGTGACTTATAAGGTGACGGCATGGCTGGCACGAAACGGAGCAGCTTCGGAAATCTACGCCAGACTAAGGACGAGGACGGGGACCTAGCGAACTGCCGTTCTGCTGTCAAGAGTCGTGTTGGTCATGGGGCTGATGTCACAGCAGGAGAGAGGATTCAACAAAACTTGTGTGCCCAAACTGCTGCAAGAACTCTGCATAGCACGGCCTCCCGTAGCAGAGAGTTGGCGTCACTAGTTCACAAGGTCTGGACTGTCAAAGAGTTGTGAAACCTTATCTAGACCCCCTTTCCCCCTAACCCCCAGAAAGAGCGAAGTGGTGGTAAATGTAGCCCCAGAAAATGGGACACCCTCATGCTGAAGTGTTGCTGCGTTTGCTAAAGGGTTGGGAAGCTATTCTGAAATTTGCAAACTCACCTGTGACCCTCGACGTGCCCTGTCAGCATATCTCCGAAAATGTAATTGAGGAAATCCTGACATAAATCAAGGGCCGCAGCATCCGATCAACCAAACGAGTACTATAGGTATTTCCAGTAGTAATAATTAGTAAAGCAGTAGTACGTGGTTAGCTAAACCTGTTAAACATGTGGGCTGCTTATCATCTGCCGGGTGGTTGCTAACATATCTTTCAACCCCGAACCCAAGCACCCCAGCCCCAGCCCGCCAAGCCAATTTGAGGTGCCAACTGTGAAGTTCACTGAAATCTGGTTGAAACAGCAGCCCAGGAATCCCCACTTCGACGTAACCCAGAACCATTCCGACGCGACCCATCCCGGAACCATAAGGTGTCTCCCGTATTGAATCGATGTGACTGAAACCGATTGGACGATCTGTCTACCTCTCCCTCTCCCTGTCTCTGTCCGACTATGCCTGGCTCCCGAACCCCGGCCTTCCATTCCGGAATGGCTCTGAGCTGACCCGTCTTGCCGACCTCAGGCCGCGGTGCTTCGGATCAAAAAGCTTACTTAGCCACCTACCTACCTACCTAGCAACAGTTCGCGACGCCTTCGAACCCCATTAGCCCTTCTTGACACAGAACGTCCAAATCCCGAAAGCCTAGACCCGGACACCGAAGCTCCTAAACCCTAAACCCTGAACCCCTAAACCCCTAAACCCTCAACCCCTAAACCCTAAACCCTAAACCCTGAAACCCTCAACTAAACCCTAAACCCTAAACCCCAAAACCCCAAAACCCCTGACCCCAAAACCCCTAAACCCTAAACCCTTAAACCCTCAACTAAACCCTAAACCCTAAACCCCCAAACCCCAAAACCCCTAAACCCCTAAACCCTAGACCCAGGAACGAGGGCGAGTTCGGATGGAAATCCGCTTTATTAACGGCTAGTCTGCAAATGCGAAGTTGGAAGCATGCATGATGCTAGAGCCTTCTAATGTTTGACTCGAAGGTTGGCTCTGAAGGTGACTCGTGACGGTCAGGTCGTCGCTTCGTACATAAATTATTAATTAATCCGAAGAACCTGAGAATAGGATGGGTCCATTGGGTTCGGGTTTCAGAGCTTAGGATCTTAAGGGCTTCGGGGTTGGTGTTGCGAGGTTCATCCCAATCACAGAAACACCACAAGAGAACCTCAGATGCAAACCCATGGGAACCGCGAGGACGGACTTGCCCTTTGATCGGAAGTGTTCGTGGGCTCCTACTTATTCAATTCCTTGCGGTTGTCTCTACATCCACTTGCCAGGATTGAAGCACCGTAACCTCAACTGGTGTTTGAACACTAAGACTAAGAAGTGGGAGACCATGGGAATCCAGACTACGCAATCTGCAAATCAGAACCACGACAATGCCCACAGCTTTCTCCCCAGCACCTCCTTCAAATCCAGCCAGCAAGAGTTCGCGAATAATATATAGGGCTATGTCTGAATATAGTTTAGTCGTTCATACGAGAAATGATTATGGTTATGGCCTGGCAATGGTTGGAGTGGGCGTAAGGACTCGGGCCTAAGCCGAGTTAGGCTTTTGGGCTTAGGGTTTAGGGTTTGTGCTGCCGTTGGGGTGGGGCCTGGAAGCCTACAAAGCAGCCTTGGCCCGCTAAAAGCGATCTCTGAAACCCTAATTGAAAAGAAAGCTAAGCAGCCAGAAGCTAAACCCTATAAACCCTGAACCCTGGACCCTAACCTGAAGTGAATTATGTTGGGATCTATTAGCTCCGGACCCCGATTGTGAGAAAGACCCCTGAATGCTCCAGGATCTCGATGTCGGAGCGGCAGAATCCCAGCCGCAAGGGTGGTACCAACCGTCACCGCAGTGTACGGGAACGTCGTTGAAGGGCAATGCCTGTCCCCGGCGGTGCCGTGAAGCGCAGAGCACGCACAGGTGCCGCGATTCCTGACTCGACCCACGTCGATCGCTGGCGCCGCCACAGCGGGCAGCATGGGGGAGCACTTCTGCCTTCAACGGGCATTTTTCGCTTCCGCTGTTCAGCAGCAATAGCAGCTGCACGTTGATGAAAGACATTCCCGCAAAGGGCGTCTGTCAACCCACACTCGTCTTGCCCGCGGGCTTCATGCAAAGCATTCTGTGCTCCGCCGGTGTGGTGCGGCGTGATTTGCTGATCGATGCCCTTCCAGACAGCAGTGCCTTCAACCGTCTTTCGTCGATCAGGGGTTCGCTGTCGAACAGCGCCTTTGCGGGGCTTCAAGCCGTCCATTCAAGCTCCAATGCAAGGCACTGGGTTTAGGGTTTAGGGTGCCACTTAGTCCTGTCAATGATCCCTGTTCCGAAACCTGGGCTTAGGCGGATCTTATTGGGCTTACGAAAGGAAACTTCCGGTCCTTCATCGCAAGCGGGTCAAAGTCAAGTTAAGGGCTGGGTTCTGTAGGGTTTTTTTGTGTTGGTTCTTACCTTATTTTTGGGTTGTCGTGTTCAGGCAAATCCCACGAGCCTCGTCACCTGAACCGGTACATTTCCAAACGCAGAGAATCCAGCAATTCGACGAAGCCTAAATGCCGAAACTTAGAATGGCCCTCAACCCAACTCCAACGTTTACTGCCCGCAACCCAATTCCAACGTTTACATTGCCACCCTACACACGACTTCTCAACACACTGAAGTACTTAGCATGAAGCAGTACGGATGTGACGGGGCCTTTTATTATTATAAAATCATTATAGGAGTTGGTGTTCACTTTGCGGGACTCGTCACTTACAACCGAAATCATTCACCCTTAACTTGTTAATGTCCGCAGTCCCACGCCCCGCTTGAGGCGGACGAGGACGCCGAGGCCTGGCCTGCACAAGGTTTTGAACAATGTCATTGGGATGGCAATGTCATGTTCACATAAATCCGCATTTTCTCTCGCTGCCGTGGGACCCAACAGAACCAAATAACCCCTGTCAGAGAATAGACAACGCGCCTTCGACCACCGCTGCATTTTCGCGGGCGAGGGCGAGAACTCCTGACACCGGGCAGCGAGAGGGTTTGGGGTTCAGAGATGTTTAGGCTTTAGGGTTTAGAGATGTTTATCAGGGTTTAAGGGTTAGGGCCGGGCTTAGGGACTTCAAAGCCTCTTATCTAAACTACCCCAACCAAACCGAGAAATCCCTGAGCGCCAAACCAGTACTGAAATACAAACGACGCCTTTGAACCCCATTAGCCCTTCAAAACACAGAACGTCCAAATCCCGAAAGCCTTAGACCCGGACACTGAAGCTCCTAAACCCTAAACCCTGAACCCCTAAACTTCTAAACCCCTAAACCCTCAACCCCTAAACCCTAAACCCTGAAACCCTCAACTAAACCCTAAACCCTAAACCCTAAACCCCTAAACCCCAAAACCCGTGACCCCTAAACCCCTAAACCCCTAAACCCTAGACCCAGGAACGAGGGCGAGTTCGGATGGAAATCCGCTTTATTAACGGCTAGTCTGCCACTGCGAAGTTGGAAGCATGCATGATGCTAGAGCCTTCTAATGTTTGACTCGAAGGTTGGCTCTGAAGGTGACTCGTGACGGTCAGGTCGTCGCTTCGTACATAAATTATTAATTAATCCGAAGAACCTGAGAATAGGATGGGTCCATTGGGTTCGGGTTTCAGAGCTTAGGATCTTAAGGGCTTCGGGGTTGGTGTTACGAGGTTCATCCCAATCACAGAAACAGGAGAACCTGAGATGCAAACCCATGGGAACCTCGAGGACGGACCTGCCCTCTGATCGGAAGTGTTCGTGGGCTCCTACTTATTCAATTCCGTGCGGTTGTCTCTACATCCACTTGCCAGGATTGAAGCACCGTAACCTAAACTGGTGTTTAAACACTAAGAAATGGGAGACCATGGGAATCCAGACTACGCAATCTGCAAATCAGAACCACGACATGGCCCACAGCTTTCTCCCCAGCACCTCCTTCAAACCCAGCCAGCAAGAGTTCGCGAATAATATATAGGGCTATGTCTGAATATAGTTTAGTCGTTCATACGAGAAATGATTATGGTTATGGCCTGGCAATGGTTGGAGTGGGCGTAAGGACTCGGGCCTAAGCCTAAGCCCTAAGCCCAAGCCTAAGCCTACGCTGCGATCTCGGCGTTCTCGGTGTCCTCGCCGAAGCTCCTTGCCAGTTCTCCTTGGCATTGCAATGTCTGCCAGCTCCTTCGTCTCCGCTGGATCCACGTGCAGGAGTTGTGGGAAAGCAAACGACGATTCTTTCAGGTGGCAAGACCTTGTCGCAGTGCCTCCTCCTGCCGGGGTTTCGGCTTCTGGCGGTACGCTGCCAGACCTTCAGTGTATGCCGACTCTGTTCCTTGCCACGAAGTTCTCACCAGCTTAGGCTTGGCTTCATGTTCAGGTTGAGTCCGCACTGTTTGCTTGATTGTCGGAGTTAAAAGTCTAGGGGATTTTGGCTCAGGGTTTAAGTGTCTGTGTTGCGGGGCTCTGGGTCTTGACAGTCTTCTGGTTACCGCTTCGATTTGTAATTCAGTTGTCATGGCTTGAAGCGAATGGTTTACTCCTCTGTTCATGCTGTACATGCTTGAGGATACGGGTCTGAATTAGTTTTACAGTACACCTTATCGCCTTCTGTCGTGTGTTTCAAGCACAGGACCAAATCATGAGAATTGGGGCAGTGTTTTACGCTTAGCAGAAGGCTCGGCACTGGGATAGAAACCCAACATGGGTGCTAGCAACTCCTCATTTGAAAACACCGTGGAAGTCTACACTGGCTGCCTGCCCACGTACCCAGAAGGGAGTACCGTTTCAGGGCCCAAGCTCTGAGAAAATCCCATGACCTGACCCTCCATTTCATTGCTGAATATCCGAAGCCACGAAACAATCCCTTCATTATCGGTGTTTCGGGTTTAGGGCTTAGGGTTCAGCATTCGCTCACACTGTCCGAAACCTCAACTTACACTTCAAGCAAGTGCCCCGGCAGCTTAGGAATCCAGGATGGGTTTTTTAGGGTTTAGGGTTTAGGGTCTATTGGCAGAAGAAGTTGAATTTACTGGATGCCGGCCCTGTATGTCCTGCCGTTGGCCGCATGCAGGGCAATCACCTGTGGCAGCGGCGAATGCAACAGGATGCTCTCTCTCACCAACAGAGAGGCTCAGAGCTGTCGTCAACTGACTAGTGCTCACACGGACTTCGCAACACTTGCTCTCACATTTTCCGGCGAAGCATCCACGAGCGCCTTGTCAAAACAGCGCTGGCCGGGCAGTTTCTCTGCGGGCCATCCATGAAAAAAACCGCCTATCTCTTTCCGCCGGCTTTCGAGGGCGGGGCTTTCGAGGGCGGTGGCGCCTTCCCGACGTGGGCCTTGGCGAGGGCGATCTCTTCGTCCGGCTTCTTCTTCGCCGCCGCCACTGTCAACTGCAGGGCAGGTGCTGCTATGCTGACACTGATGGAAGCGCGCATGCAACAATACCGTGACCCTGCCTCCTTGCCGCAGTGCGGGCATACCTTGACCTTCGCTGCTGGGCGGGACTTCAATGACCTCCAGACTTTCGAGGCCATGGACTTCTTTGTCTTGTGGTCCAAGAGATCCATGTAGCAATCTAACTTATCAATCGTCGTTGATCCGCCATCGTACCCGAGGCTTTGCAAATCCTGCACGATCTTGGTGGGCAGGACTTCGTCGCCGGGCCCCGTCTGCCTGATGTTCTTTCCGAGGACGTAGATGAGGCAACCATTGACTTGCGGAAACGTCAGAGGGTGCCGGCCATCGAGGACGAGTGCCTGCCAGTCAGGGAAGTTTAATCATGCGGCGCTTGGACGGCAAACAGTCAGGGAAGTGGAAACTGCTGCTACCCGGTGTTCTAGACAAGAAGGCATCGTCACTGTGAGTGTGACCAATCCTCAAACAAACATGAACAGAAGCTAGGATTACTAGCCAGCTGCGATTGCACCATCATCCACTGTGGGTCCTGCCTTGTTCAAGACCTGCAGTCGTCTTGATTTGCTTTCAGGAAGCGCGTGGCATTGCCAAAGCTCGCCTGGACCCAGCATGAACAACACCAAACAGTCAGTCCAGAATCCCCACAGTTGGAACACAGCTAAGACCAAGAGCCTGCTTCCTGATCCTCTTTCCAATCCGTGCCCTTCCCGGCACCGAACATAATGCACGAGCGCAGCTCCTTCTTGCAACCTCACGAAATTCAAATTACTCTTGGACGGCGTCAAAGGCATCTGGTACTGCTGCGAACTTATCGGCCTGGAATGAAGATCCCTTTCTCCCCGGCAACTGGATTGATGAACACCGTCAGAGATGTGAGGGCGAGTGGCGAGGACCTTGCGAAGAGATCACTTGACATCATTTGGCGGCTGTGTTCAGACTGCTTAGACAGAGACCAAACTCACGCACACAGTCTCAGGACCCTGCTGCTTCTTGAACAGTTTTAGCATAGCTTTCTGCAGGTTCGGAAAGCGCTTCTCCACCGTCCAGCTTTCCGTTCCACCCTTGCCGTCTTTGCGAATCAGTCCAAGCTTCAGCCGCCGAGTCTGCAGACTTTTCGATGACTTTCCTGTTGCTCGTGCTGTGAAATTAACTCACAGGATAAGAATCGAATCCACTTCAATCAACCCCTCCACCCGGCGACACAGGAATGACTTCGGAAACACAGTCTCGCCTGATGCTTGTCCAAAGTGCACCAGCATCAAGCCAGCCTCACAAGAAGCATGCACTCACAGGCAACATTTTCTGACTGGACGCATACGTACTATGAACCCAAAGTCCTCTACACCAACATCCTGCACATGGCCTATATCCCTGGCCTTGTCGGCGTTGGGCTCGGCCTGAACCCAAGAGCTCTCCACGTCTGTCAGCTTCTTGAAGGCAGGGTTGTTGCTGCCTTTCACTGACGGGCACAGTAACATCATAACGAAAACAAAGCGAGGAAACCGCCGCAAAAAAGACTGATAATACATGTCCTATCGATGCACCGCACGGACGGACCTGATGCCAGTGAAGCGAGGGCGGAAGCTTCTGCTGTAGTCTGTGCTCCAGTCATGGCAAAAATGGAGTCGGTGTACGCACCGGCACACACGATCCGACGTGAATAATCTAAATCCAAACTGAGCCCAAAGGTTCCGGACAGGAGACCATCGACTTCCGTGCAATAGGCAATGCTGTCGTCTTCTTCACTGTCGCTCTGTCACAACACACATGTGAAGCACCTTTCCTTTCAAAATTCCTGAGCTGTAGCCCCAATGCTAATCTCAGGCATCTAGTCAGCCTCACTCTGCTCACTCGGCAGGCTCGGATTTCACATGCTCATTTGGGATCTCGACGAGGTCGGACGTGTGGACGAGGGCGTTGGCACCGTCCTGGTCCTGGCGTTTTTCCTCTTTTGTGACATCGGAGATGAAGTTATCATACTCTTTGTCCTGGACCTCGTCATCATCGCTGCTTGACGACAGGCTAGGGCTGGATCCCGGAGCGTTTCCGAAGAAAACCTCTTCCTCCACCTTGGCCACGAAGCTGTCCATTTTTGACGCCATGTCGCTCATCATGTTCTCCATGCGATGCAGCTGTGTCATCATCTCCAGGTGCTTGGCCCTCCACCGCAAACGCATTCCCCTCAACCTAAGCGAATACTTCTTCCGCATCTTCTCTTCCAACTCTTCCGTGATGGCGGCTTTCAGTTTCTGCACGCGCAGGTCCCAAGCCGTTGGTTTTTTTGCCGGGGTCGAGGGCGTGGTCTTTGACGAGTCGGGCGAGGGCGACACGGCAGCTAACTTGGCCTCGTCGCAGCCTGATTTAGCTTCTCGATCCTTCTTCACTGAGCCTTTTGACGCCTGGGCCTTGCCGCTGCTGACCATGGTAGTTTCTACACAACAAAATGCAGTGGAGTAGGGCACGAGGTTTTCTGAAGCCCTCACTGCTGCGGCAAACGTGCGATTGATGGTCCGTTCATGCTTGCAGTTGAAGCAGCCGGCAGTATCTTAGAATAACGATTGCGAATCCTCACCCTCGACGGGACTCGGCAGTCGGCCACTAGACTGTCGACACAGGGAAGTGAAATAGGCCATGAGTGCTGAGTGACACAACTGCCTGCAAGAAGCAAGAAACTGTATCTGCAGAGTTGGTGCTTTCAGTTTCTTATACTTCGCACTCTTCCACAAGTTTTGAAACGAGGGCGACTGCTCTTGAATAAGCACCTCATCAGTCAGAGTTGCCACTGGCCGCGAACAGTATCACGCGGCAACCATTCGAGAATGATGCTTCTTCACCAATGTTTCGCTGACGCGGATGTCCTCAACCACACAGCACTGCACGTACAAGCTGAGCTAGGCTATGATGTCATTGTTTATGTCAGATTTTGAGAATTCAGAATGCACCCATGCTGTTCCCAGCATCTCCCGCCTCAATGTCTGATGAACCTGCACTGCGAGTTCCTGCGCCTGGGATCAAGTCGGTGGTTCAAGAACAGCTCGCCGTCCGTAAACCCCATTTCCCCGGCCTATGCGCGAAACCTTGTCGGAAGACGGCAAGGTCGAGACCCCTCAGCAGAACAGACACTGGTTGGCAGGACGAGGGCGAAACTCTCAAGCATCTGTGGTCCGCACATGTTGCTTGGCCCCTCAACAGTAGCGGCATAACCGAGCCTTTTGGGACCACATGCCGCCGAAAAGTGGCGCTGACCTTTTGACAATGAGAGCCCTAACCCGAGTCCAGACTCGGAAGCTGCCGTGTCTCAGCTCGCAGCTTGCGGCTATGATCGACAGCCAGCCAGGCCTTCGACCCAAACGAAAATCCAGCTCGGATACAGTGAGGCACAGCAAGGCAGCATCATGCATTGAGGGACACATTGGTTCTAGGAGCAGTGCAAAAGCAAGGCCTCCTCAGGCGCTCAGAGATGGAAGACCACAGCTGAGACGTGTATGCTGATCATTCATGGGATCCCCTATAGGCTCACCACCACCGCACCCCAACCTGCGCCCCAACAAGCAAGCCCCTGGCCCTTATTCCCACTCACCCCCTCTCTGCCACCCCCCCAATCCTGATTTGGTTCGCGTTCTCATCCTCTGCCGGTGTCATTGCATTGCATGGTTGCTTTGGGCTCAGCGACAGAGATGCCTCCCGAGACTACCGCCTCCATTTCACCTTCTTGTGGCCACCTTCACCTTACATTGCTGCGGGGCTACTACTCACTTCGGGCTGCATGGATCTCGGCTGAAACGCTTGACTGAAACATGCCTCTTTTCAAGACTCGCGGGCGTTTGGGTTGTGATTTCCAAAATCACTTGGACTGGCACGAAGCGTTCGGCCCATGTCCGCCCACGCCACTACAGATTGACCGACAAGGCGAGGGCGCCGGCGAGGGTGCCGGCGAGGTCGAGGACCCGCTCAGAGTTCGCCAGCCTCGTCCTCCTCCGAAGCATTGCCATTCTGTTCCTCGTCCTCATTGCCATCTGCTTCTCCATCATTCCCCGCCTCGGTTCTCTGGATCTTGCCCGGCGGCTCTGCTGCCGTCGAGGGCGCGGTCGAGGCCGCGGTAGAGCCCGCCGGGCTGCCTGGAGTCGGCACTGATCCGCTGAGGGACTGTTCCCTTGTCAATTTCCGACAACGCCAGGACTTGTCCCCGAGGGCGAGGTCGGAGACGATTTTGTAACAAATCATCTCTCGGAGCACTTGCTTGTGCATCTCGGAGTCCACAACCTTGGTTAATTAGACTCTTCCAGTCAAAGGCTGTGACACACCGTCTAAGTTTTAAGTTCACACGATGCTTTCTAGTCTTTTATATAAGCTTTAGGGTTTATTATTTGTTTGAGGCGGAACAAACACAATTTCGCCCAGCCGCGCATGTGTATGTGAACTTCCGCTTAAGGGCGGGGATCGCACCGATAGCGGTACCAGGATAGTAGTGAACGATGTGCAACGAGGCCGGGTCGAGGGCGAAGCTGTTGAACAATTCATCCCAGACGAGCGAGTTCCACTCCCAGGGGAACAGCAACTCGCCAGTCCCCGAGTCGGCCGCGTCCGTGGCCGGGGGGGCAGCTTCCTTCGCAGTCGCCTCCGCAGCGCCATGCTCTTCGACAGTGCTTGCTGAGGCCATGTTGCTGTGGACATTGTTGTTGACGAGGACCACGTCCTGATTCAAGTCCACGCCAGCCATGCCACGCAGCTGGTTCCTCAGTCAATGAAGTCTTAAGCCGAGGTTGAGGGCTCAGGGTTTCAGGATATGTCTGGGACATGTTAGGAAACTGGGCTTAACACGTTCCCGGGCGATCATAGTGGAGCCGTGGGATCACGGGCAAGCTCTTCCGGAAGTCGCGGCCGAGGACGAAGGTTCCTGTTTCCAAGTGGTCCGGCAGCTGATTCAGGAGCGCCTTTGACGAAAACCGCTTCTTCAAGCTGCAGTCGGAGTCCTCCAAGAACTCGCCTGCAAGTCCGAAGCTGCCATCGTGCAAGCAGAGAATCGTCAAAAACATCCGCTCACAAAGCTAATGCATGCAGGGCACGGTTGTGGTAGAACACACGAAAGGCCTCCGTCTTCCTCGCAGGCAGGTCCGAAGCGGGCACGTTTTTCACGTGGACCTTGATCAGCTTCTGCAGCTCGGAGGACGACTTCCGGCCACGGCCGTCAAAGAGGATGAGGGCGTCAGCGCTCCGGAACACGCAGGGTTTGCCCTTCTCGCTGTCGCCCAAGACCCAGATCATCGCCTGCTTCAAGCGGTGGCCATCGAAAGCCGGACAGAACCTGTAAGGGTAGCGCTTGCAGGTCTCGTTGTCGCTTACCGCCAAAGTCTTGTTGTCGATGACGTGAAGGACGCTTCGAGCATCATCTGGGTCAAGGACAGGGGCATGGTCGACACAGATCTGGACTGTCTTAGCACCTTGGACAATGAATGGACAATGGAGGAGCACATAACATGGACCATGAGCTTCAATAATCACATGTTTTAAAGCAGGCCAGACACGTGTCCGGGCAAAGGCCAAGGAGGACTCGAACGCATGGTCGGGAAGGCGGTCGAGGACGTCAGCCTGAATCTCGGACAGGGCTAGGGCGGGGAAGTGCGCTGTCCTCGGTGGTCTCGGCGGCACTTCGGGCACGGCAACCTCGTCCGGAACTTCCGGCGGCCCCGGCGGAGTCTCCGAGACCGGCTCCGACTCCTGGGCCTCTGGCTCCACTGTCGGTGTCGCGAGGACGACAGAGCCGGCCTTTGCCGCTGCGAGGGCGGCCAGGTCCAAGGTGAACTCACCTTTCTCGAGGATCTTCTCAGCTGGCATCAAGAAGTGCTCGTCGACGCACTTCTGGAGCTCATCCTCGTACTTCTTCTGGCTCCCGGAAAGCAGCGCCGACAGGAACTCGATGATCTCCTTCACAGGGGTTGTTGGTCGGGCATCTTTTCATCTGAGCTAGAACTACTGCAGCAGAATCTCATGCGCAAGGCCAGGCCTTGAGGTAGTCGGGCAAATCCTGAAGCCATCCGAGGTGTTCCGCATCGGGGACGATGGCATTGCTGCAGAGGCCCGACTTGAAAAAGGACGAGTACGAGTCGAAAACCTCCATGAGAACCTTGCAGAGACATGCAAATTGGTTCGCAGTTTCATTTCCGATTTCGTCGCACGTTCAGCCGAGACGCCTCGTTCGGAGCTCGTTTCGCCACATACTTGAAGCCGTCCTGGCGGCATTGCTTGCAAAGACAACGGTTGTTACACATGTGGTGTGGAGACCTTAACAAAAGCGTCCAGACGACTCCTGTCCTTGCACTTCGCATTGCCGAATTTCTGCTGGAAGTAAACAACCAGCCTCTTTTTGTCGAGGGCGCAACCCACACGATTCGTCAGCTCCGTTCTCGTCCAGCTTTCGCCAATCTGTCGAACAAACCAAGCAGATAAGCAAAGGGCTTAGGAGACTCGCTCTGCTACGTCTCGCATCACTGAAATCACACTTCGGAACCTTCAGCACCGTCACGCAATGAACATAGTCGCTCAGCACCCAGACAAGCAGGCGATCGGCCTGCGAGGACGGGCTCAAGTTACTTGAGATACTGTATCTCATGTGTGCGACAGCGACTGCAAACCTTGCCAAGGCCCTGGCCACTGCGGGGTTCTTCTGACACGCAGTCCTGCTCACCATGATTTCGAGGTGCGAGGTGTGGGCGAGGGCGTGCTTCGTCGCTCCGACAGCGGAGTCCAAGGAGACAATGAGGTCCTTGGTCCACCAGTACACGACTTTCGGCACAGAAAGGACTCATGGAGTGGACAAGACCCAGAAAGACACACACCCACACAGAGACAGAGACGCACAGACGTGCAAACAGATAATTAAT
>CAJNDT010000924.1:290664-383164 GCA_905221615.1 Symbiodinium sp. CCMP2592
AGTCGGCTTTGCTCAGGGTAGGCAGTTTCTTGCCATTGCCCCAGTGCTGCAAACAATCTCTCCAGTAAATGCAGGGGTCTGTTTTGCCTTGCCTCAGCAAGGACACATCAGTAGTCTGCACCAATAATAACATCAGGCAAAGAGATGAGTCTGGGGACGCTACGTGAGAAGAGCTTGGACGGTGGGACGTGCCAACTGCAACTCCTTGGCCAAGGCATCGGCCTCCGCATCAAAAATCAGTTGGAAGGCCAGAACAACATAACCAAACCCTTCTGCACAGGCCTGCACCCCCACCACTTTGGCCACGGGCTCAAGCAACGCAGGCCTTCTGCGGGACAGGCTCGCAAAGATACTTGGAAAAGAACGTGTTGTGTGTTTGGGCTTGCCAAGTCACAGAGATGCATCGTCCTTGTTCTCTTTGAGCCATGAGCCGACATCAAACGGGGAGAACCCAGAAGCGATGCCGATCTCATTTTCCGTCCAAACGCCCTGCAGGAAGAGAGTCTGAATGTTCCACAGGATACCGAGCTTCTCCGCGGTCACTTTGCGAAGCCTCTCCGCCCCATAGCCTTAGAAGGAAGATGCTGGGCATCCACTAGTCTTGCAAGCAGAATGCGGCAAGACGCAGCCCATGTGTTTGCACCAACACTGAAAATCCGGCCTTGCAAATGGTACAAGAGCTTGCCACCCGCGATGACCGAGAAGGACTTCTGCCCTGGATGAAAGGGTTTCTGAAATCTCGCAGAAATCCAAACCAGCATCCGTTAATGATTTTACCGCAGAAAAATCAGAAATCAGATTTGGCTGTACTATCTCATCGGCACGAGACCAAGGCTGAGAGCCTTGGTGACGATCTGCACATAACCCTTCTCAAAACGTTCGTCCATCACCAGTGGCACCTGCTTGACGCCCTGGAAAGTAAAGGAGAAGAGCTGATCTAGTCGCAAACGCAGATTGGATGCGGTGCAGGCAAGCTGAGCTATACGCCGGGGCAATGAGCTTGCCGCTTTGCCCGCAGAGCTGGCTTTAATAGATCCCCCGGGATTGTCGCAGGCATGCACGTACCGTGAGGCGACTTCCATGAACTCCACGCACAAGCAAAGAAGGATAATACGGTCCATGCTGAGGAAGTTCAACATAGATTTGGCCCAATTCTGATTTTGGTCTGTCTTGTCTGCAGCAACACGGGCAAGCAAACTCAAGATCTCACTCATCCTCAAAGCGAAGATTCTCAGGCATTTCAGGGTGGAGTCCCACCGCTGGGCAGCAAAATGAAAAGATCCAGCTGAAGAATGACTCTGAGACGAGAGCTCGTAGAGCTGATTGAGGTCCTTGCTCAGTTCCTCTTTCAGCATGCCATGCATTTTTGGACTGTTGGTCAATGCCCGTGCTAGGCTGCCTCTGTCATGCTTGCCCGAGGCGAAGTTGAAAACCAAAGTATCAAGAAGCTCCTTGACCTCCACGTTGGTCAACATGGCCCGCTCTAGCGCCTTCTGCGATGCATGTGCCGTGCATCTCAGGACACACAGCAAAGACGGAAGGACGCCGTCCTCCTGGCAAGGCCACCCATCGAGCTCACAACAATTCTGTCTGTGCTAGCTTCCTCTGGTGCAAGTGTGTCCTTGGCCAACCTAGGACAGAGCAATTCTGCAGGCTCGCCATCGCTCGTCCAAGCCTGCAGTAGCCACAGTCTGCAGGACACTTGCTGCTGCATGTGCCGAGACAACCGGCCTGGATGAGGGGACGCAATGGCTCTCCCCAGAAGCGGATGGTGTCGTTCACATGTTTCAGCTTGGAGATAGCTGTCTGGGCACAGGACAAGACTCAGGTTTTGGGGTGCTACTAGTCGCCAAACCAGAAGCAAATCGCAATCACGAGACCTTCTGGCCCTGGGTATCCCGGAGATCTGCCAAGCGATGGATGACGTCGTAATCTTTTGTGCACATCTTCAGCTTGACAAGGGACAGACCGTCAGCGACATCCTGGCAAAAAAGAACTAAGAACAGCAACTTGCGAGATCGGACCCTAGTAACCAGCCTCTGCCCAGCCGGCAGCTCTGATCTTCTTTTTGTCGATGAGGTCCCTATCCATCTGAAACCTTGGATTGAGAAGCGGGGCCACATATCGAAGGAAATCTGGAAGCACCCAAAACCTCATCTGGTACCTTTAGCTAGGGTTAAGCTAAGGGACAACACATCCGCGAGACACTTCACGATACGGCTGTGCTGGTATTTGATGGCAAAAGCTGCTGGGAAGTTCCGGCTGTCGCCACGGCTTGCCAACTCAGCTTTTCTCTGAAACTCCTCGCCTTGCGCACCCAGTGGACACCGAACTATTTCGAGGCTTAGACGAATGAGCCCGGCAGTTGGTACATCCGCTGCCAGATCTGTGCTTCTCTCCTCAGGAGTAGAAGCCAACTCCAAACCCGCTGCCTTGAAATGCATAGGAGATCGTGCATGATCCAGTAGGTCTTTGATCTGCAGAATACCGGAACTTCCTTTAAGATGGTGTTTCCAGCAGGAGCTTGATGTCTCTGCATTCCGCGATAAAGAACAATGCCGGCATCCCAGACCCCACGGCTTCTGCTTGTCCGGCTGCTCTTCCAGCCAGGTGCATCTGGAAGTCCATCGTGAGCAATGCTTCAACCATTTGCAACGGTTGCAATTGGCAACAGCAAGGCTAGCAGAACCGTATCTTTCAATGCATCTCACGGCATGTTGTCCATCCGGCGATCGGCACCGCCCCCTCGACATGGTTTACTGACAACGGACACTTAGCCATGATAGTCTGTTTAGTTTGTTCTGCTGGCAGAGTGACGCCTTCGAGAAGGAGTCTATTGGTCTGAAACTGCCCGGAAAGCTGTTCGCATTGCCAAGCATTCGCCGGGGCTAGGTCACAAGATAAACCCTACAGCTGAAGCAAAACGCTGCAAAACAACAACGGCCAAGCAAGGTAGCGACTGCCGAGCTTTAAAAGTAAGACTAGAATGCCTTTCGAGCCCCATACTGTCTAAGAGTAGTTATTTTGGAAGCCAAGCCCAGCCGAAACCCTACGCATAAGCTTTGTGCAGACGGGTGGGGCCACAACCAAGCCTGCAGGAAATGTGCTCGCCTGTCGCTTTCTAATTCCCAAGAACAGATAACAGCACAAACATTACTACTACACAGCACCCACGAGGGCACGGTCCCCGCAAAGGTTTTCAGCATGCCCTGAATTTCCAACAGGATCCCTTGCACAATAGCTGCTCGGCACTCGCTGGCCTTGGCATCCGGGAAGAGACCGCACACGATTTGTGGAAGCCTCGCCGCCTCGCCTCCGCAGCAAATCTGTTCAGACAAACTTTCGGCTGAACGTGCAAGCAAGTAAGTGATTCAAAGCAAGACGAAAGCTTTGCCCAAAGCTGATTTTGGAAGCTCAGCCCAAACCCGACGCACAAGGTTTGTGCAGGCCTGTCTGTGGCCACCACCACGGCTGCAGGTCATGTGCTCGCCTACTCGCTTTCTAATTGCCAAGAACAGAATCAAAAGACACTACTACAGCTCAGCACTCGCGAGGGCACGGTCCCTGCACACGTTTTGAACATGCCCTGATTTCCCAACAAGATCCCTTGCACAATAGCTGCTCGGCACTCTCTGGCTTGGCATCCGGGCAGAGACCGCACGCAATTTGCGCAAGCCTGGGAAATAAGCCTCCGCATGAAATCTGCTCAGGCAAGGTTGAGGCTGCTTTCCTACGGCTTAAGGGCCTGCACGTCACAGGATTTCTACACTATCTCAGGAGTTAACCAAAGTTGAAACTACATCATCCGGAAGTAAACACCTTTCACCCTAAGTCAGATGCAGCACTTTGTGCAGTGCTGCTCGTCTACATTGCCTGTGCAGTGAGGCCCGCTTGAAACATCCTTGCTTCGGAGAAGAGAGGCTTGCACAAATTGCGTGCGGTCTATGCCCGGGTGCCAAGCCAGAGAGTGCCGAGCAGCTATTGTGCAAGGGATCTTGTTGGGAATTTAGAGCATGCTCAAAACCTGTGCGGGGAACGTCCCCTCATGGGTGCTGTAATTAGTAATGTCTTTTTGATTTTCGTTTTCTGTTCTTGGCAATTAGAAAGCGAGTCGGCGAGCACATTTCCTGCAGGCTTGCTTGTGGCCACAGACAGGGCTGCACAAAGCTTGTGCGTCGGGTTTGGGCTGAGCTTCCAAAATTAGCTTCGGGCAAAGCTTTCGTCTTGCTTTGAGTCACAGAAGAAGTCTGTAATTGGTTGCACGGTGAGTCGCAGTGCAGCACTTCTGCAGTGCTGCTAATTTGCATCGCTTGTGCAGCGATGCCCGCCTAGATCATTGATGCTTCACCACACCTAGCACAGTTATTCGTATTCACGGATGACACACCCTCTGCACACACCACTGAACCTCATTACCGTGGTGCAAACGTCTAAGTCTAGCATGATCTTCTTAGCATCGTCAACAATCCAATTCCCCGCGATCAATCTAGAGTCGGCAACCACTGCCAGCGCAAGAACCCTGACACATGCGGCCGTGTTGACGAGGCCATATGCGGCTACTACTTCAACTGAAATGAATGGATTAAGCTATTCATGCAAAAAAACACTTTCAGAAGCTTAGGGCGTAATATCGATACCACGCTGAACAGCCTTCATTTAAGTTTACAATAACCCTGACCCTAACTAAACCCTTATCCCTGACTCTGCCCGTGATTCACTCAGCTCGGCACTACACTCGATTCCCGCCTTCCTCACGCTGCCATCGCCGCACGTGCAATCATGGGCCGCCTCAATGAGGTGACGTTGATGTGTTTGGGATCCATGGGAGACGACAATTTCTAAGAAATAGATCGTCTATGTGGGATGCCGACACGAGGCCCTAGAATGCAACACAAGGTGGCCGAGAACCCGAGGTTCTGGAATTCCGGAGTACCGACATGATAGCGACCCAAACCGCACCTCTCAAATTCCCAAGTCAGCATTATGCACTAATAAGCTCAAGGTGCTCCCCGTACCCAGCAAATCACAACGTGGCCACTGACCAGGCCCCCGGCTGCAATGATCCAAGGGATGATCACGCCTTAGCGACCCAATCAAATCATCGGCATGCACTGCATAAGCTGATCTCAAGGTCTCAGTCACAAAGTGATGCAGCACTCTTTTTTTTTCCAAGGAGGCTCGACACGAGCGCTGCGGCCACTTAAGGCAAAACTACCCTTCGAGGTCGAGGACGGCACCCTTGGATTTTTTTGTCTGCTGCTGTGTGGTGAGCTGTGTGTTGTTGTCGTTGTTGAGCTGTGTTGAGCTGTGCTGAGCTGAGATGAGCACTGTCTGTTTCTTAGATTAAGAGGCCTTCCTCTTTTTGCCTGAACCTTCCTATTCCTGGGCCCTCTCGTTGAGCCGCCTATATAGTTCCTTGTTGCACCAGACGGCATCACGCAAACTATCGGTCATGCTCGCCAACTTCTCCTGCGAAGAAGAACTTAGCTAAGAGAAAGCATTTGTGCACAAGTCCAAAAGCCCGGAAGGATCCTTGTACTTGGCTGAGACTTCATCCTCCTTCTTCTGCATGGCCTTCTCATGCTCGGCCTCAAGCTCCTGAGGCAGACGCCCACAATCTCAAATCGAAGATCAGCCAACCTAGCAGTCCAGGCGACCTGGATGAGCACGGCCTGATCTCTCTCCATGGCCTCCGCCAGGGATAGCTGGGAATTCAATCGCGAATACGAAGAAACCGAACCTGGGTCTGCTCCAAGAAGCTCTGCTTCATGTCCTGTTCAAGGGCCACGACATGCGATCAGATTAAGGGAACTTCCAACGCCAATGCCTGGAGATTCTTGTCGTTGATGTCCTGCTGCTCCTGCCCACGGACCCATGACATGCGAGGATTCAGGGAACTCCCAATGCGAACGTGAATACGCCGAACCTGCAGCTGGATCTCATAGCTGTTCTTCATCGCCTGCCCCAGGACTAGATCCGAAGTCCAAAGCCAATGCGAACAAGACGTAACCTCCATCTCCGCCTGAAGCTCCTGCCCAAGGAGCAGGACATGAAACAACACAAAACAATCCCCTGAGCACACTGGCGGTACCTCCATCGCTTGCCCCTGAAGCTCATTGGCTTCCACCGCCGCGGCATCCCGATCCTGAAAATGAGTATCATCTGAACATCCTGCAACCATGCCATTCCGCGATCCCAGCCTCTGTCTCGTTGTTCAGGCGGCTGATCTCGCCTTCCAACTCCTCGACCGCCTCCTCCAGGACATCAGATGCAACACTGGACGGAATCTGAATCTAATTGCCGGCCTCCAGCTCGCCGATGCGGCCCTCCCTGTTGGACCGACGCCGCACCCGCGCCGGCCCTTCCTTCTGAGATGGCCCCCTGACACAGCATGCAAGTTGCAGGCGAAAGTTGAAGGCGGGGCAACGGAATTCGGCCTCCGCTTGTAGTGAGCCCCAAAGCCATCAGCAGGCTCTGTCCATGTTTGGGGAGGGTTCACGGCCACAGAGGAGTACCGCTGAACCCTCCCCGGCCCCTTTCCTTTTCCTTTTCCATCTCCTTTCGACCCGGAACTCCGGCCCATGGCGGCAAAGCGAATCAAGCCCTATGAACTAGCATGCCTATGCCCCGTCAAAGCTTAACGTGCCCCGTGAAGGCTTTAAGTGCCCCGTTGAAGGCCCTAAGCCTATAGTGCCCCATTGAAGCTTGGCCCTAAGCCTGAGGTGCCCCGCTAAAGCTTGGCCCTAAGCCTAAAGCGCCCCGTAGCGTCGAAGTCCATGATGGTCGTGGTCGAGTGCGTAGAGGTGCCCCGTTGAAGCTTGGCCCTAAGCCTAAAGTGCCCCGTTGAAGCTTGGCCCTAAGCCTAAGGTGCCCCGTTGAAGCTTGGCCCTAAGCCTAAAGTGCCCCGTTGAAGCTTGGCCCTAAGCCTAAATTGCTTCGTTGAAGCTTGGCCCTAAGCCTAAAATGCCCCGTTGACTAAGCCTAAGCTAAAGTGCCCCTCCAGAAGCTTACAATGCACCGTTGAAGCCCCGCTGAAGCCTGGTATGTGTGTCATGATGAGATGTCATGTCACTGTCATGACACATGTCTGAGACTCCATGGTCGCAGCAGTCACGCAACCCAGCTGCAGCAGGCAATTCCGGGCACGACCAAGATCTCACTCACTAGGCCACTAGGCAGGCTCAGCTTCGGGCCCTCGGTCGCCGCAGCAGGATGATCGCCCAGCTTCAGACCTTTGGAATTGAAGTTTACCAAACCGACTGGTGCTTTTTGGTTAAGCGGCAGGTTCAATTTCGGGACTGTTTGTAAAGTAGCAGGTTACTTTGACTTTAGCCGGTCGGGGCAGACTAGACGGTCCCTGATATGCACTTCTACTTAAGTTTTTGGGCGGCTACATTATGCACGTTTCGTGCGGGTCTTGCTTGGCCGGCCCTTAAAGCCTTTGGTGAAGCTACTAGTACTACTACTACTACTACTACTACTACTACTACTACTACTACTACTACTACTACTACTACTACTACTACTACTACTACTACTACTACTACTACTACTACTACTACTACTACTACTAGGACCATTACTACTACTACTACTACCAGTACTACTACTGTAGTACTCCTCCTACTACTCCTACTCCTACTCCTACTACTACTACTACTTCTTGAGCTGCATAGTCCTTTCTGCCAGGCTGTGGCTGTGGAAGTTTTGTGCGGAACCTGCTTCTGCTTTTTCTTAAAGGGTCCATGGGCTGTGCGAATCTTGTGCGGCACGGGCTTCTGTGCAAAATTTTTGCTTCTGAGCTTCTGTTCCAAGCTTGCCCTTGGTTTCCAAGGAACAGAGCACATTTTCAGTTCTACTTAAGCTTTTGAGCGGCTCACTTGTGCAAGTTTGGTGCGGGTCTCGGTGGTGTCCTCTCTTGTACCTTCGACTGGCTGTGCGAATCTTGTGCGGCAAGTGTCTTTGAGCAGGATTTGTGCTGTTGGGCTTTGGTTCCTTTGTGCCGTGTGCAAAGCCTGTGCCTTCAAGCTTCGGAGCTGGCGGGAAACACGTTTTCACTTCTACTTAAGCTTCTGGGCGGCTAAATTGTGCAATTGTGGTGCGGGTCCTGCTTGGCCGCCCTTAAAGCCTTTGGTGAAGCTGTGCAAATCTTGTGCGGTATAGTCCTTGGTGCCAAGCTCTTGTTGTGCAAATTTCGTGCGGTGTGTGCTTTTGCTGCTTCTTCAATGATCCATAGGTTGTGCGAATCTTGTGCGGCACGGGTTCCTGTGCAAGATTTGTGCTTGTCTGCTTCTGTTCCTTGTCTGTCGTGTGCAAACTTGGTGCGGCTTCCTGGTTTCCACGGAACAGAGCACGTTAACAGTTCTACTTCCGCTTCTGGGCGGCTCACTTGTGCAAGTTTGGTGCGGGTCTCGGTGGTGTCCTCTCTTGTACCTTCGACTGGCTGTGCGAATCTTGTGCGGCAAGTGTCTTTGAGCAGGATTTGTGCTGTTGGGCTTTGGTTCCTTTGTGCCGTGTGCAAAGCCTGTGCCTTCAAGCTTCGGAGCTGGCGGGAAACACGTTTTCACTTCTACTTAAGCTTCTGGGCGGCTAAATTGTGCAATTGTGGTGCGGGTCCTGCTTGGCCGCCCTTAAAGCCTTTGGTGAAGCTGTGCAAATCTTGTGCGGTATAGTCCTTGGTGCCAAGCTCTTGTTGTGCAAATTTCGTGCGGTGTGTGCTTTTGCTGCTTCTTCAATGGTCCATGGGTTGTGCGAATCTTGTGCGGCACGGGTTCCTGTGCAAGATTTGTGCTTGTCTGCTTCTGTTCCTTGTCTGTCGTGTGCAAACTTGGTGCGGCTTCTTGGTTTCCACGGAACAGAGCACGTTAACAGTTCTACTTCCGCTTCTGGGCGGATCACTTGTGCAAGTTTGGTGCGGGTCTCGGTGGTGTCCTCTCTTGTACCTTCGACTGGCTGTGCGAATCTTGTGCGGCAAGTGTCTTTGAGCAGGATTTGTGCTGTTGGGCTTTGGTTCCTTTGTGCCGTGTGCAAAGCCTGTGCCTTCAAGCTTCGGAGCTGGCGGGAAACACGTTTTCACTTCTACTTAAGCTTCTGGGCGGCTAAATTGTGCAATTGTGGTGCGGGTCCTGCTTGGCCGCCCTTAAAGCCTTTGGTGAAGCTGTGCGAATCTTGTGCGGTATAGTCCTTGGTGCCAAGCTCTTGTTGTGCAAATTTCGTGCGGTGTGTGCTTTTGCTGCTTCTTCAATGGTCCATGGGTTGTGCGAATCTTGTGCGGCACGGGTTCCTGTGCAAGATTTGTGCTTCTTGGTTTCTGTTCCACCTTGCCCTTAAGGAACACACCACGTTTTCAGTTCTACTTGAGCTTTTGGGCGGCTAAATTGTGCAAGTTTGTTGCGGGTCTCGGTGGTGTCCTCTCTTGTACCTTCGACTGGCTGTGCGAATCTTGTGCGGCAAGTGTCTTTGAGCAGGATTTGTGCGGTTAGGCTTTGGTTCCTGTCTGCCGTGTGCAAAGCCTGTGCCGTGAAGCTTCGGAGCTGGCGGGAAACACGTTTTCACTTCTACTTAAGCTTCTGGGCGGCTAAATTGTGCAACTTTCGTGCTGTCCAGTCTTGTCCTCTGGTGTCTTGTGCGACCGTTGTGCCGTGCTAGTAGTAGTAGTAGTAGTCGTCGTCGTCGTAGTAGTAGCAGTAGCAGTAGCAGTAGCAGTAGCAGTAGCAGTAGCAGTAGCAATAGCAGTAGCAGTAGCAGCAGTAGTAGTTAGTAGTAGTAGTAGTAGTAGTAGTAGTAGTAGTAGTAGTAGTAGTAATAGTAGTAGTAGCACTGCTAGTAGTACTGCTAGTAGTACTAATAGTAGGAGTAGGACTAGTGGCAGTATTAGGTACTACTACAACGTTAAGACCAAGAAAAACTGATATTCAGGGACAACAGGCCAGACTAGTCTATGCAAAATGACTGACAAAGACACTCGAAAAGAATCATGCACTGCCTGACTTGCAAAAACATGCGTTGCAGACATGGTACCGAGGGCAGTGCCGAGTCATGCACCGGAGTGCATGAGCGCCATAAGGACTCCGGGCGCGCACGGCCATCGAGAAAGGTGTAACTGCACATTTGCTTCTGCTTGGACGAGCTTTGCATTGCAGATGTTTAATACTGTCAGCATGCCTTGCATGTTCAAGCTGTTTAGATCCACTCTCAGGTTCCTTCTCCGAAGCTTTGCGACCACTGTCACGACGTGGCGGCGGTTTTGCGAGCGTTGTTGTGAACTGCCCTTGCTCAATATGATTGAATTTCCAGGTCCATGCAAATTCCATGACAGACACATCTCACAAACCCCTTTTCAAAATTTCCCGTGACTGCAGTTGCCACACACATCTGTCTGAGGACGAGGGCGAACCGCCAGACGAGGCCGAAGATCACGGATCATCGTGTTCCGCAATTAGACGGTGTGCTCCAAGACCTTCTGCACCTGGTGAATGTAACTGAACTCTGGTGCTTGACCCGGCTTGGCAAGTCAGCATCTGAGTATTACTGCTTGTTTCTGAAGACCCGCCTCCTCAGCACTTGGGCGCTTGCTGGTGGCCAGATGCCTCTCAGGAGGGCATCAACACTTTCCAGACACGCCGACCCAGTCACTGGCCTGGTCGCTGAGCACCAGTAGTCCGGCAGCTGCTCGACCAGCCCTGAGGCCAACAGAATGTTCCTGATGCAACGTTCCATCACGTTGAGCGAGACAGCGTTGCCCAATGCACGGCCGATCACAGACGAGGACGAGGACGAAAGCCATGAAGTCACCAAGGAATCCGGAACTCCTGCCATGGCAAGCAACAGATACTTCACTCAGAAACGGCGGGCCCCAAGTGTCCTGTGAGACGGCCCAATTCGTGGATCGAGAGGCAAGTGCGGCGAGAAGGTACGTAATACGCCCCAGGATGGGAGCCTCGAGAAGCCGTGATTGTGGGCATGACCGAGGACCCGAGGCCGACGTTTCGGTGCTGCCCTGCGCATACGTCCACCACGGTTCCGGGAGAGTAGATGATCTTCTTGCCGTAAGTCCTGCAGGCCTGAGGAAAACAACATGACGACACCACGGACGCACAAGGAAACTTGAGGCCCAGACGGTTTCCATGTTGTCTCGGAAAGTAGAATTTTCATTCTCCACCGACGTCACAGCTTTCTGGCCTGGCTTCCGGCCCTTGTCCAAGAAGATCCGCAGCGAGGGCGACTGAGATGCAACATTGTTACAACAAACCTTCTCCGCAGTCAGTTCATGCCAAGGCTCCTGCCTGCAGCTGTGGCTCGGGGAGCCAATGGTGCGTGTTCATGTTGCTGCTCAATGAATCCAGACGAACACCCAGCAGGAAGATGCGTTTGCGGCGCTGCGGGACGCCGTGGTCAGCGGTGTTCAAGATACCCTCCTGGACAGCCTAGGCTGAGGTAACCGTACAATCAAACTAAGTCGAGGCACTGGCACTGACAGAGTTTGAAGACTGTGACTTGCGGGCTCCTGACATAGTCGGCTTCTCTCAACAAGCGATGTGTTTCCGCCAGGATCTTCGGGTGCCGTTCCTTCAAGCCGAGGACATTCTCGAGGACGAAAGCCTGAGAACAGGCGCGATAGCTGGGTGAGACGGGCTGAGCCAGCATGACACGTGTGTAAGGCAAGGCATGTGGCGCGAGGTCGATCGGAAAGAATGTGCTCCAGCTGGTGCCACCATAGGCTGCCTTCCTTGCCAGAACCACCTTGCTCAAGAAACAGACAGTCAATGAAAGAGACCGACACACATGAAAGCCGGTACATCCCATCAATGAAGATTGCCAGGACACCACGGCCTTTGCCAGCAGCAGAAAAATCTTGACAGGGACTCGTCCCCACGTATAAATCCAGATTCTCCAAAGTTGGTCTTGACACCATATCTGGTGAGGACGGGGGCAACGAGGACGACGCCAAAACTCGCCTGTGCACTATATTTCTGAGTTCCTGGACGGCCGGGTCCAGCTCCGTAGTGCGGACTACTTCAAAGTCCACCTTCAGAAACCCGAGGGCGAGGGCCTCGGGGTCTGCGATGTCTGTGCGACTGTGGCCTGTCATGTCCGACCTCCTTCCAAGTTTCGGGCTGCTGTGTCGTAGCCACAACAGTCGGCCGCAAAGCGGATCTTGTGAAGAACCTGGAATGGCCTCGCCGGAGTGAAGGAAATTGAAATGATTCGGCTTATAGTTAGCGGGAATGCACAGTCACAAGCTGCCCACCTGCTGCGGAGTCGGTGGTGCAGGGCCTGTCTAAGAGGAACAGCTGCGACTGCCAACAATCAACACAACATCGATGAGTAACTACATTTAAACTGGGGACTTGGCCTTGTCTTGAAGCCTCTTAATGATGTTGTCCTTGCATTTCCTGGCAGGGATCGCAGGCTGACGAACTCCAACATCGTGGCTGCCCCGGGCCTCTTGTTCATCTCTGTCGTCTTCTTGACCATGGCGAGGAGGGCGGAGTCAAAACTAGCTGAGCACACCCTTGAATACATGTGACGCCTGCAGGCCCAGCAGCATGATTCTCATTAGACAAGATGTTGTGACGCCAGGCGTACATCACTGTCCGGAGGGCGAGAAACTGAAAGCAACATCGATGAGCAGTAACGACTACACCGACTCTTGCCCCCAGCCTTTTCTGGCATGGCCGGGCGGAGGCAGCAGTGCACGGCAGCAGCGCAGCGTCCCTGGGCACGGGCACGAAACGCCTATCGAACACGTGCCAGTGTCGCAAGTACTAGACTTGACAAGGACGAGGACGAATGCAAACATGCACAGAAGGGCTAACATCATCAGGAACGTGATGGGCGAACTCGAGAGCCTGACATCCATGTCGTCCTTTGTCTGAAGACACCTGAAGAAACAACATGACATGTCGTGACCACTGAGGCATTGCAAAGTCTAGGTAATAGCACACTGAGACTCAGGTACTTGCCAGCAGCAGCAACAGAGGGCGATAGGTCCTGTACGCCAGCCAAGTTGGACACAACCGAGGCAGGCAATGAATGAGAAGCCGCCAACTAGGCATCAGAAGACAGCTTTTTTTTATCAGCCGCCAGCACCGTCATTCGCGCTTGCTCTTCCGGTCCTGACAAGGCCAAGATGGGATTAGCATTGGGAGCAAAACGACAACTCGCAACCCTGAGCCTTGGATAATCTGTAGAGCCCAGAACCCTGAACCTACACTTTACTTTAGCTTAAAACCCCTTCAAAACCTTAAACCCAATTGCCTGAAAACATATGATTGAATTAGTACTGTAAGGTATCCTTCGGCCTTCTTCCGCGCGGCAGAGCGCGACCGGGCCCGCGAGGGCGACTTTGGCGAGGGCGCGGGCGTCGAGGACGCCGAGGGCGCGGGCGTCGAGGACGCCGAGGGCTCTCTCACGTTGGGCGGGTCCTGTGACAGGGAAGTTCTAGCATCATGCGTGCCAGGATACACTCCACCCTCGCAGACCAACCAGCCCCTGCCTGCATCGGACGCGGAGGAAAATCCGCTTGATCCGCGCGCGGATGGCAGAGCCCTGCAACCGTGAAGCGGGCGAGGACGTTGTGCGCTAGCATGCGCAGAGGCTCCACGATCTCTTGCGAGCGAATCCTGACAGTAGGCTGGCATGAGCGTAGATCGTTGTTAAGTAGAAGACTAAGTCACAAATTAATTATTATCTTATGCCGAGGCTCGCGAAGAGAGCCTCCTGGAGCTTTGGCCAGGCAGTACCGAGGGCGAGGGCGCTGGTGTCCACGCCCAGGAGGCACTGAAGAATGAGGCCGCGCTGATCAGGTGCAGTTTTCAGCCAGCGATAGAACCTTGGATAGGCTATATACATGGCATGCATTATTGCTGAATTTAAGAGTCATACCGACTGCCAAAGAACTCCTTGTCGCCGCCTCTCTGGATGAAGCGCGACAACGTCATTGGCGCAGAGTCCAAAAGGTCCCGAAGGATTTCCTCGATCCTTGTCGGTTGGCCCGTGTATTTTGCCTCCACGTACAGCTGATCCCCCCTGAGCACCGGAGATACCTGGAGCACCATGAACCCTAGGTCGCTGTAGTAGGTTGCTGTACTGCTGCTGTTGCTGCTGCCGCTCTGGTTCTTGTTGTTGTTATTGTGTTCCTGTTGCTGTTGTCGTCGGGCTTACGGTTTGGAGCTTCAGGGTTTAGGGCTGCGTGTTTAAAGTGTTAGAGTGCGGCGCGGGTTAATTTAGGTGTGGGCTTGAGGTTCTAAAGTTTCGGATTTTAGGGAGAACAAAAAATCGAGGGCTTGGGGTTGCTGGCCAAGTTGCAGCTGCATCTGAGTTTTGGAAAAGACGGATGGGCACCGGCCGAGTCGGCAGCGGATTTTGGGAGCCCAGCTGCATCATGTTCACAGAAGCCGCAACAGACGTCACAGGAGCCTCGGTTGTGGCCGGCCACGGACTGAAGGAACAGTTGCTCCAACCAGACTTTAAAACCAAGCTGAGCAAAAGCCAGTTCTGATGTTTCATGGACTGCGTGGCCGAGGCCAGCGAGGGCGGGACAGTGAACGGCACCGAGGGCGGACGCATCACAGAAGGCGGTGGTGCTGCTGGTGCAAAAGGTTGTGGTGCTGCTGGTGCTCGTGGTACTGCCGGTGCTGCTGGTGCTCGTGGTACTGCCGGTGCTGCTGGTGCTCGTGTTGCTGCAAGTGCTCTTGGTGCCGCTGGTGCTCGTGGTGCAGCACGTTCTGCTGGTGCTGCTGGTGCAGCAGGTGCTGCTGGTGCTCGTGCTGCAGCAGGTGCTGCTGGTGCTAATGCTGCAGCAGGTGCTGCTGATGCTGCTTTTGCTACTGGTGCTGCCGGTGCTGGTGCTGCTGGCGGTGCTGTTTCTGCTGCAGCTTTCGCCACCGAGGGCGGGGGCGATGCCGCCTTGGCAGCAGACGGAAGCCCTGGCCGTGGTCCCACGATCGAGGACGAGGGCGCCGGAGGCCTGTAGTTCTGCCTCTCCTCCTTATGGCATCGGGAAAAATTAAAGAACTCACTAGATCCAGACAACCCTTTTAACCTTCAACCAAGCAGAAGTCCTTGGGCTTCATGTTCAACTTCCGCTTGTCATAGCTGCCCTGGCCTTTCCTCCGGCGCTGTCCCTGCCAGTCCCAATTCCATGGCTCGTCACCCATGGCGTCCGTGCACCTTTACTCTGCTCCTTGAATGCATTGCCCTCAATGAGCTAAGCCCTCTTAGGTTCCAGGGCCGAAGATATAAATTGACATGAGATGTATGTTTTGAGGATTGGTAGTTCCGAGTAGTGTTTGACAATGTGCTTGGCATGCTGCGCTGTCGCAGTGTCTCGAGCACAAGTGAGGTTAGACGAAGTCCAACATCGTTCATGAAAGCAAAGCACATGAAGACTGACAGTGGCACGTGCAACCCAAGTGGTCCTGGGCAGCCGCGAAGCGAAGGCGTTGACGAGGACGTGGCTGAGTACCTGGTTTGGAATGGTGCGAATAATAATGCTGGATCGTCGAACTGGTGAAGGAAATTGAAAGCCACTGCACTCAAACCGTCTGTTGGAAACCCCCTGAGGGATGCACCCAGGCGTAAGTGATTGAAGAACCAAGCCTGGCAGGGCCGTAAGGCAAGGACATGATCATTTGTAGTACATGGCATGCAGTCACCGAGCACGTTGCGCCTTTTTGTCACGCGTCTGATTCCGCTATTGCCATCACATCAGACGCCATTCCAAGTGCAGGCTCATCCGACTTCCGCCGATTTCCGAGATGTATTAATTTTATTATTGCCGAGGGCGAGGACTACTAAGTAAGTACAGCAATTCGCTGCTTCAGCTGACGAGGGCTGCAGTCGGAAGAGCCTGAACTAAAAGACTCAGTTCAATGACCAGCGCGCCGGGACCGAGGACCGTGTCGGGGCCGAGGAGCGAGCACGTGGCGCGGGTCCGGTCTGGCTCTCTCCTGGGGTAGCCCAGCAATAACTAAATATCAGAAGCACTCGTCGCATTGTCGTGCAGCATTAATCTGCCAACAAGCGGCGAGCGAGAGCTTCAAGGGCCTTGCGGCAATGCCAAGTGAGCATCGCACTGGCGTTGCGCCAGCAGGAGTCCTTGCAGTGTTGAGTTCGAATCGAGGACGAGGTCGAGGGCAAAGAAGTTTAACTTAGTAGTCTTACTGCTTATCCTTTGAACGACTAAGACTATTATCATATGCTGCCAGGCATCTCGCTGAGCTTGCGAGAGCGAGTGCCACTCGCGCCAAGCGCGAACTTGGCCTTAGCAGCTCATCTACAATCAAACAGAATGCACGCCGGACCTGACCTCTTAGTTAAGCAATGTTAGACCGGGGGCCCAGGGCTATGCCGTGGATCTCGGCCAACTTGGCGAGGCCGTCGTCGCCGTGGGCGATGAGCGACCCAACTGCCTGTGCTAAGTTGTTCGATTCCACGCAAAGGACATGCTCTCACGATTACATATCTCCCAGCCAAGTAACCTGCCAGGAGCCCTCGTCGACTCTCAGCTCCCCCAACGTCTCCACAACCCACGGAGCCTTCTTCATGACTTTCTCGAAGACCTGACGTGTGGATTGAATTATTGAATTATGTTGCCTCTGGCTCTCGGACCTGGTTGCAAACGAGTTGCGAGGTCGTGGGCCGTAGGCGGGGACGGGGACGCAGCCGACGCCGGATCAGGAGCCGGAAGGAAGCCAAGCATCTTCTGAACGCAGTCCTTGAAAGCACTTTCTGCGAGCAAGTACACCTGGTCGGTGGGACTTGGCGCTTCTGCTCGTTCTGGAAAAGATGCAAGGCCGTGTCGGCTTGGTAAATAAAGTTCAAGGCCAAAGAAAATGGCGAGGGCGAGGGCGAGACTGGCACTCCTGTGCTTGCCGGCAGAGCCTCACGTCATGATTCAGGGCTGATAGGGTTTAAGATTTATGATGGTTTAGGATTGAATTTTAGGGATGCCTGCGTTTAAGCCAAGCTGCAGATCACCTGGAAAAGGATCCGAGCGTCGGAAGTCCACTCGCACAAGGCGAAGCCCACCATCTGGCTCATGAGAAACCTGAGCGACCGCCGGCCCGCATCCGTGGCCAGCATGGAAGCTGGGGAGTCTCCATCTCCTCAGCTGCAAGAATCACGCGTGACTGACTAGGGTTTATAGGGTTTTGGGTTTTGGGATTTATGGGGTTTACAGTTAGCCCAGGCGCTCGCGTCGTCGCGTGGCCAAAGAGCTTTAGTTCTAACATCGAACGTGAGGTGCAAATGTTGGGGGAACCACCCCTTCAATGTCCCGGCCATTCCGTCTCTCCCCACAAAGCCGCCTCAGCTCAGTCTGAACTCAAGACTCTGACATGATGATTGTCGTTGTCATGCCATGTGCTAAGTGCGCTGATGAATCCTCTATTTAATAATGCATCTGAGCGACCATTGTAAGTGTTGTACCACTGCTCAGCTCCCCAGGCCATGACAATGATCTCCATCTGTGACACGACCTCGCGGATGCGCTCCATCGCCTGCTGCAGTGGCGAGGACGAGGACGATGATGAGGACGCCATGAGACGAGAGCCGGCAGGCGTTAGACTTACTGTACGCCTAAGCTAAGTCCATGTGAATTTGCAGTGACTCGTGTGTCGTACGTAATTGACCGCCTGGCAGCCTGAATTTGGTGCTAGAGTCCTAGAAATGTCGGTTTAAACTACACTGACCGCCTGGCAGCCTGAATCTGAAGCTAGAGTCCTAGAAAGTCGGTCAATCATGCGTGGCATGCGACAGTGTCACTCACTTGAGTTGCCAGTCTGACGGTGACGGTCGTCAAGCTCATGCCAAACTTCCAATGCAAAGCACTTCTGACTTGCAAGC
This sequence comes from Symbiodinium sp. CCMP2592, assembly GCA_905221615.1. NCBI lineage: Eukaryota > Dinophyceae > Suessiales > Symbiodiniaceae > Symbiodinium > Symbiodinium sp. CCMP2592. The sequence continues at coordinate 308,515 of CAJNDT010000924.1, forward strand.
GACAGTGACACAGTGCTTGGGCATGCAAAAACCAACTTAGCAAATGTGTCAGCGGCACCTTCGGGTGACGGCGTCGCAACTTGATAATGGCCACGACCTGATGTCAAAGTCTGAACACTTCCAGCTGCAGTGCGATATGCGAGGCTTGGGCTCCAAGCCCAGCAGCGCGCAGTTTGACCTGGGCAGTCGCAGTCAGGCTTGGCTGGAGAAGGAAAGCGACGCAACAGATCCGAAAGGCGCTGACCGCCAAGCCCAAAAACCCAGAGCAAGCAGCAGCTGTTGACCTGGAGCGAGCCCGGGCTCAGGCTGGGTCAGGCATAAGGTCTTACTGCGATATGCCTCTGGTGACGGGCCTGCGTCGTGGAGGTGACATCGTTCATGAGTTTGCGAAGTTGCTCAGTTGGTGCGAGGACGGTAGTTGGGTGAAGAACCCCCTGATTTGATTCGGCTCTAAGTTTAAGCCTTCAGATGAACAGTGGTCAACCTCCCAAAAAAAACCTAAAGTAAATGCAGCCTGAAACCCACGAGGGCGAGTGCGAGCTGAGGCCCCAACACTGTCAGGTGCAGGGGGCTATGATTAAGGAGTTTAGGGTTTAGGGGTTTAAGCTTTCAGGGGTTAGGGGTCTAATAATAACAATAATTAATAAATAAATAGTTTACAACCCTCGATTCCTCAGTCAAGATAGGGCTTCGGGGTTAAGGGGGATAAGCTACGCTTGTCATTCAGGCGATACCCTTCCCAAGCCCCGGGCGGATTTAGGGCTGGGGTGGGGGGGCTATACATTGAGGCGAAACCCTTAAAGTCCGGATCCCTGCCCTTAACCCAAAGCCCCTACATTGCCCCAAAGCGCCTACATTGCCCCCTGAATGACCCCTCGACCTGTATCGGTCGTCTCGACCTGAATCGGTCGCCTCGACCTGAATCGGTCGTCCTAGACCAAGTAAAACCCCCTATGCCAATGACCCGTGACTAAGAAGACCTGAATCGGTCTCGACCTGAATCGGTCGCCCCTAGCCTAATCTACAAGACCTGAATCGGTCTCGACCTGAATCGGTCGTCTAAACTAAGAAACTGCTAAACCCTAAACCTAATAAACCCTTGAAGCGGAGGCCCGGGCCGCGGAGCGAGGATGAGGACGAGGACGAACATGGGCCAGTCAGGCTTTAAGGGCAGGGCTTGGGGCTTTAGGGTTTGGGGTTTAGGGCTTGAGGGGTTTGGGGTTTAGGGGTTTTGGGTTTAGGGTTGTCGTATCGGGTTGAGGTTCGGGTTCACGGTTTACTGTAGGGTTTAGGGTGCAGGGTCTAGGGTTTCAGGTTTAGGGGTCGATAGCGTTTCAGGCTCAGGCTTATGATGGGCAGTAATGATTCGAGCTTTATAGGGTTCAGGCTTGTGAAAAATGGGCCTGTAGGGTTTTAGGGTGTAGCGGCAGCCGAAAGCGAACTCCTGATACCTTTCTGTAATCACTCCCCAGCTGTGAACAAAAAAACTCTGGACTAAACCGCCTTAACAAACCCGCCCCCAAAACCACAACCCAATGCAAACGCTCTGGGCGTGAGGAAGTGGGATTTGGGTTTTTTTTGGGGGTGGATTTGCGGTTGCAAGGTTGCTTGCTGTCAGAGTTAAGTGTTGCTGAGTCGCAAGTAGCAAGTCTAATTTAATTACCGGCCCCCTGAGCTCAACCTTGATTCCCGAATTCCAAACATACACGTATCCGTAGGGCTAGAAGTAGGGTAGCTCCTTACAATTATCGCCCCTATTCTTGTAATATTCAGGGACTTATAAGAACTACCCTTGAACCTCCAAACAACAGGCCACAACAATCACCCCGAACCTTCTCTATTACCGCCAAACACCTAAATCCACCCCCTGGTACAGCACTTGTTCAGTGCTGTGGCCCCCCAGCACTTCTGCAGTGCTGAGGCCCTCTGCTTTCTCTTGCCTTCCTCCGTCACATCATTCGAAGCGCTGCCTCTCTCTCTCTCTCGCTCTCTCTTTCTCCTTACCTAATAATATATTTTGTTACCAGCTCAATCTTTCTCTGTCTCTCCCTCCCTCCCTCCCTCCCTCCCTCCTCTCCCGCTCGCTCTGTCTCTCTCTCTCTCTCTCTATCTCTCTCTCGCTCTTTGTTTGTCTGTCTGTCTCGTAATCACTCCCCAGCTGTCCCTCAAACTCTGACCCCGAAAGAGTAACACAAAAGCGTCTGAGGGCCCCGGCAAAAAGAACTCCACCATCAACGGGTGGAGCCGATACGGCAGAGGAGAAGCAGGGCAGGGCAAAACGTTCAGGGGGTTCGGAGAATAAGGGGCTTATCTCTACGATCCTACACAAACAAACCGAACAACACCGGAAAACATAAAGGAAAAAAGGGTCCCACTTGAAGGCTAAGGAATTCTCCTAACTCTTCAGGCCCCTGTGCCCTACCCTGAACACTAAAGCCCGGACTCCAAAAGCCCCAAACCCTATAAACACCCCCCTCAACCCTAAACACTAAACCCTGAACCCTAAATCCTAAACCCTAAACACTACATCCTAAACCCCAAAGGGTAAAGCCCCAAAACTCTCCGCGCACAGCTCCCCACCATCTCGCCAGGGTTGGTGTTCCCATGCGTGACGGAGAGGGCCAGGACCTTCACCTTCCGAAAGATCCCCGACACCCCTCCTAGGATACCCGTTTGGGGTTTAGGGTTTAGGGTTAGGGTTAGGGTTTAGGGTTTAGGGTTAGGGTTTAGGGTTTAGGGTTTAGGGTTTAGGGTTTAGGATGCCCAGTAACCTAAGAATAAAAAGGCCTCTCCTTTTGGTATTGGGTAACTTTATAAGGAACCTAGGACTACAAAAAGGGAATAAGGGTACTACTGGGCATCCTAGCCTCAGATTCGCCTTCTGTTTTTTGCCTTATGGGCTCCTTTAAAGAACAAGGCGCGTGCTCGCCTTCGGGGTTGCAGGGTTTTGCGGTTTAGTGGGTGCAGGGTTTTGGAGCTTTAGGGTTTTAGGACTTAGGGAGTTTCGGATCATGGTAAGAAGCCTTGCGTGAGCGAAAAACACCCTTCTTCTTCTTCTTCGTCTTCTTCTTCTTCGTCTTCTTCTTCTTCGTCTTCTTCTTCTTCGTAGTAGTAGTAGTAGTAGTGACCATAAATCAGATCAGAGGGCCTCAATGAGGACACAACCTTCCAGCTAAAGCTCCACTCATCGTGAGAATCTTCACATGCAGCAAAACCCTAAACGGCCCCAAACCCTAAACCCAAACTGAACCCTAACCCCTTAAGCTTGCGCCAAAAAGAACTTAGAGGCATCTCTTGGGTTCGAACACTAGGGGACGACCGGGGACGACAGCGCGGGCTTGGAGGCTTACATCTTCCCAGTCTTCCCCGGAATCTGAGGGTCCAGGATGTGAGACTTATGGACAATAACGAACCTTCATGACATGATGTTGCGATGCCACCCCAGGAACAGGCTTGAAAGGGTCTTCTTGGCTTAAGCTTTAATCCCAAGCCGCATTTATGAAGCCTGTAGAGCTCTGGTTACTCTAGAGACACCACGAAAATCTCTTCAACCCTCCTACTCCATCATCCTTGTACAAGCAGCTTCTACGGGCTCTGTCGAAGCCCTATCCCTAAACCCTAAACCCTAAACCCTAAACCCTAAACCCTAAACCCTAAACCCTAAACCCTAAACCCTAAAACTCCGCAACTCTGTGCCAAGTCCTTGAACACCCTAAAGCCCCAAAGCCCTGAACTCCTGAAGCGCCCGATCTTCAGAACCTCCGCAGTAGGGTTTAGGGTTTAGGGGATTTAGGGTTTAGGGTTTAGGGTTTAGGGTTTAGGATTTAGGGTTTAGGATTTAGGGTTTAGGGTTTAGGATTTAGGGTTTAGGGGCTGCAAGCCTGGGAAATGTAGAACAAACTAACCCCTGAATGTCTCTGGATTCTAAACACTGAAACCCGATTTCCCCTGCACTCTCAGCCCTGACGCCCCAAACACTGCAACCTTACAGACCCTAATCACACAAGCACAAGTACACCCCACGTGGGACCCTTTACAACACTGAGCTTAAGGCACCATCTATTAAGACCCGTTTACAACCTATGAAAGATAAAGCCCCTAAGCCCTAAACACTAATCTCTCCGCCTTGGCCGTCTGGAGAAAGCTCTCGGCGGAGCGGAGGGCATCATACTCCCGGCCCAAGACGTGGATGCGCATGAGGTCCACCTGAAATATGGTCTTCAAGGTCTCAAAAGGTGTAATGCAGTTTCGTCTAAAGCGGCTACCTGTATCCCCAAACCCTACAAAATAGTAGGTTATGACCCCTTAATTAGAGGGTCTGACCCTGAAAACGGTAGGTTTTTGGATCCACAGGTACAGGGTTTCCTAAGGACCCTCACGGCTCCATGAACTGCTCAGAGTTCAAGAAAAGTAGACATGGCATCGCGAGTATCGCCCCAAACGGACACATACACAACTCAACTCACCAGTCTTCGCTGAGAGCCCACCGTGCACCCGCTTACACTAAGCGGTTCAGGGTAAGCACTAGAATACCTGACCGGTGGATCTTGGGGCTTTTCTTGTTGATGTCGTGGGCTCTCTTTTTGATGTCCTGGGTTTTCTTCTGGGTTTAGGGTTGCGGGATGGAGACTTTAGACCCCAAACACCAAACCAGTACCCTAAACCCGAAACCTATAGGTATTTGGGGCTCAGGATTTAAGTGTACTGGTTCGGCTCTAGGTTTGGGAGTTAAGGTTTCGGACAGTTACTACCTGTTTGGGAGTTCGGGTTTAGGAGGTCGCTTGGCTCACTAAGTCCTACGATAGACGTCAGAGTAGTTGCACAGGGGGCATACATTGGGGTCCAATTAAAGTACTAAATTACTATGAATGTGGAGAGCAAGAACGACACCGGCATCAATCAGCTGAGAAAGCCCTGTGCTGTACTAGTACACAGTACAAGTGTAGTGGGGCTTGATGACGATGACAGAACCGTGAACCCTCGACGGTCCTGCGTGTGCTTTGAAACGTCTCTCAATTCCAGCGTTCAGGCCTTGACTTGTAGGTCGAAGAGCAAACATATCGGTAAGGGAACGGTGGTTTTGGGGTTCCCTTGGCTCTTTAGCTCCTTATTTAATAGGGATTATCATCATCCCTGGCTCCTTAGCTCCTCCAATATCAATGGTTAGTTAATGACAAGAGTGATTCCGGGCAAGATGATGGCAATTATGGCTAATTGCACAAGGCCTACCCACCGTGCTGACGAGCTGGTGGACTGTTTCTCGAGCCTCGGCAATGGAGTGCTCCTCCAACACGCTCTCGAGGCTGGAACACTCCTTTGGCGAACAGATTCATCAGGGTTTCTGTTTTGCATGTTCAGGTTACAGCCTCCAGTTGGGGACGCATGCGGCATGGGGTTCTGGGGGCTTCGCAACTATCGCAGCTAGCTCGACACGGAGCAGGCTGGGGCCATCCAAAAGTGACTTGATAGACGACATGTTGAGGCAGCTAAGCCGCGACGGTCTGCGAGGATTCCTCTGTTGCCTGGCAGCACGGATGCTCGAGACAGGGACATATCCACACTCGTTTCAATAGGCTGTGTCATTCTTGCCGTCTGCAAGCAAAACTCAGCGATTGTAGTCGGTATCCGCAAATTATGAAGATTCGTGTTCTTCATTCAATTGGTCATGACTCTTGCTGCTTGCTACTCTTGAGACCGTTCGATTTGTCTAGCAAGTGTCTATTCTTGCTGCTGCGCAATGATACGACTATTCTGGATTGTACTATTACAACTACTATCACTGCTAAAAGAAAGGGTGCTCCCCAGACTGCCTCAGACCAGGAGGGCTGCACGAGGGATGTTCCGGTCTGCCTCAAAGAGACCTGGAACTTTCCTTGGCAACGACGCTCCCAGAAATCTACACCCACGTGGAAGCAAAATGGCTCACGACTATTCTGGCAACAAGTAGCACCAACAATCACCTTAGCAGCAATCTTGACTTTTGTCCTGATGACTTTTCGTCTCAGTACCGACAGCAACAACAACAACCACAACCACAACAACCACAACAACAACCACAACAACCACAACAACCACAACAACGACGACGAAGACCACAACCACAACCCAGCACCAGCACCAGCAGCAGTGGCAACCGGCTCTAAGAGCAACGACACTGACTGCTGCCCACGAATCTCTTCTCGGGGCAGATAAACCTCTCCACCACCGCCATCCTGTCCTTACAAGCAGCCATGAACCTATTCAGCCCTATTCATCTCCAACACTTAATGAATAATTAGAATAGAGTTTTGGGGCCCACTAAACTATAACTATATATTACTATAACAAGGAACCCCCATGTTGCACACTAAACCTCTGTCCTCGCCGCCAGGATGCATCTGACTCGGCTTGTGATGCTTGGCGTGATACTGTCATGGTCCCTGAATCCAACAAATACAAACCGTCGCAATCCGAATGCTACTGTGTAGTTGCAGCCAGCCGACCAAGAAGAAAAGAACCCAATGGTAGCAACAGAACAGTCATGCCAAACTGCCTTTGGCGATGTCATCACGCGCATATTTCGATACCCTCAACACTAAGAACGGCGACCCGAAATACTCGGTCTAACCCTCAAAACCCAAACCCAAACCATAAGCAATACCGAAGGCCCTAAACACTTGATCCTTACCCCCCCAAACCTTAGTGAATCTTGTTTCGAAACCAGAAACTCGATCCGGTAACCCTGAGCCCTTGAACCCTACATCCATGAGCCCGAAACCCGAAAGCCCCCGAAACTGAGACTGAGTCGCTGTAAAGCCATTCGCCTCAACTGTGCGTCTCAGAGCCGCAACTGCCGGCCCGTATGCATCGATTGCCAGAGCACGTGTCCTGGGACAAAAGCTTTCTGGCGGTTCCGGGTTGAGCTTTGGGGCCTGAACTCTGACCAGTACAACTCCTGAAGGGTTCCTTCATACGTATACTACAATCAACGCCGCCACCCTACTCCAGCCATAATGGCCCTAAGCCCTAAACCCTAAACCCTAAACCCTAAACCCTAAACCCTAAACCCTAAACCGTTTGTTCGTAGAGTTTGGGTTGAGGGTTGCAGGTTCAGCGCAGGGTCCAGGGATGTCTGGGGTGTAGCATTGGGGTCTGCGGTTAAGGGTATACTTAAAGGATCATGGGACTTAGTAACTAGGGTTCCTTAAAGGGCTCCTTTAAAGGGGATCTATAGGGGTTCTATCATAAGAGGGGTTTTAGGGTCTACTTCAAGGATCATGGGACTTAGTAACTAGGGCTATAATTAGGATAACTATACTGAAACCCCAATTAAGGTACTTATAAACTTACTTACTAAGTCCCATGATCCTCCAAGTAGGGTTTGGGGAAGGAGGTCAATATCCTTCCTCTTGTCTTGCTGCGCTTAAGAGGCAGGAGATCGGAAGGACGAGTAATGATGAGACTACTCATGCAAGAACGGCCTTTGGAGCACGGCAATTTCAGCATGCATGTAATTGCCAATGAAGCTGGTGTTAGTAACGACATTGCTTGTCATCTTTGATTATTAAAACTGTCCATGCCATGCTGTGGTAACCATGTAGGTCCCATCTGTAAGACTAAGTGGAAGCAGCAGCAATAGCAGCAGCAGCAGCAGCAGCAGCAGCAGCAGCAGCAGCAGCATTTGTAGGCATGGTCGTCGCAGTCGTAGTGGCAGTGTTAGCGTCAGCCGCAGCAGCAGCAGCAGCAGGAGCAGCAGGGCCAGGAGCTGGACCAGAACCTCAGGAGGAGCAGCAGTAGTAGCGGTAGCGGTGGCGGGGTGGCGGGGTAGCGGTGCAGCGGTATAGCGGGACAGCGGTAGTGGTAGCGGAGCGGGAGGAGGAAGACGAGAAGGACGAAGAGGAGGAGGAGGAGGAGGAGGAGGAGGAGTGGGAGCGGGAGTGGGCGCAGAAACAGGAGCAGGAGTAGGAGTATAAGCAACACTCGTCGTCGTGTAGCCGTAGCCGTAGTTGTTTTTGAAAGCAGAGAAACTCATCTCCCTTCAGTCGCTAGTACTGCAGGTCATGAGATTGCAAAAGGATAGAGTCTTTTCAAATCTGCGGCACTTGTTGACACGAACATAGTAGGAACAAAGTTGGTAACACAACGAGCCACTCTTGTCGAAAGCAATCGTAAAGTTTACATAGCTGACTTTGCTGTTGTGCATGTAACACACATGCACACACGCAAAGGCTTTCGGCCATCACTCAACCAGCACTATCTGGAAAACCACGAACGACCACAAAACCACAAAACAGCGGCTGCGTCACGGCATGCTTCCATGGGACATACCGGACGACAACTCTTCCCTCGGAGGCCTCAAAAGGTGGGATGAAGGTAGGTAGGATTAAGAATCCCTTAGATAAGGACTCTTATTTGGGAATATCCCACCTACCTTCATCCCACCTTTGGAGGCCTCCGATTCCCTTCTTGCTGTTTCCAAAGCAAGCGCTCGCTTTAACGAAATTGCCACCACCTGCCAAAATCTTTGTGGCAAGCAGAGGTTTGTTCCTGAGGCCCCGTCTGTCGGGGCAGATGCGTCATGGCCCAGAGCACGCAGCCTGTGCTACTCTAGATATGTAATGGTTACTTATCTGGCTGGCCACTACCACTACTGCTACTGCTGCTACACTACTTCGATTCTATTGCTACACTACTCCCAACGACTACGACTACGGCCACGACTACAACTGCGACTACGGCTACGGCTGCGTACTGCTACGGCTACGTACCGCTGCTACCACGCTACGGCTACGTACCGCTGCTACCACTATTGCTACTACCACCACTACTACTACTACTACTACCACTACTGCTACTACTACTACTACTACTTCTACTACTACTACTACTACTACTACTACTACTACCACTACTGCTACTACTACTACTGCTGCTACTACTACTACTACTACTACTACTACGACTACTACTACTACTACGACTACTACTACTACTACTACAACTACTACTACGCCCGGCTACGGCTACAGCTACAACTGCGACGACGACGACGACGACCGCGACGACGACGACTACCACTACCACCAGCACGACTAGGGACCCTGCCATGCTGCTTGTACCTGCACACCTTACTCTCACAAATACCGCGGCTTCAGAAAGCGCAACTATCCTGCTACTGCACATGCGGGTAGACTGAAGTAATTAAGGCCTCAGAACGCCGCAGCTAAAAGCAAAAACTGATAACTTCAGCAGAACAAGGCAGGCAATGTAGCATGACTACCATACCGCCCAAATTATCCTAACTTATGCTGGGACTTTGGTACATATGGGAGCGCCTAACAAGCTCTTTCATCAGACATGTCATTGGTCTTTCTGACCAAGAGGGCTGCCAGTACTACCAATAATGCTTCAATGACGATGTAAATTTTGAATGGCAGGTCGAAACGCAACTTGGAATCACGGCAGCAGCGCATGCTGCGGCAAGAGCATGCCTGGCACCCCAGGAAGTGCAAAGGGACTGTGGTGGAAGCACACTTTGGGCAGGCTGCCCGCAGCAAATACAAGCAAGCATGATAGTAGTAAAACTACGAAGCCCAAAGGGTCCAAGTATCGAAGCCCAAAGGGTCCAAGTATCGAAGCGCAAGGGTCCAAGTATCGAAGTCCAAACGGTCCAAGTATCATTCTGGTATATACTTATAGGGTATTTTGGGGTCTAAGTATATATCATAATGATACGTGGGCCCTTTGGGAAGCACAGTCCAAGATTGTGGCTTGAGGAGCTCTCTCCGTCTCCTAGCTTACGGGTCGCCGGCTTAAGCCGCACATCCCAAAACCCACTTGCCCGAAACTAAAGCAACGCATGCAAACATATTCAAACCCCACATTACACCACCCAGAACCCCAAACCCTACATCCTAAAGCCCAGGGTTTACAGCAGTCGAGGACCTCCCAGGTGCGTCCCCACTTCCACGATGGTCAGGGGCCGATGTGCCTCCTGTCTGTCATGGCTTAGTCTGAGAACGACGAGGAGCGGCGGTACTGGCAGTAATCATCTTGATTGTTGTTGCTGTTGTGGCAACAGCATCTGCAACAGTCGTCGTCGTCATCGCCGTCGTCTGTGTCGTGGCGTTGTTGTTGTTGTTGCTGCTGCTGTTGTTGTTGTTGGTGGTGGTGGTGGTGGTGGTGGTGGCGGCGCCGGCGGTGGCAACGAGTTGCAGTCCTCGTCGTCGTCGTAGTAGTAGTAGTAGTAGTAGTAGTAGTAGGCAGCAGTCGCCGTCGTAGCAGTAGTAGCAGTAAGTAGTAAGCAGCAGCAGCAGCAGCAGCAGCAGCAGCAGCAGCAGCAGCAGCAGCAGCAGGAGCAGACGCAGCCGCAGGAGCAGAAGCAGTCGCAGGAGCAGGAGTCGGAGTGGGAGTCGGAGTTGGAGAAGGACTAGGAGTAGGAGCAGGAGTGGGAGTAGGAGTGAGGGTAGGAGAGAGAGTAGCCGTGAGAGTAAGAGTAAGAGTAGGAACAGGAGGAGGAGGAGGAGGAGGAGGAGGAGCAGGAGTGGGAATAGGACTGTCTGAGAGTAGGAGCAGGGGTAGGAGTAGAAGTAGGAGCGGGAGCAGGGGCAGGAGCAGCAGTAGAAGTAGTACCAGCAGCTACAGCAGCAGTAGTAGTAGTAGTAGTAGTAGTAGTAGTAGTAGTAGTAGTAGTAGTAGTAGTACTACAACTACTACAACTACAACAACAACAACAACAACAACAACAACAACAACAACAACAACAACAACAACAACAACAACAACAACAACAACAACAACAACAACAACAACAACAACAACAACAACAACTACTACTACTACTACTACTACTACTACTACTACTACTACTACTACTGGAACCATGGCAGCAATGAGTAAGCTGCTGAATGCTAACTACTAACTACCAACTACGAGTAATAGCTAGCAGCAGCTGGAATCGCAGTCGTGCTCGAGATTGAGATGCTTTGAAGGAATCAGCAGCGGCAGCACAAGGACGAGTGTGAGGAGCCACCCCCCAACCATGCAGACCAATCCAGGCTACCCAAAAGAAGTACCCAATGGTGATAATTCACGAAAACTGTCATTGGTTGGCATGAAATAGGAGTTTCTGCAAATTTGCGGTACCTTAATTTGGGGTCCTTATAAGAAGGATCCTACTATTTAGCGGACTACATTAGGTCCCCCATACTCGGAAACTCCCAAAGATCAGAGCCCGGCTATCTCCTGGTGCTCTGAGACCAAGCCCTTGTACTGAGCATCCTCAGATCGTAGAGGGCTCCACTTAAAGGGATCTACAAGGGTTCCTTAAAGGGATCTACAAGGGTTCCTTAAAGGGTTCTACAATGGATCTAGAAGGGTTTAGGGTACTTAAAGGATCATGGGATTTAGTAACTTGGGTTATGTTTTAAAGGGCTCCTTTATAGGGGTTCTATTATAAGAAGATTTTAGGGTCTACTTAAAGGATCATGGGACTTTGCAACTAGGGTTATAATTAGGGTAACCATACTTATAACCCCAATTAAGGTACTTATAACCTTACTTACTAAGTCCCATGATCCTCAAAGCAACATCCCTTGATTAGGGAATATGCCTTAAACCAATTTAGGGCGCCTACTACGATTATCCTTTACTTAAGGAATATGCGTTAAATCATATCTAGGGGGCCTGCTTTGGTTTAAGGTGTATTCCTTCATTAAATACGGGCTATACGATAGGGTTTATATTCATTCATTAAGGGATATGGGAGTTTCCCAAAATAGGGGACCCAAATATAGTACCCCAAATAGTAGAATCCTTATTATAAGGACCCCAAATAAGGTACCCCTAATTTTCGGAAGCTCCCATATTGGAGTCTCTGAGATGAAGGTTTGAGTTTCGCGGAGTGGGATGTAGGGGCCTTCATACCCCCCATCGGGTGCCTTAATCATTAGGATAGGGTTCCTTTCAAGGGGTCTATAAGGGCTACTATAAGGATAGTATTTAGAATAGGGTTTTGGGTTATAATGTACTATGATTATAATACGGATCCCCATCCAAAACATGGCAGTCAACATAGGTAAAAGCGATCACAAGCTTACAAGGTTTCAGGGTTCCGGCAGTTTAGAGCCCTCACAAAACCCCACACCACTCCTTTTGATTTAAAGCCCTTGGTCGAGCGATCAGATTTCGTGCTCCACTGGCAACCAACGGCTGCTGAGGTTTAACCAGAGCCTCAAAATCTCTTAATTCAGGGATTGAGTTGAGGCGAGCGTTTCAAGTTTATGTAGGGTCAACGGCTCAGGAATATTGCACGAAATCGAGGAGAACGGAAAGGCTGGGTAGGGTCTGCAGGATTGTTTAGGCCTTCCAAGAGTAGATCTGATTGAGTCGCGCAGTGCAGGTCGTAGAAGGACCTGACGTGGTTGGACTCCACGTTCCTCAGCTCTTCATAGAAAAGTAACGATGATTTCCCGCTCTTCCTTTAAGAGCCGAAGTAAATGCGAACCTTCTGAATTTAAAACGAACGAGACTATGCTCAAGGACGGTCTAGGTTCGGGGTCGGCAGCACATGCACGTAGAAGGGCGCATCAGGATGTGTCAGCGAGTCCTTGGTTTTGGGGTTTGCCATGTTGTGGAGCGTAGGGACATTGCTGGGGAAGGGGGGCACCTTAAACCCTAAACCCCTAAACCCTAAAAACCCTACTTGTAGCAGTAATGTCTGAGTCGTTGTATCGCTACGGCGAAGATTTATCTCACTGCTTGTCACAAAAATCGATGCTGCCACTGGCTTTGGCCCCAAAACTATACACCCCAATCCCAAGACCGGAATGAACCCTAAAAACCAAAAGGCAGTAAAGCCTCTTAGAAGCCCAACATCCTTCACGGCAGTACGTATCCCTAAACCCAAAAGTCCTAAAATCAGCTGGCCAGGTCACCTTGAGGTGAATCGACTCCAACACCTGTTCAGCTGCTGAAACCCTCTTGATGGGAGGCCAGAAGGGGGGTTTAAGACTCTTGGGTTTAGGGATTCCTTAATATGAGCCCTATTATGGGAACCCTAATCTCTACTAAACCCCCATAGGCTAAAACCCCTTTTGGCCTCCTATGCTACCTCGTCTTGAAGAACCTCTAACGGGGGGCACTGAACATTGTATAATCGGTTATGTAGGAGCTGCAAGGGGAGATTGTTGCAGGTCAGTTTCTTTGGTGTTAGTGCAACTGTTTACTATAGGGGCGTTAATAACTAGAAATGGGTTTTGAGGCCCATTTTTTATATTGGGGTAGCCTAGTTTTGGAGACTCCCATATGGGAGTCCAAAAGGTTTGGGGAGTTTTTTGGGCTTTGGGGCTCAGGTTTAGGATGGTAGGTTCAGGGAAGTTTCTGTTTAGGGTTGGGACCTGAGCCTTCCATGAGCCCAGTGCAAGTATAATGTTAGGGGGTGGGGGTCTCAACAACTAGATTTAAGTTTGGGGTATTTTAAAATTTGGAAAGGGGGCATAAGGGGATACCATGTCCTATTAATCAGGCTCCTGTTCTATTCTGTCCCAGAAATTCTGCCGCCTGGCTGTCCAGCCGATCAAGTAGTTCGAAAAGTGGCACCTAGGAAGGTGCCAGCTGGCTTGGTGTTTGTGGCTGTGGGGCTGCAATTCTATAAAGATTCTTTCGACCCTAAGCCCACACCTAACAAGCAAAAACTACTCTGTAAAAACCATAGTTCCGAATAGAAGGAGCCAAACTTCGATTACGATGCTGTGGCTGGGAAAACCCTAAACCCAAAGCCCTAAACCCTAAACCCTAACCCGAAGCCCTAGGAGGTTTAGCTACTGTTTTGAGCTCTCGGATAGTGGGCTTTAGGTTCAGGGCCTCGGTTTCGGTGTTAGTAGTAGGGTTAAGGACTTAAATGTGGCTTCAAACATATTATGTAGATTATAGCTTCTAATTGTTCTATCATATCATGTTGTACTATTGCTGCACTATAACAGTCTACTTAAACTGTAATAAACTGCAGTATATTATATCATATCATATTATATGATGATGTTATATTGTATCATATCGTAGTAAGTGTATATTCTATGATCTTATTTGATATAGTACCATGTTGTATTATATTATGTTGTACTATAGTTAAGTACTATACTCGACGATACGTGGCTATACCATACTACGTTATGGTTAAGGATTGCTGGGGACCTAAGCTGCTCTCCTCCCAACTGAGGCCTGGCGACCGGTGTCCGGACGAGGACCATGAAGAGTCCGTAGAGGTCCGTCATATGGGCAGGCGCAGAGGCCTGGGTTTGGGTTTGGGTTTACGGTTTAGGGTTTAGGATTTCGGTTTAGGGTTCAGCGTCTAAGGTTTAAGGCAGGGTTTTGGGTTTGGGGTTTAGGGCAGGGTCTTTAAGGCTCTCTTTTGCGTGTCGCTGCATGATCCAGAGGCCTGACAACGTTTCGGGTTTAGGGTTTAACTCCCGGCTGGCCGAGCTTGTAGGGCTTGGAGTGTAGGGTTTGTAAGGTTGCTTTGAGAGACTTGGGGTAGTCCAAAGTCTTAAGGCATGGCGGGGATTCACAGAAGACTCAGGTGAACACGAGAATAGGATCCAGGGGCTCACCAGCCCGTAACCGCCGACGCTAGACCCTCCACCCCAAAGGTTGAGGCTTTACTGGGGTTTCGGGTGAGGCCTACGGGTGTTCGTGCGATTCGCTGGGTTGTCCGGAAGTATCCGTGGAAGCCTGTCATGATACAGCAAGGTCAGTAGCGATCTCAACCCCTGATCGCTCAATATCAACCTGCTGAACCCTGAACTATGTAGTTCCTAATCCCTCAACCCAAGCCTAAACCAGAAATCCGACATGTAAAAACAAGTCCCCACCTTTGTCTGGCGGTACGCTTGCACCAGGAATCTTTGGCCTCACACGAGAAACGAGCAGCGAGCTTGTGCAGTTTAGGGTTTAGAATTCAAGGTTGAGCAGTTTTGGAGGGTCTTCGTGGCTTTCATCAATGATTTTAATCCTGTGCTTGAAACTTCAGATCTTGTTTATTTACTCAGGGCAAACGATTCATTGAGGCTTTTATGGCTTCCATTGGGCATGGATACAGGGGCCTGTTGGGAAGCTTCGCGCTTCGGCCGTAGCCCCGAGGTTGTCATAAAATGAGGCACCGCCAAACCGACAACCCGAAGGAAGGATGCCAGCGAAAGCCTCCAATCCTAAAGGCCCTGCACCCCAAAACCATGACAACCCCAACCCACAGCAACAACCTGCATCTTTGACGAGGATACAATATGCGAATGCGTGTACATGTGGATGCATGCGTACATATGTACAGTTCATGTTAATGTACCCCTAGACCGGCGTGCAGCTTCAGCAAACTCTGTCAAAATCAAATCAAAAAGCGCTTGAGTCCTCGACTCTACTTTTTGGCCTAAAACCCTCTGAAAAATTGAAACCCTAGACCCTAAAACCCTAAATCCTAAACTCTAAAGCCCTATACCCTAAAACCCCTAAAACCCTAAACCCGAAACCCTAAAACTCTAACCGCTAAACTCTAACCCCTAAACCCTAAACCCGACGACAAACTTCCAATCATGGCTTCTAGCACCCTACCAAATCTAGCTCAACAACGGAAACCGGCTAATTACGTCTTTCTGACTTCTTCAGTTTTATGTGGATGTATTAAGGCTCTGTAACGGTTGTTATGTTTTTGTACGGCTTTGCAAGTGTCCCCGCGGACCCTAATCCGCTAAAGGTTTCTCAAACGTGGTGTCTCCAACGTCGAGATCCGCATAAATAACAGGAGTCCGATCATTCAGGGTCTGGTTACAGTTTTCCAGATCGCCCAAGCCTGAAATCCTTCCTATATACGTCCAAACCCCAAAACCTTAACAGTTTAAACCCTCGAACCCTAAAACCCTACCTAAACTGGCCCTAAACCCAAAATCCCGCACCCTTCACAACCTCAAAAATCCTCTACAGCCTGCGCTGTACTACGATGACAAAACTTGCCCAATAAAAACGATAAAGACCCTCGAAACACCTTGTGCAGCTCTCCAAAAATCCCGCGAAACACTGTTACTGTTACAATCACTATATGGCTCTAGACATAGACTATGACTAATACGACGACTACTACTACCACTGCTGCTGCTGCTACTACTACTACTACTACAACTACTACTACCACTACTACTACTACTACTACTACTACTACTACTACTACTACTACTACTACTACTACTACTACTACTACTACTACTACTACTGTTGTTAAAACTCTATAGACCCCCAAGCAGGCCTGTGTGCACGAGCGCGTTCATCTCATCCCTCTCGGGCCCCAGGGAGCCCCCTGCGCCGGGAATTCCCGGCACCCGCGTGGTCCGCAAGAAATCCTGGGCTGCAAGTTTTAGGATGACAATCTCTCTAACAATCACCAAAATGATCATAAATCATAAACAACAATCGCTTTGTGAATGTTCGGCTTAACATGATAGTCCTCGCAATCAGCAGAGTACCTGATCATAAACAACTAGCAAGCACAATAATGCTAGTAGTCGGAGACAAAACTGGACAGCAAGACACACTAGCAGTACCGCCAATAAAGCAAAAGGAAGAGAAGAAGAAGAAGTAGTAGTAGTAGTAGTAGTAGTAGAACTATTACTACTACTACTACTACTACTACTACTACTACTACTACTACTACTACTACTACTACTTCTACTTCTACCCCTACCCGTACCACTACCACAACCACTACCACTACCAATACCACTACCAGGCCGGTGCCCTTGCCGGACCCACCTTCTTAGCATGTGGGTAGTTGTCAAAATGGGCCATTTTTGGGTCCTTAATACAATGCGGCACCTACTATTTAGGGTTCCCAAAAAGGGACCCTAATTTTGACAACCACCCATGTTTGAGGAAGATGATCATGGTTGGATGCGGATAGTGACGACGACGATGATGATGGACGCGTTCTAATAATACACATTTCGGATCGGGTTGGGGGGACGATGATGACGATATTTTTGAGCAGACACTTCGAACAACATCTGCAGTTTTTCTCCGTATCTACGTCTCAGGCATGATGACGACATTGTTTCGCGGACACCCCGAACAATGTCTCCACACCCTGCGCACACACACACACACCACACACTGCTTCAAAAGCAAACCCTCCTATGCCGTGGTCTGGGCTTTAGGGAGCCCCTTCCGCGTACAGCTGGCATCTTTGCTTTTGACGTTTATGAGATGTTGCTCTTTAGGTTTTAGGAATGTTAAAGCCTTCTTGGCAGCACCTGCGTTCTGCACAGTATTTACAGCCGTTTCGTACTATCAGACCACACATGGTTTTAGCTGTTTCTTCGCTGTCAAGTTTGAAGAAACGAGTGTTTTTGGACTCCCAAACAACATACTTTCCGACGACACTTCCACACTTCCATCAAACGAAGAAAAGAATGCGGTCGCGGTGTGGTCCAAAACGTCAGTTTTAACACCCAAACCATATTTTCGGGGACGAGCTGGTCCCCGAAAAAAAAACTTCAGCAACACCACGGTGCAATCCATTCAAGTGAGGAATCCTACGGCCTGGGCGGCATTTTCCACACTTTCAACAAGCAACATGCATTTCTATTGCTCTTACAGGCTAGTAGGATTTAAAGGATGATCATCTGGGATTTCGTGCCTGAGGCCGAGATGTTGGCGCTTCGCATACACTGAGGTTTGGGGTTAGAACTGAAGAGTTACGGTTCAGGGCCCAGGGGGAATACTGTAGGGTTCGGGAGGTGATGTGTCCAGACATAAACACATTGACCATCCAGCCGAGGGCGTCGAAACTGTTTCAGGGCCTAAACTTAATCACAGTAGCGCCGGCAATCGCCTTACGAAATGTTCTGGGCGCTTCGACTTGTCTGACATAACTGCATGCTTGCAAAGAGCGATTTAGTCTGTTCGAGCATGACGGTCCACAACATGGGAGTTTCCGAAAATAGGGGACGCAAACATATTAACCCTTTTCGAGCCCTTCAAATGAACCCTTACTATAGTAACCCTTTAACGGAATCCTAAGGATATGCGCAAACCGTCAACCTCAAGCTCTCCACACGGCACTGAAGAACGGGCATCCGTCAGCACCACAAAATAAATATCCAGCGAGAGCACCTCCCTGGCAAACGGTGCACGGAATCGAAAACACTCTGAAGCCAGAAGCCTACAAGAAGCCCAGTGCATGTAGGCGTTGGGTTAGGGCATAAGGATTTAGGGGTTCAGGGCACAAGCTTGAGCTTGGAAATCCTCCAACTCACTGTTCATTCCGAGCGTCTGCCTCTGCAAACAGCAGGGCAGCACGCTCCACGCTCGAAAGCACCGCACCTAGATGCTGCATACAGGTGATGATTTTCTCTTGCTTCGCAGATTTGTGGGTTTCTTGCATTCTCTCTGGAATGCAAGCCGTACATCTACTGAATGGGTTGCTGCTGTCATTTTCTTCTCGATACCTATACTGCAGCCACTTCAGTCGTTGGAACCCTTGCCGAGGAGACAAAAGCCAGTCCTGCAGGGCAGAATATGAAGATGACGCGCAGCATCAGGCATTGGACAATGATGACCAACATCCACATCAGCGGCGAAATCATCATCACCGCGATGCCCGTCACCACCACCACCACCACCACCACCACCACCACCACCACCATCACCATCACCATCAACATCATCATTATCATCGGCAGCAGCAGCAGCAGCACATCACCATCATGACCTATCAACACCAATATCTTTTTCCTCAACAACATCAACATCATCGTCGCCGTCATTGCCTCAGCACAGCTATGATCACGAACGCTGTTCCAGAAAACACGACGGTGACAGGCATGAGCATGAACTGTCACGAACAAACTGAGCGAGACATGATGTCTTCAGACACGTGGCTATAGGTGTATCGAGTTCTTGCTTGCATTTGGAACCGCGGGGCTTTGAGATTTGTGGCTATCTGGATGAAGCTTCTAGGGGTTCGGCCACGGCACAACTGCATTCCGATATCTCCTGACAGAATGAAACCACAAGAACACAAGAACGTGCCGAAGCCTCAAACCATAAACCGCTAAACCGCCTTTAACGCTTAACCCTAATCCCACAGCCCCCACAGCCCCTTGCGACCTAGAGCTTCATCGGCCCAAGCAGCTGGATTCACTCTTCAAAAGCGCCCGTCGCGGCGAAATTTGCGGCGAGTCAGACGAAAGATGCTGGTGCAGCACATCCAGGAGGGGTTGTCCTTGGGTAGTCTAAGGATATTGAAAAAGTTATTAAAGCGGGTTCGAAAAGGGTTCTTCAACGGAACTGGGAAGCAATGCATTCTCATAGGAGTATGCAAGAAACGGTAATATAGCGGCCATAATAATTAGAATGGGGTTTGGGGGCCTATCATACTACAATTATAATATATTACGGAGCCATCAATGCGGATGGTGATCCAACCAAAGCTCGTATGCCTCCGCTCCGGACATGTACGCTTCCATGCACATTAGGCTTTGTTTTGATGCGAAAGCACAAACCTGGTTTGGCCAGGAACGGAACAGCTGATCCGCCCAATGCTCGCCATGATGCACAGTTAAGAACCTGGTTTCGTCAGGAACGGCCGCAGCTGATTCACAGAATGCTCGCCATGATGCGCAGTTAAGAACCTGGCTTGGTCAGGAACGGCCCACCTGATGCACATGATGCTCGCCATGATGCGCAGTTAAGAACCTGCTTTGTTCAGGGACGGCCCAGCTGATGCACATGATGCTCGCCATGATGCGCGGTTAAGAACCTGGTTTGGTCAAGAACCAGCTGATCCACATACGCCAGGATGCGCAGTGAAGAACCTGGTTTGGTCAGGAACGGCCCAGCTGATGCACCTGATGCTCGCCACCATGCACGGCTAAGAACCTGGTCTGGTCAGGAATTGCCCAGCTGATGCACATGATACTCGCCAAGAACCTGGTTGGGGCAGGAACGGCCCAGCTGATGCACCTGATGCTCGCCACGATGCACGGTTAAGAACCTGGTCTGGTCAGGAATTCCCCAGCTGATGCACATGATTCTCGCCAAGAACCTAGTTTGGGCAGGAACGGCCCAGCTGATGCACCTGATGCTCGCCACGATGCACGGTTAAGAACCTGTTTTGGTCAGGAACTGCCCAGCTCATGCACATAATGCTAGCCATGATGCGCGGTTGATAACCTGGTTTGGGCAAGAACGGCCAAGCTGATGCACCTGATGCTCGCCATGATGCACCGTTAATACCCTGCTTTGTTCAGGGACGGCCCAGCTGATGCACCTGATGCTCGCCACGATGCACGGTTAAGAACCTGTTTCGGTCAGGAACTGCCCAGCTGATGCACATGATGCTCGCCATGATGCACCGTTAAGAACCTGCTTTGATCAGGGACGGCCGCACTGATGCACAGAATGCCCGCCAGAATGCACCGTTAACACCCTGCTTTGATTAGGGACGGCCCAGCTGATGCACATGATGCTCGCCATGATGCGAGGTTAAGAACCTGGTTTGGTCAGGAACCAGCTGATCCACATAAGCCATGAAGCGCGGTTAAGAACCTGGTTTGGTCAGGAACGGCCCAGCTGATCCACATAATGCTAGCCATGATGCGCGGTTGAGAACCTGGTTTGGGCAGGAACGGCCACGCTGATGCACCTGATGCTCGCCACGATGCACGGTTAAGAACCTGGTCTGGTCAGGAATTGCCCAGCTGATGCACATGATGCTCGCCAAGAACCTGGTTTGGGCAACAACGGCCCAGCTGATGCACCTGATGCTCGCCACGATGCACGGCTAAGAACCTGGTCTGGTCAGGAATTGCCCAGCTGATGCACATGATGCTCCCCAAGAACCTGGTTTGGGCAGCAACGGCCCAGCTGATGCACCTGATGCTCGCCACGATGCACGGTTAAGAACCTGTTTTGGTCAGGAACTGCCCAGCTGATGCACATAATGCGCGCCATGATGCACCGTTAAGAACCTGCTTTGGTCAGGATCTGCCCAGCTGATGCACATCATGATGCACTGCTAAGGACCTGCTTTGATCAGGGAAGGCCGCACCTGATGCACAGAATGCCCGCCAGGGTGCGCGGTGAAGAACCTGGTTTGGTCAGGAACGGCCAAGCTGATGCACATAATGCTCGCCATCACCGTTTAGAACCTGCTTTGGTCAGGGACGGCCCAGCTGATGCACATGATGCTCGCCATGATGCGCCGTCAAGAACCTGGTTTGGTCAGGAACGGCCCAGCTGCTGCACATGATGCTCGCCATGATGCACCGTTAACACCCTGCTTTGTTCAGGGACGGCCCAGCTGATGCACATGATGCTCGCCATGATGTGAGGTTTGGTCAGGAACCAGCTGATTAAGAACCTGATTTGGTCAGGAACGGCCCAGCTGATGCACATAATGCTCGCCATGATGCGCGTTTGAGAACCTGGTTTGGGCAGGAACGGCCCAGCTGATGCACCTGATGCTCGCCACGATGCACGGTGGAGAACCTGGTCTGGTCAGGAATTGCCCAGCTGATGCACATGATGCTCGCCAAGAACCTAGTTTGGGCAGGAACGGCCCAGCTGATGCACCTGATGCACCTGATGCTCGCCACGATGCACGGCTAAGAACCTGTTTTGGTCAGGAATTGCCCAGCTCATGCACATAATGCTCGCCATGATGCACCGTTAAGAACCTGCTTTGGTCATGGACGGCCCAGCTGATGCACCTGATGCTCGCCACGATGCACGGTTAAAAACCTGTTTCGGTCAGGAATTGCCCAGCTCATGCACATAATGCTCGCCATGATGCACCGTTAAGAACCTGCTTTGATCAGGGACGGCCCAGCTGATGCACATGATGCTCGCCATGATGCACGGTTAAGAACCTGGTTTGGTCAAGAACCAGCTGATCCACATACGCCAGGATGCGCAGTGAAGAACCTGGTTTGGTCAGGAACGGCCCAGCTGATGCACCTGATGCTCGCCACCATGCACGGCTAAGAACCTGGTCTGGTCAGGAATTGCCCAGCTGATGCACATGATACTCGCCAAGAACCTGGTTTGGGCAGGAACGGCCCAGCTGATGCACGGTTAAGAACCTGGTCTGGTCAGGAATTGCCCAGCTGATGCACATGATGCTCGCCAAGAACCTGGTTTGGGCAGGAACGGCCCAGCTGATGCACCTGATGCTCGCCACGATGCACGGTTAAAAACCTGTCTCGGTCAGGAACTGCCCAGCTGATGCACATGATGCTCGCCATGATGCACCGTTAAGAACCTGCTTTGATCAGGGACGGCCGCACCTGATGCACAGAATGCCCGCCAGGATGCGCGGTTAAGAACCTGGTTTGGTCAGGAACGGCCCAGCTGATGCACATGATGCTCGCCATGATGCGCCGTCAAGAACCTGGTTTGGTCAGGAACGGCCCAGCTGCTGCACATGATGCTCGCCATGATGCACCGTTAAACAACCTGCTTTGATTAGGGACGGCCCAGCTGATGCGCATGATGCTCGCCATGATGCGCGGTTAAGAACCTGGTTTGGTCAGGAACCAGCTGATCCAACTAAGCCATGAAGTGTGGTTAAGAACCTGGTTTGGTCAGGAACGGCCCAGCTGATGCACATAATGCTAGCCATGATGCGCGGTTGATAACCTGGTTTGGGCAGGAACGGCCAAGCTGATGCACCTGATGCTCGCCATGATGCACCCTTAATACCCTGCTTTGTTCAGGGACGGCCCAGCTGATGCACATGATGCTCGCCATGATGCGCGGTTAAGAACTTGGTTTGGTCAGGAACCAGCTGATTAAGAACCTGGTTTGGTCAGGAACGGCCCAGCTGATGCACATAATGCTCGCCATGATGCGCGGTTCAGAACCTGGTTTGGGCAGGAACGGCCCAGCTGATGCACCTGATGCTCGCCACGATGCACGGCTAAGAACCTGGTCTGGTCAGGAATTGCCCAGCTGATGCACATGATGCTCCCCAAAAACCTGGTTTGGGCAGCAACGGCCCAGCTGATGCACCTGATGCTCGCCACGATGCACGGTTAAGAACCTGTTTTGATCAGGAACTGCCCAGCTGATGCACATAATGCGCGCCATGATGCACCGTTAAGAACCTGCTTTGGTCAGGGACGGCCCAGCTGATGCACGTGATGCTCGCCATGATGCGCGGTTAAGAACCTGGTATGGTCAGGAACGGCACAGCTGATGCA
Organism: Symbiodinium sp. CCMP2592; assembly: GCA_905221615.1. Lineage (NCBI taxonomy): Eukaryota > Dinophyceae > Suessiales > Symbiodiniaceae > Symbiodinium > Symbiodinium sp. CCMP2592. The sequence goes on from CAJNDT010000924.1 coordinate 331,737, forward strand.
CATGATGCTCGCCATGATGCGCCACGGAATCTGGTTTGGGCAGGAACGGCCCAGCTGATGCGCATAATGCTCGCCATGATGCACGGTGGAGAACCTGGTTTGGTCAGGAACGGCTCAGCTGATGCTCATAATGCTCGCCATGATGCACAGATTGGGCAGGAACGCCCTAGCTGATGCACATGATGCTGGCCATGATGCGCGGTTAAGAACCTGGTTTCGTCAGGAACGGCCCAGCTGATGCACCTGACGCTCGCCACGTGGCCTGGAACTGCCCAGCTGATGCACATAATGCTCGCCATGATGCATGGTTTAGAATCTGGTTTTGCCTGGAACTGCCCAGCTGATGCACATAATGCTCGCCATGATGCGCGGTTCGGAACCTGGTTTGGGCAGGAACGGCCCAGCTGATGCACCTGATGCTCGCCACGATGCACCGTTAAGAACCTGCTTTGATCAGGGACGGCCGGGTTTGGGCAGCAACGGCCCAGCTGATGCACCTGATGCTAGCCATGATGCACCGTTAAGAACCTGGTTTGGTGAGGAACTGCCGAGCTGATGCACATGATGCTAGCCATGATGCACCGGTAAGAACCTGGTTTGGTCAGGAACGGCCCAGCTGATGCACCTGATGCTCGCCACGATCCGGTCAAGAACCTGGTTTGGGCAGGAACGGCCCAGCTGATGTACATGATGCTCGCCATGATGCGCGGTTACGAACCTGGTTTGGCGCGCAACGGCCCAGCTGATGCACAGGACGCGCGCCATGATGCGCGGTTAAGAACCTGCTTTGGGCAGGAAAGGCACAGCTGATGCACATGATGCTCGCCATGATGCGCGGAGAACCTGGTCTGGTCAGTAACGGCCCAGCTGATCAACATGATGCTCGCCATGATGCGCGGTTAAGAACCTGGTTTGGTCAGGAACGGCCCAGCTGATGCACATAATGCTAGCCATGATGCGCGGTTGATAACCTGGTTTGGGCAGGAACGGCCAAGCTGGTGCACCTGATGCTCGCCATGATGCACCGTTAATACCCTGCTTTGTTCAGGGACGGCCCAGCTGATGCACATGATGCTCGCCATGATGCGCGGTTAAGAACTTGGTTTGGTCAGGAACCAGCTGATTAAGAACCTGGTTTGGTCAGCAACGGCCCAGCTGATGCACATGATGCTCGCCATGATGCGCGGTTGAGAACCTGGTTTGGGCAGGAACGGTCCAGCTGATGCACCTGATGCTCGCCACGATGCACGGTTGAGAACCTGGTCTGGTCAGGAATTGCCCAGCTGACGCACATGATGCTCCCAAAGAACCTGGTTTGGGCAGCAACGGCCCAGCTGATGCACCTGATGCTCGCCACGATGCACGGTTAAGAACCTGTTTTGGTCAGGAACTGCCCAGCTGATGCACATAATGCGCGCCATGATGCACCGTTAAGAACCTGCTTTGGTCAGGGACGACCCAGCTGATGCACGTGATGCTCGCCATGATGCGCGGTTAAGAACCTGGTATGGTCAGGAACGGCCCAGCTGATGCACATGATGCTCGCCATGATGCGCCACGGAATCTGGTTTGGGCAGGAACGGCCCAGCTGATGCACATAATGCTCGCCATGATGCACGGTGGAGAACCTGGTTTGGTCAGGAACGGCTCAGCTGATGCTCATAATGCTCGCCATGATGCACAGATTGGGCAGGAACGCCCCAGCTGATGCACATGATGCTGGCCATGATGCGCGGTTAAGAACCTGGTTTCGTCAGGAACGGCCCAGCTGATGCACCTGACGCTCGCCACGTGGCCTGGAACTGCCCAGCTGATGCACATAATGCTCGCCATGATGCGTGGTTTAGAATCTGGTTTTGCCTGGAACTGCCCAGCTGATGCACATGATGCTAGCCATGATGCACCGTTAAGAACCTGGTTTGGTGAGGAACTGCCGAGCTGATGCACATGATGCTAGCCATGATGCACCGGTAAGAACCTGGTTTGGTCAGGAACGGCCCAGCTGATCAACATGATGCTCGCCACGATCCGGTCAAGAACCTGGTTTGGGCAGGAACGGCCCAGCTGATGTACATTGATGCTCGCCATGATGCGCGGTTACGAACCTGGTTTGGCGCGCAACGGCCCAGCTGATGCACAGGACGCGCGCCATGATGCGCGGTTAAGAACCTGCTTTGGGCAGGAACGGCACAGCTGATGCACATGATGCTCGCCATGATGCGCGGAGAACCTGGTCTGGTCAGTAACGAACGGCCCAGCTGATCAACATGATGCTCGCCATGATGCGCGGTTAAGAACCTGGTTTGGTCAGGAACGGCACGGTTGATGCACGTGATGCTCGCCATGATGCGCGGAGAACCTGGTCTGGTCAGTAACGGCCCAGCTGATGAACATGATGCTCGCCATCATGCGCGGTTAAGAACCTGGTTTGGTCAGGAACGGCCCAGCTGATGCACATGATGCTCGCCATCACGCGCGCTTAAGAACCTGGTTTGGTCAGGAACGCCCAGCTGATGCACATGATGCTCGCCATGATGCGCGGTTCAGAGCTTGGTTTCGTCAGGAACGGCCTAGCTGATGCACCTGATACTCGCCACGATGCACGGTTAAGAACCTGGCATGGTCAGGAACTGCCCAGCTGATGTACATGATGCTCGCCATGATGCGCAGTTAAGAACCTGGTTTGGGGAGGAACGGCACAGCTGATGCACATGATGCTCGCCATGATGCGCGGCTAAGAACCTGGTTTTGGTCAGGAACGGTCCAGCTGGTGCACCAAATTCTCGCCATGATGCGCGGTTAAGAACCTGGTTTGGTCAGGAACGGCGAAGCTGATGCTCCTAATGCTTGCCATGACGCACGGTTAAGCGCCTGGTTTGGTCAGGAACGGCCCAGCTGATGCACAAAATGCTCACCATGATGCACGGTTGAGAACCTGGTTTGGTCAGGAACGGCCCAGCTGATGCTCGTCGAAGGAAACTCTGCGCAAGCAGATCTTTCTTGCAGCTAACACTGCACTTCATCCACATCAATTCACGACATGGGAGTTTCCGAAAATAGGGGACCTTAACATAATAACCTAAACACTAGGTCACTAGGATCCTTATTAACAGGAGTCCAAAACAAGATACCCCCCCATTTTCGCAAACTCCCACATCTCACGACGAAAACCAACAAGCACCCCCGAGCCTTCCTTGAATGACCAGACAACCTGCGGAAACACATGAACCCTGACCCCTCACCCCTGAACCGGTTCCTCGAAAACCCAGAAGACCGTCTAGTTTCCGACAGCTCGTCTTGAAAAACACAGATAGCATTCCACAAGCCTAAACCACGCAACCCTCATCCCCAATCCACAACACCTCTTCACTCCCAAAGCCAGCTGAACCCTGAACTGTTTAGCCTTGAAGCTCCAAACCCTGGCCGTAAGTCCCAAAACCCCGAAAACCCAAAACCCGAAGCCCTAAACGCTAAAGCCTTAACCCTGAGCCCTAAACCCCCAAACCCTAAATCCCTATAGATCCCTTAGTACCCTGATGGATCCCTACAAAGCCCTAAACCCTGAAACCGAAACCCCTACACCCTCAAACGGCCCAAGCGTCTCTGCACTTTTGGAGCCTCCCACCGCAGCATCTCGGGGAAGCTTCCCTTCCCAGCTCAAGGTAACCGGGGAGTTAGGCTTAAGGTTTACTTTTGTTGGAAGGGTGATGGTGAGTTTCCAGAGACTCCAATATTCCTTAATTCAGGAATATACCTTCAAGGATAATAGGATCCCCACTATTATCATATGAGGTATATTCGTTGATTAAGGGATATTGGAGTCTCTGGGATGATGATGATGCAGACATGAAGCCCGTAGCCTCGGGCTGTTCTGGGTGTCTCCTCAAGGTTTACAGGGTTGATGAGTTTTCCACTGGTATACATATGCTTTATTAAAGTCGTCACACGGTCTGTAGGGGGTCAGTCAGTTCCTAGCAGGGCTTGATAAGGGCTTTAGCGTCTACTTCAGGATAAGGAGCTTTGCGCGGTTGTAAGTGTTCAACCTGGTGTTACCAGTACAGCAACAAACCACATATAGGGGCATTAGTTAGAAGGGGGTTTGGGGGTATATTTTGCTTTAATTAAGTAAGGAATCCCCAAAACCCTATTCTAACTAATTATTAAGGCCCCCACTCTAAATCCTTATAGCAGCCTTTATAGTAGCCATTATAAACTCCCTTTACAGGGAACCTTATTCTAATTATCAAAGGCCCCCACATTAGAGTGCTTCAAACCCTCCTCATAACTTCCTATGACCCTCTGGCGATGCCGCTGATGATAAAGACAAAATGATACCGGTTCTAACAATGAAAACGACTAGTGGTAGTAGTAGTCGTCGTCGTCGCCGAAGTGATAGTAGTGAAGGTAATAATGCTAGTACTAGCAGCAGCAGCGGTGGTGGTAGCTGAAATACTCGTGGCGGCGGTAGTAGCAGTAGCAGTTGTAGTTGTGGTTGTTGTAGCAACAGTAGCAGTAGTAGACGTCGTCGTCGTCGTCGTAGTAGTAGCGTAGTAGTGGTAGTCGTCGTAGATGTAGTAGTCGTCGTCGTAGTGATAGTAGCGATAGTAATAATATTACTAGCAGTCACTGATGGTGGTAGCTGAAAACTTCGAGGTGGTGGTAGTAGTTGTTGTTGTGGTTGCTGTAGCAGCAGTAGCAGTAGTAGCCGCCATCATAGTAGTAGTAGTAGTAGTAGTAGTAGTAGTAGTCGTCGTCGTTATAGTAGTGGTAGTAGTAGCAGTAGCAGTAGCAGTAGCAGTAGCAGTAGCAGCAGCAGTCGTAGAAGAAGTAGGAGTAGCAGTAGTACTAGTGATAATAATGATAGTAATAGTGGTACTACTACTACTGCTACTACTACTAGCAGGAGTAGTAGTAGCAGTAGTACTAGTAGTCGTAGTAGTAGTAGTAGTAGCAGTAGTACTAGCAGCAGTAGTAGTAGTGGTAGTAGGAGCAGTAGTAGTAGTAGTAGTTTTTTGTCGTGGTAGAGTAGGAGTAGCAATAACGATAGCAGCAGCGGTAGCAGGAGAAATAGCGGTAGCAGTAGCAGTAGTAGTGGTAGTAAAGTAGTAGTAGAGCAACACAAATAGTAGTAGTAGTCGTAGTAGTAGTCGTAGTAGTAGTAGTCGTCGTCGTAGTAGTGCCAGCAGTAGTAGCAGCAGCAGCAGAAGTAGTGGTAGTAGCAGCAGCCGAAGTAGTGGCAGAAGAGTAGTAGGGGTAGTAATAGTTGTGGTAGTAGTAGTAGTCGTAGTCGTAGTCGTAGTCGTAGTAGTAGTAGTAGTAGTAGTGGTGGTAGTAGTAGTAGTAGTAGTGGTAGAGAAATAGTAACAATATTAATTCATAATATTCGTAATAACAATAGAAGTAGTCGTCGTCGTAATAGTGGTGATGGCAGCGGCATTGACGGCACACTTTGCTGACGAGTCTTCTTGGGGCTCCCCACCTGGATGGCTCTGAAAAGGCTCCCGAGGTGAAACCAGGGGGCGAAGCTGGTGCCGCTGACCAAGTAGTCTGAGAACAGGGTTTAGCGTTTAGGGTTAGGGCTTCAGGCGAAGAACGATAAGGATGATCGTGTCACGGACACACATCGTGGTCTTAAGCTGGTGATACCGGTGGGAATTATGTTAGAAGGGCAGCAACACGACAGAATCCAAAGTCGCCAGAAACATCGTCGCGGCAATATCCAAGCCCCAACTCATTAGCGTCTGCATTGTCACTAGAACCGTCGTCACAGACCCTCGTCATCTCATCTCATCTTATCTCATCTCCCCTCCTCTCGACGCAGTTCATGACATGTCATGTCATGTCACGCAAGACACATCACGCCATATCATCGGCAGCATCTTCATCTGCATGTCCACACCATTATCTGCTACCCTGCAATTGCAGGTGATTAACTTGATCTGCCAGTCGCTTAGACTCCTTTGCCGAGGTGGGAAGAGGGGTTTGGATTGCGAATGACACTTGCGCCCCTTGGAGCTTTCGGGTCTTGCGTTTGGACCGCCATGCACCTAAGGGGCCACTGCCCTACACTTCCGACCCGCAGGTACCAGCATGAGCTTCTTCGAAAAAGCCTTTCGCACCTTCGTAGATGCACTAAACCCTGAACCCCAAACCCTAAACCCCTAAACCCAAAGTCCGCACCCCGATCGGCCTGTCAGGTTCTTGGGGACGAAGAACTCCACGGAAAATCGATCTGCCATCGCCACAATTTGTTTCACCCGGTACTGGCTCTCGAGAGTCTGCCTGTGCGGCATGGAACGCTACGATTCAGCCGTACTGAACCATACCCTTGCTGATTTTTCCATCCGCTACTGCTGCTAGCAAAGGACAAGGTACAAGTACTGCAACTGCGACTACTGCTGCTGCTGCAACGATGACATCTAATTACTACTGCCGCTGCTAGTAGCCATACTACGGGCGATAACCCGGTTACTGCCACAACCAGTGATAGCATGACACCGACAGATGATGCTAGAATGATGAGACCAAGCCGCACACACATACACCTGCACGCACAGCACACACACACACATGCACACACATGATCCACGCCACCCTTCTTGCCGACTGTTCCTCTACGGTCCATGGTCTTGATGGTCTTGTGTCTGTGTGTGCTTTCTTCCCGGTATAGTATAGGCAGTATTTGTGCTTGGCGTGCTTTCTCCACTTTATTACGACGACGGTGACGACTGTTGCCAGTCCTGCCTCCGCTGCAGGCTGCTGCTGCTACTGCTCCGACGACGATGGCTACTACAACGACTACGACTGCGACTAAGACTACCACTACATTCACGGCAACGACGACTGCGGCCGCGGCTAGGCTGCGAATACCGCCACTATAACGACAATGAGTGCCACTACACTACTCTACTACTACTACTACTACTACTACTACTACTACTACTACTACTACTACTACTACTACTACTACTACTACTACTACTACTACTACTACTACTACTACTACTACTACTACTACTACTACTACTACTACTACTACTGCTACTACTACTACTACTACTACTACTACTACTACTACTACTACTACTACTACTACTACTACTACTACTACTACTACTCCACTACTACCACTACTACCACTACTACCACTACTACCACTACTACCACTACTACCACTACTACCACCGCTACTGCTACTACATACGACTACTACTAATGCTACTGCCACTGCTACTTCCATTGATGCTGCTACTGTTACTGCTACTGCCACTGCCACTGCCCCTGCGACTGAGACTGCAACTGCCACTGCCACTGCGACTGCGACTGCGACTGCTGCTGCTCCTTCTCCTGCTCCTGCTCCTGCTCCTGCTCCTGCTCCTGCTCCTGCTCCTGCTCCTGCTACTGCTACTGCTACTACTGCTGCGGCTGCTTCTGCTCCTGCTACTGCTTCCGCTTCCGCTACGGCCACTGCTATACTGCTGCTGCGACTCCTACGTCCACGTCTACGTCTACGTCCACGTCTACGTCTACGTCCACTACTACTACTACTACTACTACTACTACTACTACTACTACTACTGCTACTACTACTACTACTGCTACTACTACTACTCCTCCTCGTCCTACTACAACTACTCCTACTCCTACTCCTACCTACTCCTACTAGTACTACTACTACGACTACCTACTAACAATACCCATGACTACTACCGCCTCCGGACGCTAAAGCATTGACAAGACACGGAAGCTTTTTGACTTCGCTCGCTAAGCGGGCCCAGACGATCCCACCTTGGTGCAAGACATCTCTCTGATGGCCATACTGTAGGGGCCTTAATAATTAGAATAGTGTTTTGGGGCCCACTATGCTATAATTCTAATATAACATCCCCAAACTAGTATGGGTATTTATTTCGGCGCCTATCGTAGCTTATCAGACAGCTTAATGTCAAAGATGCTCACGGAAGGTGGAAGACCAACAGCACAAACCAACGATAAACGACAAATGATGAAAGCGATGATGGTGATGGCCATAACCATGATAATAACAATGAAAACGCTTCAAAACAACAGGCCCGGCACATTTGTCACCATGACTTACATGCAGCTGCTGTTCCATCATGGCCATCAGCACCATCATCATCGTCGTCACCATCACCGCCACCATCTCCAACCTCGTCACCAACATCAGTGTTTGCATCATCCAACAACGAGATATCGTGTCTCGCGCGTGCGAGATTATCGGCTTTGTCGTTGCTTTCGACACTTCTGTCCTGTGAACTGCTGAGCCGCTAACAGTGGCGATGTAGTCTTGCTCCTCTTTCTTCTTCTTCCTCTGCTGCTGCTGCTCCTGCTCCTTGTCCTGCTCCTGCTGCGGCTGGTGCTGCTACTGATCCTGCTACTGCTAGCGGCTACTATCGCTACCGCTATTCCTACCGCTGCTGCTGCAGCTACTGCTGCTCCTACTGATGCTATTACGACGACGAACACCGCAACAACGCGACGACGATGCCCGCGGCGGCCACTGCTGCTGCTTCGAAGCTTCTACCATTACGACTTTCGCTACAGCTGCCCCTGCCACAGCCCCTGCCACCACCACTACCACCGCCACCGCCACCACCACTACTACTCCTGATACTAAGCTGCCACATCGCCCACTGCCCACTATGGCGGCTGTGCTTCCTGCTTGGATTTCTTGCTATCGCTGGTCCTTCTCTCAACCAGAGCCAGCTGTTCCAATGGCCGAACGTGAACACGACCGTTAGACTTGGGTCCGCATGCGAGAATAGCATGTACAACCGAAAAGGTTATCATCCCCGACAACACCGTACAGCAAGTGGTCTTGCGAACGAGAGGCGGAATGCACTTTGGCAGCTGTGCCAGGTGTTCATTCTATCGGCTGCCCGCAGCACTTTGAAGTCGATGTTCTGGCAGGGATGCACGTCTACTTAAAGGATCATGGGACTTAGTAAGTAGGGTTATAAGTACCTTAATTGGGGTTATAAGTATATTTGCCCTAATTATAGCCTTAGTTACAAGGCCCATGATCCTTTAAGTACGCAACCAGGATGGAAGAAGAGGTCATGACCGCATGGCCAAGGCCGCGACAAGGCTTCACAACGAAACAGGGACTTTCGCTGCATGGCATCAAAATAGCCCAAAAGCATTATGTAGCATGGTCTTTGGGCCCAAAAGCCTTAGGGTTTAGGGTTTAGGGGCTTAATATATGAGTCCTTAGATTCCTAGCACTTTTTCACGGTCCTCATACTCCATGCGCGAGCGTAGGAAAGCCAGAAGCTGCTTGCAGCTTTGCACGCCTCGGGGGTCGTGGCAAGCGATCAGCTCGAGTTAGAGTACCGGTAGCTGGGAGATCATACAATAACATAATATAGTTGTATTACAGGAATTACAAGGGATGCTATTCCCAACTACTCCGACCCAAGTAGTTGGTATAGCTATGTTGTAAGTAATACTGAAGATAAACAGCAGATGGCATGACACAATCCTCTAAAAGTCTTTACGCCCAAAATCAAAGCCACCAGCCGTGAAACATCCCAAGCTGGCAAGCTGCCGCAACAACATGCCAAAGTCTCAAACCTGCACCAAGCAGCACCATTCCTCCGTCTTCTCACTCCTACAGGGTTAGTCAGCCGAGCGCTTGTTGAAGTGATGCACGCAATGCTCAGGGTTGTTTGTGGCTTCGGGGATCTGCAGGGTTCCGGCGAGCATTCGCGCCCATTGTTGAAGGTATCCCACGCAAACCTCTGGCAGCAACGAGACGGCACCAAATGGTTGGGACGGGGATGATGACGGAAAGTGCTGCAACCTGAATGCGTGTCCCCCATTTCCGAAACCCTACTCTTTCTCTTTATGTCTATCTTCCTCCCTCCTTTATCTACCTCTTTCTGTATCTTTCCCATTTTCTTCATCCTCCCCTTTCTCTGTCCTCGTTCTTAAATGTGGATTTCTGAGCCTTTCTCTCTTTGTCTATCTTGCGGTTGTACTCGCCTTCTCGTTGCCTTTGTCTTGTTCTCATTTTGCCTCCCTGTCTCTGTCTCTCCGTCTGTCTGCCTCTATCTCCTTGTCTGTCTGTTTGTCAGTGTGGATATGGGATACCTCCCTCCCTCCCTTCCTCTCCCTCTCTCTCCTCCCTCTCTCCTTCTCCCTCCTTCTCTCTCTCTCTCTCTCTCTCTCTCTCTCTCTCTCCTTATCTCTCCTTATCTCTCTCTCTCTCTCTCTCTGTTTATCTCTCTGTCTGTTTTATCTCTCCTTCCTTGTCTTTTTTACATACTAGTGTGAACCCAGACAGTTTTCCCAGCCCACCAGGCATGTTGTACACATGTACTCGCCTCTGGTCGGTGTTTTCTTTCAGTTTAGCCACCATACTTGTTTGTTGGTTCGTCTACATGATACAAACAACCAGAAATCTCTGTCGACCTACAACCGATCTTGATACACATGGGTGGCTGTCAAAATTAAGGCCCCTTTTGGGGTACCCTAAATAATAGGTGCCGTATTGTAATAGGGACCCAAAAAGGGACCCGAATTTTGACAACCACCCACATGAGGAGATGGAAGGGAAGGAGGGCAAAAGAGAGAACAGAGACGGAGACGAAGAGAGGCAGAGAGAGACAGAGAGACTTGAAAGGCCCCTTAAGGAATCTTAGGGTCTTAGGGTTCCTTTAAGGGATCCTTTAAGGGATCTTAACGGGTTCCTTTAAAGGTGCCTTTAAGGGATGTAGGGTTTTGGGATTTTACCAAACAGGGAACTCCACGACGAGGCAACCTCGCCGAGTCCGTCCCGATGTCGGCCGGTCAAGCTACGTGTCCTGGCGCTGATGCCTTGAATCTCCAGTCGGAACTTCTCCCTAAACCCCAGGACCCCAAAGCCTGAGTGTTGAGTCGGAGCCCGAACCCAGCAATCTGATCCTATAACTAAAGCCCAGGCCCTATATAAACCCTGAATCCTATAGAAACCCTCACTTTAACCCGAAATCCACAAAGCTCTCCTTGGAGAGGAAGAGCACTGTTCTCCAGAGCTGTCGATACCCGCCACAGCAACTGCGGCCAGCAACCTCAGCACAGAGGGCCGGAGTAGAACTAGAAGGGGTTTAGAATGCAATCTTCCGAGTTTTCCTGAACCCTAAAAGAACCTACAAGGATGTGGTTTGAGAAGGTCCGTTCTTGGTGGTGTTATGGTTTGGTTTTGCGTTCCGGAGCTGTCAAAACCCTATCCAAAACACAACGAAACCCGATGCAGCCTCGCTCAACAAACTTAAACCCCAAACACTATCCTGGCTTCTTGTTAAGGAGCTTAATCTAAGTTGCCATAATAGGGACCTATGGTAAATGATATGTTTCTTTATTATGGTAGCTTAAGCTCCTTAACAAGAACCCAGGATCGGTTCCAGGTTCAGTCTGGGTTCCAGCGTTGCCAGAGCAGCTCTTGTGCATGTCAGCACTTGAGAAGGTGCGGAGCATTATTATACTACGGCTACTTCTACTACTTTCGACCACTACAACTAGAATAGAAGCCCTTGAAGCCCTTGAAGGGGGGCTTCGAAGGCTTTGAAGGGGGGCTTAGAGGCTTTGGTGACTAGAAAAGGGCCCTATCCTAATACCAGTAGTGGTGTAGGGCCTTTAGGGTTTAGGGTTTCGGGCTTTGGCGTTCTCAGGTTTGGGTCCATTCCGTCAAGAGATGAAGCTCCTGGAAAAGGTGCACTTCACTTCACTTGCCCAGATGTCTTTCAACGGTTCAGATTTCCGCACTCCCCAAACACTTGGCAAACTCGAACCTGCTCTAGCCCAAAGGATGTGCCTAGAACATGCGAACCCGAACCCCTGAACCTCAGTCACAAACTTAATCCACAAAACCTAAACCTTGAACTCTAAACCGATGTGTTGCCCACACTGCTGGGGCTCGGCCGACCTTCTAGCCAAAATATGGCTGAGATCTCACAACAACCCCCCACACACGTCAGAAACCGAATCTAACCCCGAAGCCCTGAACCCCAAGCCCCAAGAGCCAAACCCTAAACCTCTACACCCCAAATTCAATAATATTATTATGGGTATCATTGTATCAGTGTTACTATTGCGATGACTGCTATTCCGATTATTACTGCTACTGTTACTTCTGTTATTATTACTACTATTCAGTATTACTATTACTATTACTATTGCTAGTATAAAACCCCCAACAATAAGCCCGAGGAGGAGCCCGCGGAGCCTTCAGAATCCGGGCCCTCTTTCAAGAATATCATAGCCTTTATAGCCTATGTAGCCCTCATATGGGGGCTTTCATTTGGTTTAATTATTGCTTTTGGGCCCATGATACTAGAATTATGATAAGGAGCCCCCAAAGTGTAGTTATGTAAACCCCTACTTGGAGGATCATGGGGCTTAGTAAATAAGGTTATAAGTACCTTAATTGGGGTTATAAGTATAGTTACCCTAATCATAACCCTAGTTACTAAGTCCCATGATCCTTTAAGTATAGTAATCCAAACCAAGCAAAACACCTTCTCACGTACACAAAACACCTTAACTTTCATCCCTAAGCCTCTTAGAACCCGAACCCGAACCTTCGAAATGACCCTCAAGGAACCTTTGGGGTTTAGGGTTTAGGGTTTAGGGTCAAGGAACCTTTGAAGAAGCTCTCAAGAAGGAATCCCCAAGTCCCAGACGACGCGGAGAGCCTGCGCACCATGGCAGCACACTCGCAGCAGCACCCGGCTGGCCGAGCATAGCGGCATAGCGCCGAGGTGTTTGGGGCTTGGAGTTCAAGAATTCTATGCTGAACTTAGAACCATAGCAAAAAGTATAGTTTTAGCTGTTTCTTAGGGACTATACTAACCAAAAATAAAAAGCATTTCTAAGTACCCCTAAGAATTCGTGGTTTACTGTTCTGCGCTTGGGTTTTGAGGTCTGGGGCTGGGCTAGGCTTCACGGAGCTCTGGTATCAGGGTCCGGAGATCTGGCACCCTTACGTTAGTTCGGGGCGGGTTGAGATGGGGATATCGGTTTGCTTGAATCGTTCTCCAAAGATAGCAGTTCCGAAAGAGTTGGCCTAAGCCCTAAACCCTAGTAGAATCACGACCAAACCCCAGTTAATAGAACACCCCCCGTGGAGGACACCGACGGCTCCCTAGTGGACGTCGCTCATGGTCTTCCATTTATAGTAGGGTTTAGGGGTTTAGGGTTTAGGGTTGTGGTACGTTACATGGTGTTATCCTGATCATACTGCCACATAAAACCCAATGACCAAGTCCCCGGTAGAACCTTTCCGGTTTAGGATGTCTCTGGGCTTCGCTCATGAGAACCAAGTAAGCTGAGGACGCATTTGGGATGTAGGGTTTAGGGGACAGACACGCACACATAAGTACATATGTAGACCTTTAGTATTGGAATGCTTCACGTAATTATACATAGGCCATAGCAATTAATTTGCTTGTGCAATATAGAAGCCTGAATAAGTAAACTGGGGTGTTGAACCTCACGGAATACTCTTTGTAATTATAAACCCTAAACCCTAAACCCTAAACCCTAAACCGACTCTATGTGTCTGTGTACTTGGAGGGGTTTGTGGGATCGCGGGAGTCCGACAAGAGGCCCTCTAAGAGGGTGGAAGGTAGTTCAGGTTTTAGGGTCCGTGGTTTAGAGTTTAAAGCTGTCGGTTTAGGGCTCCAGGGTATTATTCAAGGTTGATGGCTTGAGAGTTTTGGCTTTGGGGTCCGGGTTTAAGGGCCTTAGCGGACTTTTGGGTGTCTCCTTCGCTTAGAGCAGTAGAATTCGGAACAGGGTTAGTTAAGGTATCAGTTTTTCTGGGTTTCGAGACAAGGTTCATGGTTAAGGTGCGGGGGCATATTTATGTAGGGGCTAAAAGAAAGGACCCCCGGACAGTACGTAGATCCCCAGTTCTACCCTGCTGCTTACCAAGGCACCATGATGCTGCACGCACGCCATCCCGTAGGACCCCGAGAACCCTACTTAAAGGATCATGGGCCTTAGTAACTAGGGTTACAATTAGGGGAAACTATACTTATAACCCCAATTAAGGTACATTTAACCTTACTTACTAAGTCCCATGATCCTAAAAGTAAGCAGGAAACCCCGAAACCCCAGGCCCTCTTTTCATTCGCTCTCGCCGCCCACGGCAGCAATGAGGTCCCTCAGCGTCACTGCGAAGGAGATGAGGCCACCGATCGCCTGGCTGAGCAAAGCGGTGGGGGTTCCTTTCAAGGGATCTATAAGGGTTCTATGAGGGGATCTATAAGGGGGCTTAGGGTATGGGGTGTACTTGGAGGATCATGGGACTTAGTAAGTAAGGTTATAAGTACCCTAATTGGGGTTATAAGTATAGTTACCCTGATTATAACCCTAGTTACTAAGTCCCATGATCCTTTAAGTAGAGCCTCACATAGGGAGCCTTGTTGATTAGAATGGATTTTGGTACTAATTGCAGAACAGGTATACGGGGTCTAATAAGTGGATTCTAGTACTAACTATGTCAGACCTCTACAATACAACAAGTAAACACACTTCCTTGATGAACAGTTGCTGCTTTTCCATACGCTTATGAAATAAGGCTTGCCAACTTTTCACGCTCTGGGCCGATGATGATGTTGATGATGATGATGATGATGATGATGACGATGGTCATCTTAAGCTCCGTGCGATTCGTGACTTCTGACTGTTTTTACCGTTGATCTGCTGCTCCTTTCCGTCTTACTAGTCTGACATGCGCAGTGACGGGTACTTTTCTTGGTGACTCTTGCTACGTCTTACTATGTACGACTTGACTAGTTCTTCGAAGTTTACCACTGTCGCATATGTGGCTACCATTCCTGCAGCGGCTCTTAGCTGCGCTCGTTGCCGTCATCTTCAGTTTGTTGACCATTGGCATTTCATGGCCAAGAAAGAGGAAGCGGAGGAAAAGTGCTCATGCTTCAAGCCTTCAAGCACGCCTCCTTCATGGACCCAGCGTCTGGGTGAAAACTCGTGTTGCTTCACGAGTGGGACACGTGGACATGCAACATGTTGCGACCGTTTGCGTGCGGCACGGTTGTATGTCGTAACATGGAGCTGCATCGCTCGCTCACTCTTGCGCAGCATATTGCAGACACATCGGAGATTTATTGCAGACTTTTCCTAGCGGTCATGAAATTCTCGTCAGGCTGGATTCGGCAGAGCTTGCGGGGAGAGAAAATGGCCCATGCAAGCCTCAACCGATTCCAATCCGCTGTCTTGAAGCTAGGCCAGAACTCGAACGAGGCCGGAACCTCTTCTAGAGTGGAACCTCTCAAGACAGGTGACTCGAATTTTTTGCAACAGAGAGTCTGGCGAAAAACATATTCTCCTGCAAATTACAAATCTAACTGACAGTCTTCTCGCCACAGGGGGCCGAGCAATTCCTCGCGCCTCGTGACTCCCCGCTTGTTCAAAGTTCTCCTATCGACGGCCTCCTGTACACGCCGAAATGCACTAACGGAGGTTGGTTCTCCTTCATCATGGCTCACTCCACTCAGAAGCAGAATGTAGCAAGGACTGCGATCAAGGCCAAGTTCATCACACCGGAGGACACTGTCGAAGATGACGGGCCTGTGGCAAGCCCTGCGCCAGGGGCAATGGCCGTGGTCTTGCCAGTCACTTGGATCGTGCCCGTGTAGCCGGCATCCGCAGCGGCCTGGGTGATGGCGCCGTTGGTGTCCTCCAGCGAGACTGCATCGATCTGTGCCCGAGTTTGGTCGGCGGCCGCAGCACTTGGCAAGCTTGGAGCTGCCTTGAACCAAGGCGTCGCCCAGACTGCGTGGTGAACTCAAGCGTTACTTGAGAGGCATTCACGCTCATCACCTGCGCAAAGCCCGCGATCATTGCATTGGTCAAAGTGGCATTCTCCGTAATCGTTGCTGGGTCATCCACTGTGAGTGGGAGGCTGACCTCCACGACCGTGGGAACGGCTGTCGTTGAGGCCCCGGTGGTGGTGGTGGTGGTGGTGGTTGAGGCCCCGGTGGTCGTGGTAGTCGTGGTGGTCGTTGTAGTCGTGGTAGTTTTTTCGTGCAGGAAGAAGCACCCTTGAATAGCGTAAAGATGGCGTGGCCGCCTTCGAATGAAACACAGTCGCCAAAGATGATAGTGCTATATGTGATTGGGGAATAGGCATCAGATGTACAGGGGTTGGCGAAGTCCGCCTGGAAAATCATCCGATCCGTACCGTTACACTCCCAGTCATTGCACCCCCGATTGAGCTCCTCATAAGCCACCGAATCATGGTCGCCGGAGCAATCTGAGCTGCCAGACCACCAAAGGTATCGGGCCCAATTGTCGGTTGTCGGCTCTGCCATCGAAGTAAATGTCCTCGTCGTAGTCGTGGCCGTCGTCACAGTGGCTGTAGTTGTGCTGAAGGAAATGATTTCACGCGTTTGGTATAACCCGCCTCCTGTGGCATGGCACTCCACGGAGTAGCTATTGTTCTCGATGGGTTCCCCGGCGCAGTCCTCGTTGTCATAGCGGAGGCTGAATTCCACCGTCATGTCGTCGCTGATGGCGGTCGATTGCCAGACGGTGGGCTCCCCGGTACGCTCTCGAATCTTGCACTTGTTCACATCGTCGTCAGTCGTTGGGGTGCCTATCTGCTCGGTGCACGCCGAGTCAGCCCATATGTATTTTTCACCTGGTACGTGTACAGCGGGTTGAGCTGGGCTTGCACCGCACCCAAGAAAGCCACTGCACGGAGCAACGGAGTCATGGGCGAATCGACAGGGACATGAGGGCACTAGACGATCACTTGCAGGCGCTTGGGAAGTCAAAGGACATGAGTAGATCACTATCATCGACAGCATCACCATCAACATGACCACAATCAAGATCACTATCACAAGTGAAATAATCGTCGTCATGGAGTCAGCCAACGCTGTTTTGCACGGAAGGTTGCGCTAGATTCTAGCCACTACACCGACCCGAAAACCTGTCATCACCTCCCTGCCGGAGCTCAACCTTGAACCCTACTGTCGAGGTCTGAACAATTCGAAACATGCCTTACTATAGTTCCGATAAATAAAACAGAATCAAACCCAAAGCCCCAGTCGAACTATCAAGGGCCCGACGTTAAATCCCGAACCCATCGGGTCAAAGAGATCTCTCAGGCTCAGGCCCCGAAGAGGATGATCGACACATCTTTGATGTCGCCACCTCTAAGCCGAAGGGCTGTTCGAGGGTTTAGGGTTAGTGGTTTTTCTGGGAACCTACTGGGCCGAGGATATTTCCTGTTGCAGTGTTTTGGGGTTCGCTGCGAGGTTTGAAGTTATTGAGGGTTCAGCGTTGTCCCTAAGCAGAAACAAAATCCTAAAGCCTAAACTCGCAACCCTAACCCCTTATAGTAGAAGCCAGAAAGTTGGAACATGGCTTTAGGAGGATTAGTGCTAGGATCCCTTATACTTTACCTTAAGGGCATGAGGATAATGATGTTCCAACTTTCTGGCTGCTACTGTAAGGCACGGACTTTGGGGCAGCTCAGAGTCCCGCCGAAGCCATATTGCAACAGCTAATACTATTATTGAGAGTTTAGGATTTGGGGAAGTTTGTTAAAGTTATGCCCTAAACCCTAAACCGCCACGTTTGGTGCAAAAGTTGGTTTCATATGTTACATGGTTACACGTTTAAGCGTAGGACGCCCAACCTACGTAAGTGAGCGCCCCAGGTCTTGAAACAATCTGTTCTACAAACGCCATACCCTAAGCCACAAATGACCATAAAGACTTCTATAAGGGACTTCATGATTAGATTAGGGTTTCAAGACAAGTACTACTGATAAATTAGGGACTGTCAGGTGGTAATACTACTAGACATTCTGACCCCTGTATGACGCGGAATGCCCACGACCCCTAAATCTTAAAATCCTTCATTCCTTGGTTGGAAGAATCTTACACGCAGGGAGTCTTTTCCTGTGCAAGATTTGTAACTTGTAACCATGAAACCTGCGGTGCCTCGGGTAGCATCCGTGCGATCTTTGCGCCGGAGGTGCAGTAAGCCTCCGTCCGTCATGAGTTGGCGCTTAGGGTTTACGGTCTGACAGTTAAAAGTTGCGAGTCAGGCCCTTGAAGAGCTCTTGTAATAGTAATAGTCATAGTAATGGCAATAGTAATAATGGTATTGGCGATAGTCGCAGAGTGGTGATAGTGATAATAACTGTGGCTGCACTAGCCATGCAGCCATAGCAATAGCAACAGTAGTGACACTACTAGTCATCGTATTATTAATCGTAACAACAACAAAACCATTAAGACTTATAGCAGCAAGAGTAAGAATGATTATTAGTGGTAGTAGTAGTAGTAGTAGTAGTAGTAGTAGTAGTAGTAGTAGCAGCAGCAGCAGCAGTAGTCGTGGTGGTGGTAGTAGTAGTAGTAGTAGTAGTAGTAGTAGCAATAATGATAATAAAGGCAGTGGTAGTCTCAATGCAATAACAGTAAGTATTGCAACAGAAAATAGCAAGAGTGATAGGTATCGATTGGCTGAGTCGTTTGCATGCAGTTGTCGTTACCCCACAAGAATCGCTGATTCTCAGAGGCTCGTTCGACAGAGAACGAGAACTATAGAAGCTAAAGGCTAAGCCGCCCCGGCTTTACAGTTGTTGAAACCCTGAGCCCCCGTAGCGTATCCTTCAGGCTTACTGTAAACGTTAATATAGAGGTCAGCTACTCTTTACGATTAAACCCCCTGAACCACAAGTTGTAGACACTAAGCCTGAACCCCGAAACCCGTGAACCCTAAACTCAATAAGCTCTAAACCCCAAAGCTCGAAACCCATAAGCCCGAAACCCCAAGCCGAAGACACAAAGAGTAACCCCAAGCCCTAAACCCCAAACCCTGAAGCCCAAAGCCCTAATAAAAACCCAAAACCCGAAACCCTAAACCCCTAAACCTTTCGCCCAAATCCTTATAATAGCCTTTGTAGTAGCCCTTATAGACCCCTTTAAAGGAACCCTACTCCAATTACATAAGGCCCCTATAGTAACCGCCCGACCTGGCAGAATGAACGCCAGGAAAGAGCAGGCCTCGGTTGAGTCGCATCGTAGGGGGTTTATCATAGGGTTTAGGGTTTAGGGTTTGGGGACTTAGTAAGTAAGGGTTTCTTAAAGGGCTCCTTAAAGCTATCTACAGGGATCTACAGGGTTTAGGCTTTAGGGCTTCTTACTTGGAGGATCATGGGACTTAGTAAGTACGGTTCCCTAAAGGGCTTCTTAAAAGGGATCTATAGGGTTCCTTAAAGGGATCTATAGGGTTTAGGGTTTTGGGGTCTACTGAGAGGATCATGGGACTTAGTAAGTACGTAGGGTTATAAGTACCTTAATCGGGTTACAAGTTTAGTTACCCTAATTATAGCCCTAGTTACTAAATCCCATGATCCTTTAAGTAGGACTTAGGATTGAAGTTTAGGGCTTTACCAGGGTTTTGGGTGGTTTAGGGGTTTACGGTTCAGGGGTTTAGGGCTGTAGAGCTTTAGGCTTTAGAGCTGTATTCAGGGCTTCAGGGCTTTGGGGTTTTTGGGTTTAGGGGCCTGCAGCCCTAAACTCCAACATCCACATGCCCAAAAGCCTACTACCGGGGCCTTAATCATTTCAACGGGGCTTTGGGTCCTATTCTACTATGATTATAGTAAGGAGCCCGCAGAATAGGGTTCCTGAATAGGGGTCAAAAAGGGCTAGTAACGGCCAGTATGGGTTCCTTTGAAGGGCTACTACCAGGGCTAGAACAAGGATTTTTAGAGTAGGGGCCTTAATGATCAGAATAGGGTTTGGGTGGTTCCTTATAAGAACAACCATATAACATACCCCCAAACCCCATTCTAGAATGGCCGCTGTACTCGCCTCAGACTTCTGTCCGCATGCACCCCCAAACTCCATTCTAATTATTAAGGCCCCTATATTCTAGAACTCTACTATGAACCCCTTATAGACCCCTTTAAAGGAACCCCTATCCCCCTATAGTAGGTCCACAGGCTTGAAACACGAAAACCCCAAGATTCTAGAAAAGATCAAGACCCAAAGCCCTAAAAGCCCAAAGCCCTGAGAATCCTAAAGCCTCAAGCCCGAACAACACCCTGAAATGGGCTAAAAACCCAAAGGAACCCGAAACCTGAACCCTAAACCCCTAAACCCCAAACCCCTAAACCCCTAAACCCCTCAAACCCCTAAAACCCCCAAGCACCCCAAGCACAAAGGATCGGGGCGCCCCACCAGGGAGCCGATGATGCCCAGGAAAAGGCCGAAGTGAGGAATCTGGAGACCTTTCTTTCAGGGTTTAGGGCTTAGGGGTTTAGGGCTTAGGGTTTAGGGCTTAGGATTTAGGGCTTAGGGGTTTAGGGTTTAGGGGTTTAGGGCTTAGGGTTTAGGGCTTAGGGTTTTACGGCTTAGGGTTTTAGGGCTTAGGGTTTGGGGCTTAGGGAAGAATACAGGGGGCATCATAATTAGAATAGGGTTCCTTTAAAGGGTTCCGTAACATAGGGGCTGTATAAGGGATCTATAGTAGGGTTCTGTAATAGAGGGGCCTCAATTAATAATTACTAGAATAGGGTGTTGGGGTCCATTATGCTACAATTACAATGAACACCCCAAAAATGGTATAGGCATTTATTCAGGCCCTTATAATCGGGCTTAGTAGGCTCTAGGGTTGTATGGCTTGTTTTTTGTTTTGGTGGCTTAGGGCTTTAGGGTTTGGGGGGGTTGGGTGATTTGGGGTTTGGGCGTTTGGAACAAGGCCCGGGGCCTGGAGAAGCAGCTTTAAAAGTAGGCTTTACAACAAGCTGGGAGACACACACAGACTGAACCTGAAATCACAAAACCCCTATATGAAACCCCAAGCCACCCAGCAATCATGCCCAAACCTTACAAGCCTCAAGCAACAACCCACTCCCTAACTTCTACGCCCAAGACATCGCTAAACCTGAAAAGCCCCCAAACCCGATTATCCCCTAAGGCTTAGCCATGGTTTCGGACCCCAAAAAGCACCTTCGGATGCCCCGGATATAGAAACGAAACTTGTGCCTTTGCAGGGGTTTGCTTCTGGGCTGCTACATGTCACAATATTAGGGCCCGAATTATTGGAATCGAGCCTGGGTTACATTACAGCATGCTTGTATATGGGGACTATGAATGGGATCATATTTTCTTCCAACAGATATGTTTGATTTTGCCAACTCCCAAGCTCAAATCCTAAACCCTGAACCCTCAACCCTACATTAAGCCCTGGAAACACCACCCAAAAGAAAGCAGCACAGAGTCCTGCGCAAGCCCTGTCTCTGAACTCCTACGCCCGAAGAGCTGAACCCATGACCCTGACTGATGGGAGGTCACACGGCGGGGGGTAAGATTCTTGGGCTTGGGATTCCTTAATATGCACCCTACTATGGGAACCCGAATCCCTACTAAACCCCCATAGGCTAAAACGCCTTTTGGCCTCCTATGACAAGGGGGCCTCAGGAAATAGAATCGGGATTCGAAGTACAAAAGAAACATCACCATCAGGAACCTCGAGTTTGTCATGTGGGTAAAGTATTCAGGTCTCTGTTGTAGCCCTTACTAAACCCTGGCTGCAGTGAATAATGCCAGAGTAGAGGGGCCAATGACACCAGTCATCACCACCAGCCTCGAGAAAATGATTCTCCGAGGCTTTGCATGTGGCTGCTCATTGGGTTTATGGTTTACTTAAAGGATCATGGGACTTAGTAACTAGGGTTATAGTTAGGGTAACTATACTTATAACCCCAATTAAAGTACTTATAACTTTACTTACTAAGTCCCATGATCCTCCAAGTAGGGTTTGTCATGCGGCTTTGTAACGAAATATTAGTCTGCAAAGGGTTCGGGTGTTGGGACTCGCAGCGATTTAGGCCTGTTGGGTGAAGGGCTTCTGGTGCAGTGTTTCCAGGGCTTGCGGCATGCTATGGCATAAGGCTTAAGGCTTTCTGGTCGCGGGTTGCAGGGTTTCAGGTCTTGCAATGAGAAGGACACCGTTGTGTGACATCCCTAATACGATTGTAATTCGAGGGGCGGAGCCCGTAGTCTGTAGGCTTCTCCATCGGAACGAGCTACGCGCATCTCCGTCTCCCTGCGACCCTGCAGATACCAAGCAAGTACACTCGTATCCCACCAACTATCCTGGAAGGAAGCCTAACATCAACGCAACCTCGTCTGAATGTTTCTGAGCCCACATCGCCACGGACGAAGTGGGATTTTAGAGCCAAGAGTTAATTCGAAATTCGACTGCGCAAGTGCGGGGAGGGACATGGAGGCATGTCTGATGAACATCGAAAACTGAAAAGCTTTCGTGTCCACAGTAGAAAAGAAATAAAGATAAGCCGGATAGAGACTGTTGCTCTTCTTGCGTGGTCTTGCTGCGCAGAGGTCAAGAGAAGCCTTTCGCGAACGACCAAAAGTCACTAACCTTAAGAAGCAGACAAGTTGGAACATGGAAACAATAGATCGCAACCCCCCCAAAGTAGTACAGGTAATCATTTAGGCTTCCATGCTAAAGCCGCATAGTAGCTCTTATAGTAGCCCCTACAGACCCTTTTAAACGGAACCCCTTTAAAAGGAACCCTACTTGGAGGATCATGGGACTTAGTAAGTAAGGTTATAAGTACCTTAATGAGGGTTACCAGTATAGTTACCCTAATCATAACCCTAGTCACTAAGTCCCATGATCCTTTAAGTAGACCCTAAAGCCCCTCTTATAATAGAACCCCTATAGATCCCCTTCAAAGGAGCCCTTTAAAGTATAACCCTATAGCTACTAAGTCCCATGATCCTTTAAGTACCCTAAACCCTTATAGATCCATTATAGAACCCTTTAAGGAACCCTTGTAGATCCCTTTAAGGAGCCATTTAAGGAACACACAGCCCTCCGCTTCTAGGCGGCCGGGCACTGAGCGGAAGAGAAGACGGCGCCAACTGCGACGCTGGTCGCGAAGGCAGCGAATTTTCCTTTCTCACGATGTGACTATCGTTAGGCGCTAAACCCTAAACCCTAAATCCTAAACCCTAAATCCTAGCCTTACAAAGGGCTAAAAGGGTGCAAGCCTCAGGTTTTTTGGGCGGTGAGGTTGAGGACTCAACTTTCCGGCTGCACGGCTTTCAGGGTTCCAGGGAACGGAGTTTAAAGTACGATATTCAAGGAGAGGATACTTACCCATCGTATTTCATCGGGCTCCTAAAGATATCTAACAAAAGCTGCCCCCCAAAGGCAGCTCTAACTGTGATACGCATCTCTTGTTAAGTGGGAGTATCAGGGCTTAAGCATTCATATTTTGGAGATTTCGGGAGCCGGCTTTGGGATGGGGTCCTGAGGTTTGCTTGGGGTTCCAGTGCTAAGTTCTGGGTTCAAGGGCATTGCAAATCCTGCAAAGTCCTCAGTAAGCCTTAAACACGCCACATCGAGTCTACCAGCTCTTGAACCCAAACCAAAATCCTGACTCCTAAACCCAAAATCGTCTAAACCCTAGCACAAGAAAGAGAAAGTGCAAGTGTGTTGGAATCGCTTTGGCAGATCCGGCTACGATCGCTTCGGGTTTAGGGTTTAAGAAAGACAAAACCCGCATCTTTCCGTGAGATCCCTGCAGGCGGACAAGGCCAAGAAGCGCTTCGGTAATCTGGTACAACGGGAACAGCATCACCGGATACCTCGGCTCGATGAATACACCCGTCACTACGGGGCACGAGTATGTTAAACGGAAACCACAAGACTACTATAAGAGCTTCAAAGACCCAGCGAGTATTTTGAGGGAAACCATAAAGATTACTTTTAGGGCTGCCTATGGGGTACGAGCATATTAAGGAAAACCACAAGGTTATCATGAAAGCCATTTCTCGTGATCCGTATGATGGATGATCTATGTGCAGCTCATGCTCATGGGCTGCAAACTTTCGCGTGAGATCTTGTGTGAGAAAGCATGGTCCCGACAGTTTGTGCAATAGTGTAGGTCGACTTTACTTTCCGTACTGGGGCTCGTTTGCCCAACATGTCAGGAGTGAACAATTCTCATGATCGGCAGAAGCCAGCAAGGGCTTTGAAAGTTCGGAGAAATGGGAGTTTCCAAAAATAGGGAACCCTAAACAAGCACACCAAATAGTAGTATCCCTCTTATTTGGACTCCAAAACAAAGTACCCCTAACTTTCGGAAAATCCCGCATAACCTCGTCAATCCCAAGCCATGGGCCTGGTTCAGGGCTTAGTGTTGGAGGGTCCAGAGTTTACGAGCTTGTAGGGTTTAGGGTTCACGGTTTCCTGAACCCTTCCTAAACCTCACAACCCGAGTGCCCTCACCTTCTAAATCCAGAGAACTGAAACTCCAAACGCCAGTGTGTTCACTAAACCTTGATTGGAGCAAGCCTGGTGATTTCCTACGCGATTGCTGGCTGGTAGCACAGAACGGAATAGCGACAAGAAATCAAACTTTGGGGATATTTGCAGGATCACAGGACTTAGTAAGTATAACCTTTGCCGATACCTCAGTTGCATTGTTTAACTCTTCTTGTAACTTCTAAATTCTACCCCAACCCCCACGCCCTTTAACTCTAAACTCTGACATATGTAATGCAGGGGCCTCAAGAACTACCTATACCATTTTTGGTGTTCCCTGCTATTCTATAGTCTAATCTACTATCTTTGGTGCTCCTTGTTACAATTATAGTATGAATACCCCCAAAGCCCTACCCTAAGTATTAAGACCCCTTTTGTATGCGTCCCCTCACCCTACGAGGCGATCCTTCGCCATAGAAAAAAAGGAACCGCCAAAATCGTGTAGTTTAGGGTTGTGGGTTTAGGATTTAGGCTTTAGGGTTTAGGGTTGAGGGTTTAGGGTTTATAGGTAACTATTCAGGCCCCTATTTTACAGCTCACTCCAAGGGCTCTCGGTGCTGATCAGTTTAGCATTCTGGACTTCGGATGCAAGGGCTCAAGGCTCAGGGTGTGGGGGTTTGGGGCATGGGGCTTCAGGGTTTAGAGTCTGGGGCTTCTGGCCTTCGAGGTTTGGAGTCGGTCCGGGTTTGGGGCTGACAACCCCCGGCTGAAGCTCTCCGATCTGTTCGAGGCACGTGAAAAAGATGCCCAGGCCTCAGCGAGAGCTGCAAACTGATTCTCCCTAAGCTCAGAACCAGCAGCTTTTGCTCAACAGAAGGCGATGTTGTGTTCACAGAGTTCTAGCGAGCACGACGCAGAAGGCAAAAGCTCTCTGCAGGATCCCATATCTGCCTGCCTGAGGGCAAGACAATAAAACAGCCGCAGGAAGGACGTGATCTTGTTTTGCGGAATATTGAAAGTAATCCTCAGTGTCGAAGGCAGGAATATAGGGGCCTTATAATGATTAGAATAGGGTTTTGGGGTATATTGTACACCAATGATAAGGAATCCCCCAATCAAGTATAGGAAATTCTTAAGGCCCCTATACTAAGGCTAAGCACAGAAGGACGGGTTCGGACTTGCAGGGGCCACCACACCGCCTTTTGCGACCGTGCTGCATGTCCTCTGTCTTCAGACCTGGGCAACACGAGGTTCGGCAATCAGTGGAAGCCATGTGAAGGAACGGGTTCTCGGGTTTGCTGTGGTGCTGCTCGTTTCTGATATGTGTACCGACTTACATCCTTTCTGTCGTGACCTTTGACACGAACAAATGATACTTCACAGTTGGATCTTTGCAAGATCCATACGGAGTACAGCTGCCAGCGGCCCTCACTGTTGCAATGCCCTTGAGATTGAGTTTAGGGTTTAGGATTTTAGGGTTTAGGGCAATGGCCCTTGACGTCAACACCATCCTACCATCAGCGTGGTCATCATCACCACCATCACCGCCGCCGCCATCACCACTATCACCGCCGCTATCATGAATATCACCAGCAAAGTCATCATATGTCATCATCATCGTCATGGCCATGATCAGATCATCATCACCATCATCACCATGACCATCATGATCATCATGACGCACGATTGCATGCAGCAGCAGCAGCAGCAGCAGCAGCCGCAACCGAAACACGCGCCTGTGCTTGGTATTTCGAACATCCATGTCAGAGACTCTGGGGAACGAGCCATACGCCGCATAGCCGCACCTTGCAGACAGGCCCGTCCAACCCTGAAGCTTGGGAGCTACCAGGTGTTGAGCACAGGGTTTGGACTCAAACCCCTCCATCCAAAAAGCCGGGGACCCTGACTGTAAGCTTCGTCCCCGCAGTCTTAGCCTCTTCGCCCACTCCGTGCGGCCAAGAAGCATGCCGAAAGAGCCGAAAAGGATACCAAGGATCAGCCTCGTGTACGTACGAAAACAACTGCGGATGCTAAAAATCAAAAACTACATGACAAAGATCCCGGACACCGTCAACAGTCTCATCAACAACAACATCTTCTCCACCATCGCCAGCATCATCACCATCACCACTGCCATCATCACCATCATCATCATCATCATCACCACCACCACTATCGTCACCATCATCACCACCGTCATCATCATCATCATCATCATCATCACCATCATCATCATCACCACCACCACGACTATCGTCACCATCATCACCACCGTCATCATCATCACCACCATCATCATCACCATGACCATTACAATCATCACTAACGTTATCATCATCATCACCATCACCTCATCACTCTCATGGTATTCGTCACTGCGCGCACATCTTGCACTATTCACTATTCATCTGCTCGCAAATTCCTCATGCTCATCATCTTAGTCGAAATCACCACCAGCATCAACATTACGACCGGCACAGCTTCGCTTTTGACTTTCATGCGTGCATCAGTTCCAATTGCCACAACTGCTTGTACAGCCTGAGCCACGCATACATGATCGCTCATGGTACTTGAACACTGTGGCAAGTCTTGCTGTTTCTCCGCTTCCGGTGCTTGCCAAGTACTGACAAGCCCGACAGGACAAGATTTATGAAAAATCAAGACTCCGAGGACTGAACACAAGCGGAGTCGATAAAAGTGGGTATTGAGCTGCGGAGATGTCGGTTTAGATGTATAGCATTTGAGATATCACGGCTGAGAATTTGTCTGTACGATTCAAGGCTTTCGCGTTGCAGGATTTCTGAGCCAAGGGTGGTCCGGAACGATGTGCTGTTGGTAACTATGAGCTTTGAAGCTCTGCAAGGGATCTACGTAATATAAGGGGCTCTAGAGGCTTTAGGGGTTTGGGGCTGGGTGCTTCCGTGCCTAGGTACGCATCGCTCCGCAAGACATAGGACTTAGAGGCATCAGGAGGGAGGGTCGGGAAAAGCCTGGACTTCCAAGAACCTCAAAGCCCAGTAAGTGAACTCCATGCCTTGACAGGCCCTAAACCTTAAACCCCTAACTAATCAGTGGTTTTGGGGTTCCCTTGGCTCTCTAGCTCCTTATTTAATAAGGATTATCATCATCCCTGGCTCCTTAGCTCCTCCAATATCAATGGTTAGCTATACCCTGAACCCTGAAACCCCATCATGTAGGCGCCTTAATAAATAGAACAGTGTTCTTGGGGCCCATTATAGTATGTTTGTAGTAAGGGACCCCAAAATAGTGTTGGTGATTACTTCGGCCCATATATTATAGTGCCCTTGTAGATCCCTTATAGTAACCCTCATAGGCCCCTTCAAAGGAACCCTATTCTAACCCTAAAACCCTAGAGTAGAAGCCAAAAAGTTGGAAACCCAATAGCCTCAATCCTCAAGAGGAGTGTATAGCACTGTTTGGCCTTAATCTGGTTTCCAACTTTTTGGGGTTTACTGTATTCCTCCTGGTAGTACCCTTATAGATCCCTTACAGTAGATCGCTTATAGAACCCCTTAAAGGAACCCTATTCTAATTCTTTTATGTAAGCACATCCTTCCAGGAGCTGAGGGTCCTTGCATCGCCCGGCGGAGGATTCCCGGAAACTTTGCGGGCTGCCTGGTCTTCATTCAAAGGGGAAACGGAGGGACCCTTAATGGGGACCCCTACCCTATAATGGGCTGTATAATGGTATATAATAGCTGTATTAAGGGATATTGAGGGTATATACCTAGGGGTCCTTGTTAAGGGTCCCTCCTTTTTCCCTTGGATTCATTAGGGTTTATGGTTTAGGGTTTAGGGTAAGTCTAGGGATTAGGGTTCTTCAGTCAAAGGACCTTCCTGGTATAGGGGACTTAACAACTAGAATGGGCCTAGAATGGGGTTCCTTTAAAGGGGTTTTTAAGGGCTACGATGAGGCTTGCTGGCATAACATATACTGCGTTCCTGAATCGCACCTGTCTAATAAGCGTAATTACCTTTTTGCCAAATATTCGGTTTTAATTAGGGGACCCTAAACCAAAAAGGGCAAAAAGGTACTACTCAGGCACCGAGTCTTCTTCAGTCAAAGGATCTTCCTATGACAGGGGGACGGGCCCGTAATCTGGAATTGATTGTAACATACTCATGAGCATTGCAAACACATTGTGAAAGCTCTATATGCTTATTGTCTGCAAATGCTCAGACCTAACTATGTTTGCCAATATTTGCGTGCATCTGCAATTGGCCGTCGCTGAACAAGGAACCAAGAATCTTGGGTGGGGTGGAGTGGGCCGGGTTGGGCTGGAGTGGGCAGGACCAGCCAGAATAGGACATGTAGAGTGCTGTTCCCATAGTGGACAACTTGTTCTGAACCCTAAACCCTAAACCCCTAAACCCTAAACCCTAAACCCCTAAACCCCTAAACCCCTAACTCTGTGTTCTGGATTAGCCGGCGGGATGGTGTGAGGTGCGGGCCACTTCTTGCGAAAAAAGATGGCTCTAGGGGTTTGGAGGAGACGGAGGGTTCTGAACTAAGACTCGCTAAATGTAGGGGCCCTTAATAGATAGAAATAGGGTTTTGGGGTATTTTATACTAGAACAAGAATAAGGAGCCCCAGAATAGTATAGGTACTTATTGAAGCCCCTATAATACGACTCCCAGTTCCGGGAGACTGATCAAATCGCCCCCTGGGATTAGGCTGAGGGCATGTCCCTCGAGCACATGCGATGTGGTTTAAGACCCTAAACCCTAAACCCTAAACCCTATTTGGGGTTTAGGGTTTAGGGCTTCCTGGGCTGCCGTCACTTGAAGGATGGAGGGATTGCTATAGCTGCCGGCATGATTTGTTTACGGCATTCAAAACTTTTGAGTTTGGGGTGTGGGGTTTGGGGTTCAGGAATTTCGAAAAAACTTCACCTAGTTTTACAAAGGCTCCATTGCGTCAGAAGGTTTTAGCGAGAATCTACCAAAGGTTTTACAGGGCTTTATCTGGCTCTTGGGCACTTGGTGCGGCGTCCTGAGCAATTTCAATGAGTTTTACATGTGTTCAGACTGTTAAGAGCGGTAAAAAAAAGCATTATAGATTTTAGCAGCTTGCAGTGTGCACAGGTAGGGGCTTTAAGGGGACACGTTCATTACTAATACTATCATGATGTCTTGAGACCCCCGTCTCTTGAGCACAATCCACCAGACCCACAGCCGAAACCCAAACCCTGACCTAAACGCTGCAAACCCAAATCCCAAAGACCCTTAACCGTCGAAACCCCAAATCCTACACCCTGAATCCTGAACACCATAAGACCTTGAGCCTCTGCACCAGATCCTACGTCCACGTAACATAGAGGCATTATCGGTAGAATGGGGTATTGCGGGTAGGTTTTACCAAAATACTTTCAGTAGAATCAGCCTAGGAATAATGCTTCCAACTCTTCCGACCTCTAAATCCTAAAAACCCTAAACCTCTATTTAATCCTTCTGCTCGTCCGAGGGTCGCCATGGCGAACTGGATGGGGAGGATCAGGCCTTGTCAGGATTCCGAACTTGGCTTCGGACTGCTTGCAAGGGTTTAGGGTTTGGGGTTTGGGGCTTAGGGTTTGGGGTTTAGGGTTAGGGTTTAGGGTTAGGGTTGTTTTTTTTGTGAGGGTTTAGGGTTTAGGGTTAGGGTTTAGGGTTTAGGGTTTAGGATGCCCAGCAACCTAGGAATGAAAAGGGCTCCCTTTTTGGTATTGGATAACTTTATAAGGAACCTAGGACTACAAAAAGGGAAATGAGGGTAGCACTGGGCATCCTAGCTGGGGGGGTGTACTATAGGGGGCCTTTCGGGGGGGGTCCTTATTATATTTATCGTATCATGAATCTGATAGGGTGTAATATAGGGGCCTTAATAATTAGAACAGAGTTTTGGGGCCCATTATACTAGAAGTCTAATAAGGAACTCCCAAAAAAATCGACCAGGCAATTATTTACGCCCCTAAAATGGGGCGCAGGGCTTAGGGTTGAGAGTATGGGGTCAGGGTTTAGGGTTCGGGGTCTGGGCTTCGGGTTCAGGGCCAGGGTGACCTCCAGGGCACGGAGCTTTAGATGATGGAGCTGTCCCACAGTCGATTCTTGGATGCTTGACGGGGTCTGGGTAATGGCTCTCATAGCATCTGCGCAATTGAGACAAATACGAAGGGTATCTGAATACTGGCATAAGATATAGCAGCAAGAGACAGCTTTTAGAAGCGGTGACAAACCACGGTGCCAGCAGCTTGTTCGGAAGAACTAACAATAAATCTGACAAACATTAATGGCCACAGCACTCAAAAATACGGAGTTCGGGGTACAGCCTCCGGAATGATAATCTGACAGGGAGTTGGTCTTATGTTGTAAAGCCCATATC
This sequence comes from Symbiodinium sp. CCMP2592, assembly GCA_905221615.1. Lineage (NCBI taxonomy): Eukaryota > Dinophyceae > Suessiales > Symbiodiniaceae > Symbiodinium > Symbiodinium sp. CCMP2592. Next base: position 362,408 of record CAJNDT010000924.1, read on the forward strand.
AATAGATATCGTTGTTGCCATTGCCGTGAGTTGTGAGCATAGTTTTGTCCCCGGGGTCGGCACCGATACCTTCGAAGGAGAAAACCGCACCTGAAAAGTGAGCTGCGGATATTTGCATTTCTAGTTTCAAGGCTTTGAGCAAAGCATCTAGGTCTTTAGGAGCGGGTGGTAGCATTAGCAGTAGCAGTAGCAGCAGTAGTGCTCGTCAGTAGTCAGCAAATAATAATTAGTTAGTAAGCGATTGTTTGTAGTTTACACTTGTTAGCTCGTAGTTCGCGGTTAATAGTTAAAAGCAAGAAATCAGCAGTTAGTAGTGGTAGCGGTAGTGGTAGTGGAAATAGTAGTGGTAATGGTAGTGGATTTGGTAGTGCCAGTGGTTGTCCTGGCAGTAGTAGTAGTAGTAGTAGTAGTAGTAGTAGTAGTAGTAGTAGTAGTAGTAGTAGTAGTAGTAGTAGTAGTAGTGGTAGTGTAGTAGAAGTTGTTGTCGTTGCTGTTGTTGTTGTTGTGGTAGTAGTAGCAGCAGTAGTAGCAGTAGTAGCAGTAGCAGTAGTTGTTGTAGCTGTTGTAGATGTTGTACCAGGAGAAGCAAGAGCTGTTGAAGCAACACCAACCGGAAGCTGCGTCACTAGCAGGTGCAATCAAGCTCTGCTCCTATGGCTGCTGCTTGCCCACCATATGTGAGTTTCCGAAAATAAGGGGTAGCTTATTGGGGGTCCTTATAATAAGGATCCTACTATTTAGGGTACTATATTAGGGTCCCCTCTTTTCGGAAGCTCCCATGTTGAAGAGCAACAATCCCAAGGAGACGACTCCAAGCTAAACCCCGAGTGCGAAACGTGCTAGTCTCGCTCTTGGCTCGGTCGTGCTTGCCGCTTTAGGGTTTAGGGTTTACTTGGAGGATCATGGGACTTAGTAAGTAAGGTTATAAGCAGCTTAATTGGCGTTATAAGTATAGCTACCCTAATTATAGGTGACAACGCCTGGTGTGCGTCCTGTACGTCCTCTCACTTTTCTTGGGTGGGGGGGGTGGGGGGCTGATTCCGGCCAATCCCGACCCTTAACTCCCAGAGCTGTGGACTTCTGTGGCAGGCAGGCCCAAGCTCTAGTTCTGATCGAAGCCATGTTTCCTTAGGGTCATATGCCGAACACACCGGTAATTACGGCGTGTTCGGCACTTGCTACAACCAACGTCGCGCAAACCATGGGTGGTCCATGTTATTGACGCGGAGCATCCATGGGTCAACCATGTTAACGTCCACTCAGACCAGATCTCATTGATGCAGAGCCTCCATGGGTCAACCATAGTAACGCCCACTCAGACCAAGTTTGCTCAGCGCGGTGCTCGCAAAAGTGGCTTTTACTGCAGCGCCATCACCTTTTTCGCTAAAACGATCGACCTGTCACAGGGATTCTCCGCCTTTCCTGGCACAACTTTTTAGTCATAATACACGTTTTCCCTAGGTTTTAGCACATTGCCTGTTTCAGCTACGCCACAAAACGCCGGTCACATACCAGGCGCTGTTACCTAATTATAACCCTAGTTACTAAGTCCCCTGATCCTTTAAGTAGGGTTTAGGGTTGGCAGGATGTCCTCTGGGTTCCGGCGCTTAAGGGCTCTGCAATTTTCGATGTCGGGTGCTGACGGTGAGTGCGGACGGCATGCGATTCTGCGCGCTGCAAACCCCCGCAGTTCGTCAGCACACACGAGGGCCACAAGGGAGGCAGGAACCCATGCTTGAAAAACCGAAACTCTTGGTGCAAAGCCCTGTTCCCTAAAGCCCACTTGAAAACCTTAAAATCTCACTTGAGAACCTTTGGATGTTGGAAAACCGTCTACAATGCCAAACCCTGAACAACAAACTACAAAACGAGAAAGCATGCACAAATGCTTTCAGCTAGTATAAAGCTTCTGAGATAAGGAATGCAGAAACCTGGACCCTGAACGGCAAACGGTTCCGACGCTATGGAGCTTATAGACCGTAAACCCCTTGATCCATAACCCAGTATACTACGCTGCTGGGCTTGGGGACATCCGAAGAACACGGGGAACTCGGCCCAGTTGAAGAGGATGATGTCCGGGGCGATCCCACTGGTGCCTCGGCATCATGTAACCGGTTTAGGGTTTAGGGTTTAGGGTTTAGGGTGTAGGGAAACGACACGTGTAGCCTTCGCAAGTACGGTTCATCTGGAGATCCTGATCACAAGAGTGCCCGGGCTCTGGAGATTGTCGCTCAGTTTGCCAGCTACATGATAATGGACAGGCTGTAACAATGATGAAGGCAAGAATGATGTTCCAGGAACATTTCAAAAGTGGCAGCACCAGCAATAAAGAAGCTTGCAGCGAACTTCAATTGCTTTACAGCCGCCGATTACTAAGGTCCCATGTTTAAACACACTGAGGGTCAAAACAATCGTCTGCCTCATTGGGCCTTGGTTGGCGACTGGATAGATCGCAGCTCTTCTAAGATTACTGAAAGGATCATGGGGCTTAGTAACTGGGGTTCGGGCAACTATACTTATAACCCCAATTAAGGTACTTATAACCCTACTTACTAAGTCCCATGATCCTCCAAGTAGGGTCTGAATCAGGGGCGCATTCTCCTTTTGCTCACGAAGAACAGAATGTCAACACGCACTTAAGTCAAAGCTCCGGAATTCCGGCAAGAAGATGCTTACAACAAGGACCCCAAAAGTAAGGTACCCCTAATTTTGGAACCTACCAAAATACCGAATACAGCAAGAAGAGACCGGGACCCGGGCCCAACTGCACGAAGCTGCAGTAATAGATCCACGAGATGCCGCACCTGGGACAGTGCAGGGGCCTGAATAATAGGGTTTTGGGGCCCATTATACTCTACATATATACATATATATATATATATATATATGTATATATATAGTAAGGAACCCCAAAAGTAGTATTGGTAATTATTTCGGCCCCTATACTAAATCCTTATAGTAGCCGATATAGGTATCCCTATAGACCCCTTTTTTAAGGAACCCTATTCTAATTTTATAGGTAAGCAAGGTAATTATTGAGGCCCAGAAAGTAGGTCTTCAGGGCTCAAAGGCTTGCCAGGCTTCAGGGGTTTAGGGTTTAGGGTTTAGGGTTCAGAGTTTTAGGATTCAGGGCTTCGGGTTTTAGGGTTTAGGGATCAGGGGTTAGGGGTTTAGGATTTTGGGGCTTTCCAGTTCCGGGTTCAGGTTGAAGAATGCTGTGGGGGGGGGTGTGGGGGGGTGGGGGGGGGGGGGTGTCATGACAAAACTGCGACAAACATTTTATCCGCCAAAGAACAACCCCAAACATGGTAATGGAGGGATCATGGGACTTAGTAACTAGTGTTATGATTAGGGTAACTATACTTATAACCCCAGTTATGGTACTTATAACCTTACTTACTAAGTCCCATGACCCTCCAAGTACACCAACACACCCAGCTCTACAGATGTTGTGTAAGGCTACCGCAGTAGCACCACGTTGGACATGAGCACCGGCACGGTGAGGACCTGAAACGTGGCGGTTGCTTTTGCAAGGGTTGTTTGGTCGCTCAGCTTGTGGAGGCTTCAATAAAATGGAAGAGGGCTTCTGGTGTATGTTACAATATAAACGAACTGGGAACGACAAGGAGATATGATGAGAAATTGCCACACCTATGTCTTACATGTTGAGAGTGTCACAGCACGAAATGAGGACACCCGTCGTCGCCGCCACCGCCACCACCACCACCACCACTACCGCCACCACCACTACGAACTGCAGTTTTGCATCATTCAGCCTCCAAACACATTCTGATATATATATATATATACAAGGCTTCGAAAATACCAGGGCAATCGCACATACAGCTTGTCAGGATCGGAACAAGGACCCTCGACCCACCCAAAAAACACCGTCGGATGACGCATCCCAAAGCCCTATAATATAGGGCCCTTAATAATTAGAATAGGGTTTTGCGGCCCAATTTTACTATACTTATAATAATAAGGAGCCCCCAAAATAGTAGAGGTACTTATTAAGGCTCCTATATTGAACCCAACCAGAGCCCACAGCATCTCAGCCTGCAAAGACCGGAGCCATGTGAAAGGCATCACACATATCCTGAGTGGACGGGTTGATGATATGATTCCTGCACTACCCATAATAAGGAATATAACATAATTCCCATAGTTTAGGGTCTTTAAGGTAATGCATGATTTATATCATCAACAGAAGCTCGGGTCACGGAATCTCTGCTGCTTACATTCCAGGTTCAGCCACAGGGCTCGCGACAAGCCGTGAACAAATCCATGTCCAGATCAGGAAGCCAATGTGCGATATGCATGAACGGCAAGAGGCTCAGTAGCACTATTGATCTCGGGGTTCCGACAAACCCTGACGAAAAGGGCGGCGTGTGGCCTGCAGTCAAAGGGCAGGGCCCCCGTGCACATCGCAGCTCTGGACGGGCAGGCCGTGCCGGATGTCTCCAAGCACACCACATCCCGGACATTCTCGACCTCAAGGCAAGGTGCCAAGAGGCCATCGAAGTCTGTGGATTCGGTGCTGCTGAGAAGTTCACGGCACACTGTCACTTGTCCCACACTGGCTTTTGAAGCACATTTTCCGCAGCCCGCACTGCTCGCTGCGTCGCGTCGACTGCGAAAGCTGTTGAAACCTTTGCCGGCTGTCGCAGCGGCACATGCAAGCGGGCACACGCGTGTCCGCTGTGTCCAAGCAAATGCTTGTTGCACTTCTAGTAGACTAACACATCTGACTCATAGGTCCGAGAATCCTACTGCTAGTAGGGAACATAGGTGGACATCTCCTTTGTCAAGCCCTCCTTGTAGTACTCATCGTACCACTTGATGAACTTGTTGATGCCTTCCTGTAGTGGGGTAGTTGGCTTGTAGCCCAGCTCCTTCTCCGCCAGAGACACGTCGGCGCTGGTTTTGAGCACATCTCCCGTCGGGGGCATGGGAACATAATTCTTAATCGCCTTTTTCCCTATCGCCCTCTCGAGGCACTCAATCATGTAGGTGACTGTCACCGGATCCTGGGCTCAAGAGCTTGGGGAACTTAATTAAACGTGGAGCTACCATAAGAAGGAAGCAGACTTGTCACGTGCAGAGACACACGTGTGCACGCTCGCGCTGCGCGTGTACATGTGTATGTATGTGTGTAAACACACACACACATATATATATATATATATATATATATATCATAAATAGATGTGCACCAACACACACTCACAGACAGACATAGATAGGTAGGTAGATAGTTATATAGGTACATAGATACATTAGAGATATACCGGTATTACATATCAATATATACACAGCCCAATCATGTTAGCTTAAACTCCAGCTTCTGAACATGAACCCAGGGTCCTTGTTTCCAAGGTTGTAGACCTTGCAGTGTGCGGTGCCTTTGACAGACTCCGGGATCTTATCCACGGCCGCCACGCACCCCGTGACGATGTCGTCGATGTACGTGAAATCCCGCTCCAACTCGGAGCCACCGGGGCCCTGGAAGATCTTCAGGGCCTCTCCCTTATGGATCTTGATGGTGGCCGAGAAGGCGAACATGTCGGGTCGACCCCAGGGGCCGTAAACGGTGAAGAACCTGAGACCCGTCAGGGACAAACCGTAGATGTGGTTGTAGGTGTGGGCGATCATCTCATTGGCCTTCTTCGTGGCTGCATAGAGGCTCGCCGGCCGATCCACCTGATGCTCTTCGGAGAAGGGGCTCACGGTGTTCAGGCCGTAGACGGAGCTGGAAGATGCATAGACCACTCTGGGCTTTGGATCACAAAACCGACAGGCCTCCAAAAGATTGACGAAGCCCGAAACGTTCGATGAGACGTAGGATGCCGGGTCCTTCGTCGCATATCTCACTCCGGCCTGGGCTGCTAAAGCTAGGACGTGCGTAATGCCGTACTCCTTCAACACGTGGTCTACGAAGCTTCTGTCGTTAAGATCTGCCTTGAAGGTGTAGACGCCAGCTCGCTCCAACGTCTCCACCCGGTCATACTTGATGCCCACGGGGTAGTAGGCATTGAAGTTGTCCAAGCCGAGCACTCCATCACCTCGCTTTTTTAACGCAAGGGCGCAGTGGAAGCCCACGAAACCACCTGTCCCAGTGATGAGGATGACTCGACCTGTTGTGGACTTGCTGGACTCAGCCGCTGTCAATGCCGTCTTCTGATACTTCGCAGGGGGGCCATCTGTTGGCATGGCGTCCGCAAAAGTTGCCGGGACTGTAAAGCTTGAACCAAACCCGTCTCTGCGGAAGACAAACGCTGGAAAACCAGATAATATAGGGGCCTTGATAATTAGAATAGGGTTTCGGAGCCCATTATACTATACTTATGGTAAGAAACCGCCAAAATAGTATGGGTCACTATAAAGGCCCCTACAATAGTCCGGCTGCCTTGCAACCCATCTTGCAACGACTCGGTCGAAACAGACTCCACTCAGAGCTGGGCGATGAAGATGATGTCCTTAGCCACGATTTAGGGTTTAGGGTTTTGCCGTTGGAGTATGAGAATTAACTTCGAGCAAGCTGCCTCCGCTACATTTCGACATCTGCGGCTTCTAGTCACTAGTCTCCTATCTCTACCAGACTACCAGGCTATCTGTATGCGGAAAAAAGTACATATGTACATAAATGAATATAGATATACATGACAACTCATAGACGCATGCAGCCATCCATCCATCCCTCCATCCATCCTTCCCTCGTCATCCCTTCCCTTCCCTTCCATCCAATCCGTCGCGTCCCTCCCATTCCAGTCCATGCAGTCCATCCCATCCATCCAATCCATAATCTATCCAGTCCGATTCAATCCAAGTTAGCTACTTACATGCCTACATACGTACATACGTACGTACATACATACCTATGTGTGGGTGTGTATGTATGTGCGTATATAGTCTCTTATGCACTCACATACACACATATACATATTATACGTAACAGACAGACAGACAGACAGACAGACAGACAGACAGACAGACAGACAGACCGACGAACAGACAGACAGACAGACAGACAGACAGACAGACAGACAGACAGACAGACAGACAGACAGACAGACAGGCGATGTCTGCGCGCGTGGTTCGTGTATGTGTTTCTCTGGTAGTTGTCTACCCCTATCTACACTTATCCATTATTCTGTCGATTCCTATACCTTTAACTATATGTATCTATGTATGCTTATATGGTTAGCCATTTATCTATGTATGCATTTACGTATCAGTTTGCATGTATACCTATCAACTCATTTATTTGTATCTATCTGTAGTTGTGCAGAACTCTATGTACTCATCGACTTGTTTATATTTGTGCATGTGTATGTGTATGTATACATATACATATATATATATAATAATAATAATACATACATATATGTTACTTATGAGCTAAGCCACTTTCGCTTTCATCGCATCTAGCTCAGCCTCAAGGTTCTTTCCGATGGCGGCCGAGACACCGCGATGGCAAAGCCATACTGCGTGAGGATCAGGCAGAGATCCACCAAGATCTTGGCCTTTACTTAAAGGATCATGGGACTTAGTAACTTGGGTAAAAATTTAGGGTAACTATACCTAAAACCCCAATATTAAGGTACTTATAACCTTACTTACCAAGATCTTGGCCTTTGCGTTTCGGACTTGACGTGGAGTTCGGTGGTTCAGGGCCTCCCGGGCTTCGCTGTAGTTCACGGCCTTTTGGGGCTATAGGCCTCGAAGTTTACGGGTTGTTTTTTTTTTTGCGGGGGGGGGGGGGGGGGTGACAGTTTGGGTTCAGGACTTGGGTTGCGGAATTCTTTGCCCTCAGCCCCTACAAGTATATAATGTAGGAGCCTGATTAAGAAACCTTGGGCCTTTATTAGGGTTCCTTATATGAATCCCACTGTATTGGGGTTAGAAGCCCAGGGTGTCTTAAGCAGGTTCCTGCATAAGTCCCCTGAATACTACGACTAGAATAATATAGTACCCTTATGGATCCCTTATAGTAACCCTTATAGACCCCTTTAAAGGAACCCTAGGGTTCCTACACTAATTTCAAAGAGAACGGCCCAGCCTGGGCCGGAGATTGAGCCTCCGAGTGTAACAAGGGCAACAGCCCTCAGCCAAAACAGCCATGTAGATAAAGTGTGTATATATATATATATATATATGTATATATATATATATATGCATATATATATATATGTATATATATATGTATGTATGTATGTATATATACATATGTATTGTTACTATATTTTTTAATATATGATATACTATGCTTCTATTATTCATATGCTTTACTAAATTCCACCAACCCAAAACAAACAAGAAGCCAGCTAGGATCAAAGGTTTAGGGCGTTTAGGTTTAGACCAGTCTCTTGCAAAACCTTTTGCCACAAGAAAGCCCGACGTGCAGTTAGTCCTGCTCCAAGAGAATGTCCCTGTAAACGCGCAGTTCAGCCCAAGCCCAGTGAAAGCCCGCCAAAACCGTACCACGTGCACATGAAACCTAACCCCAAACCCGGTAAACCCTGAGCCGTGAATTCCGAAACACTGAAACCTGAACCCTGCCTAAACCTGCAGCCTCCATAGTCGCAGTTCCAACCTACTCTACAACTTGTCACCTTCCTTAGGGTGCACAGCTTAGAGGTTAAGGCTTAGGGTCCTATGACCTGAAGCCCAAACCCTACACCCTAAATCCGAAACCCTGAACCCGAAATCCTAAACCCTGAACCCCATAACACTGAAGCCCAAACCCCCAAGTGCAGGTCCCAGTCACCCGGCCCCCCAGGATACTCGATGCCAGGGCACCGAACGACCTTTTCTCATTTCTTGGATTTAGGCTTTAGGGTTTGGGGAAGGTGGGAGGGGGTTTAGACTTGATGGCTGGGGGCTTCGATCGGGGTGCTTTCATGGGTGTCCTGTGAGGGTTGCTTGCGGGTTTTGTGAATGGGGTGTTGTGGTTGAAACAGGAATTATAATTCTTTTCAGCGCTTCTTTACAAGTTTGTCAGGTGTTTTATGAATGTTCAGGCTTCTATAAATGCTCTCTAACACTGTACGGGTTCTTTGAGCCTTCTAGAAGGGGGTCAGGGGTTTAGGTTGCTACTTGCGCGGCTTCATCGTTGTGCTTCTAGCTGCGCAGGTTGGCTTTATAGGGTTTCGCAGGGCGCATACGCATTTACAAAGATGCTGTGGGGTTGTATCTGCTCGTGTCAGCTAGGAGGATCGTGGGACTTAGTAAGTAAGGTTATGAGTACCTTAATTGGACCCTAACTATAACCTAGTTACTAAGTCCCATGATCCTTTAAGTGAGGCGGTTTTGTGCTTGGTGGCCTTGCGTTTCGGCTGCCTTCGGCAGGGAGTTTAGTGGCATCTTGGGTCTTGGGGTGTAAGGTTCGGGATAACGAATATAGGGGCAACGAATATAGGGGCCTTAATAGTTAGAATAAGGTTTTGGGGCCCACTATACTATAGTTATACTTGTAGTTATAATAAGGAACCCCCAAAACAGTATCGGCAAGTATGTATTTAGGCCCCTGCATTAGTCGAGGGAGATGGAGGGGCTTCGTTTTGAAGCTCTTCTAAAGGCTTTTCAGATTTTTGGTGTCCGGCACCTGAGGATTTCGAAGTCCCCCTCCGGCCGTGAACCTTAAACCGAAAACGGCCCTAAACCCTAAGGGTTTAATATATGGGCCTCAATAATTAGAATAGGGTCGCGGGTTGGTAATTATTTAGGCCCGTATAGTAGGGACTTCTAGACGAGCTTTATGCTGTTGGCTGAGAGGATGTGGAGCCCTTGTGACAACTGGAAGCTTACAGCCTTCCAGGAGCCCTTATGATACCCTTCTTGTCAACCTTCGAGTAGCCCTTGCACTTGAACGCTGTAGAGCCCTTAAAGGAAGCCCCCCGAAAATCCGGAAGCCCAAGCCAAGCGAATGGGGCAGTCCGACACAACATTATGCATTTCCCAGCAGCCCCCTCATCATGCGGCCCTTTTTCCCACTCATCGGTTTTAAGAAGGAGCCCCTCGAAAGAGCGGACCTAGACACGGAACTTTCGGAAAACCCAAGCCCTCAGCCTAAACTTCCAACCCTGATCCCAAAGAACTCCCGAGAAACCCCAGTTCCGGGACCCCCAAGTTCAAGAAGCCCACAAGACCCCAAACCTCTCACTATAACACTCTTTAAACTCCCAAAAAGACAAGTCGTGACTGCTTTACCCCTCCCACCCTCCGAAGTTGCAAAGGCACGAGATCAATGTTTCTTGCTGGATGCGGAAGCTCCACAAGAAATAGACATCCTCGTGCTGAACGAGTTGACTCGAGCATAAGGTTGCCTTCAAGGTTTGCGCCTGTCCTTGCCCCTATCCCGTTTGGGAATGGGTGGGCGGGAAAGAAGATTCATGCCTCCGGTCGGAGGCTTGAGCAAGAGAAGTTAGCCACCGACCCTGTAGCAGTCTGCGGCTTTGTCCTTCGCAACAAGTTCGCTGCGCTCACATGTTGCTGCGCGACAAGTCGTGACTGCTTTACCCCTCCCACCCTCCGAAGTTGCAAAAGGCACGAGATCAATGTTTCTTGCTGGATGCGGAAGCTCCACAAGAAATAGACATCCTCGTGCTGAACGAGTTGACTCGAGCATAAGGTTGCCTTCAAGGTTTGCGCCTGTCCTTGCCCGTCATGCCCCTGGCGCGCTCTGCATGCACCTCTTGCATCCTGTGAGGATGGCGTTGTCAGTCACGAAGCTATAGTTCGAGAAGCCGAAAGGCCAACCGCAGCCAGTCTTCCAGAGATGCGGAGTTTCTCCTTCGAAAACAGGATCAACTGCATGCACAATGCCGCTTCTGTGTGAACGGATCTTCAGCGATGGGAAAACGCACGACTGAGCTGGTGCGTGATTTCCCCCTTGGACTGTTTGCTTCGCCACCAACTCTTTTACTGCTGCGAGCTGAAACTGAATGTCGTCCTTGAGTTTGTTACTTTCAAGGATAAGCTTTTCCACTAGCTTGTCGACATCGATCTGGGGTTTCCCTTCCGAGCTGCCCAGCGCCGGCATGCTAGCTAAAGCTTCCTTGGCGTACTCTAAGATGACATCAGACTTCCATCTTCCCAAGTGCTTGACCTGCTGCAGCGCGTGGCCTTCCCGGATGTAATGCAAAGCACCCGACCTCCGTGGGGAGTGCCCCGTCGTCTCTTTGCCAAACAAGGCTTGCCAAGCCTTGATTGTGGCTTCCTTGTTCGCCTTGCCTCCTCCTGAGGCTGGACACAGAGGACCTGGTCCCTTCATGCCCTTCGCGAGGTGGAAGGCTTTAGCGTGCTCGACCAAGTCTTTGGACACCTTGAGCGGGCAGAGTTGAGAACAAGTACCCTCGCAGATGCACTGCAAAGTCCTGAGTGTTCCTTCGGCTTCTGGGTCGGTTTTCGACTCTGCTAGCCACAGTTGCACGAGGCCGCCTGTTGCAAGCTGTCTTGCCCTTCTTAGTCCGAGGTTCACCAGCAGCGGAAGCGACCCGCAGAGGTACTTCCTTCGCCTTCTTTCGGGGACCAAGGCGCCTCGAGAGACTTTTCTTACATAGCTGCATTACTCGATCGAGTTGGTGGGTCCAAGCGTGACCTCGTTCAACATGCACTAGCTTCAATTCAAGCAAATACGATGCCCCGGATCTGTACTTTGCCTTCTTAAAGTGCGCAGCCACGACTTCTAGCGTCCGGGGTTGCAAAGGGAACACAGAGCCATCCTTCTTCACCTTCGACGCCAACCTGAGGACTGTCCTACGTCTTGATGACTTAGGTTTCGTGGTGGTCACGGCAAAGTAATCCGTCCTCAAAGCCTTGACAGCGTCTGCCTCGTCGCTCGGGGACAATGGCGAGAGCCTTCGTTTCAATGCCCTTTTCGATGGGAGGAGTGGAACTTCAAACTCAGTCTGCGCTTCTGAGGCGAAAGGCTTTCTCCCGGTTCCAAGCCGGCTTTCCTGCAGGAGTCTCTGCGACCAAGTTTGAACTGCCGGAGGCTTTGGCGGGAAAGTGTTGTCCCTGCTCGCTTCCTGCACTGAAGTGAGGAGTCTCCCCAAACCTGCATCATGCACTTTCTTCTCTGGAGGAGCAATGAAAGAGGGAACAGCTGAAAGAAAACCCTTCACTGGAAGCATCTTAAGAGAGCTTCCTGTTCTGGGTGTTTCCGGCGTCAGAGAAGGAGACTTCACGGCTAGAGCCCCAGCAGCCTCAGTGGTTGCCAGGCGAGCAACCTCCTGGCTAGCCGAGGACGACGCCGAATCTTCTTCTGAAGCTAAATCGCTCTTGGAGAAAACTGCCCGAGCTGTCTCGCCCTTGGAAAGCTTTGCCTGCCATGGTGCTGGCGGCACCGCGAGACTGTTTAGGTTAGTCGGAGAGACTTGGCCGGGGAGCAAAGTAGCCAGTCCATTGCCAGGGGCATCCTTTGTGCTAAACGCCCCTCTGACTAAGGAAAACAAGCCTGCCATTGAACCAGTCAGCTGAGCGGGGAGCGAAGTTTGCTCCTACGGTGAAGCTTGCAAGTCCTGCGCTACTAGCAACGACCGACCTGGCATCACTGTACTGTAAAGAACAGAGAGGGGCGGAAACATTGCTGCGAGCTCTGTCCTCTCTTTGTCTGGCCCTCGCGGAGCGAAGTCGAGCTATGTCCGACCACGTCCCCAGGGCGTCTACCAGGGGTCCTCCCACTGGCAGGTATGTTTCGAGAATACTGACACTCGCGGGACGAAGCCTGGGCCATGCCCGACCACGCCCCCAGGTCTCTGCCAGGGGTTCTCCCACTGGCAGCACGTGTTTGAAAATGTACCCTCGCGGGACGAAGGCGCGGCTGTGCACGACCACGCCCCCAGGGCTTCTACCAGGGGTCCTCCCACTGGCAGCTGTGTGCCGCAAATTTAACCCTCGCGGGACGAAGCGACGGCCATGCCTGACCACGCCCCCAGGGATTCTACCATGGGTCCTCCCACTGGCAGCTCTGCAACGAGGCCGCGGCTGTGCCCGACCACATTCCCAGGGACTCTGCCAGGGGTCCTCCCGCTGGCAGCTTACTTCAAAGCAGGCATCACTGCAGAGGCAAGCTCAACGAACATGACTTTTGCAAGAACGGTTACTCTCCGAGCAGGTGCTGCCACACGCAGAGTTTGCGGGTGGTTTGCAAAGTGAAAGTAAGTAGACCACGGCTGCGAGCCTGTTGAAGGTCCACGACTGCGCCTTTGGCGTGTTTCAAGACTGCGGAACGGTGTTGCTCTGACCTCTCATGCGGACGGGACAACCAGTCCGCCACCTTGTTCGCGGCACCAGGAACATGCACTGCTTTGAACTCTTGGATGTCAATCTGTTCCAGCAAGAATGCCAGCTCGGCTCCAATGAGGTTCAAGGTGTCGTTGGGGCTGCTCAGCTTGCCGGTGAGAGCTAAGGCGATGACAGAGTCTGAACGGAGGGTCAGAGTGACCGAATCCGCCAAACTGTGTTGCCATTGCCACACAGCAACCAACACAGCTAAAGCTTCGCAGATGCCCTGGCTACTGGAATCCCCATGTCTGAAGCCAAAGTATTCGGCGTCTTGCTTGGTAACTCTTGCCTCGAGGAACTTGGTCACTACCCCGTTGACGGTGAGATAGGCTCCTAAGCCCATAGGTGATGCGTCTGTCGTAATGACTGCCTGAGGCCCCAGGTCAGAAGGCATGATGTTCACACATCTCGTCGGCTTCGCTTCCACCGCATTGGCCAGTTTGAGAAGCCAAAGGTGAACGTGGTTGAGCCGACTGACATAAAACATAGCCTCTTTGCCCCTGTTGTCTTTTCGAGCTTGTCGACGACGTTCTTCTGTGCCGGATGCGACCTCGGCTAATCTGGAATGAAGGGCTGCGTAGAGCATGCGGGTTGCCCACCGAGTGCGTGGGAAGATGCCGGAGAGCCATGCCGCTTTTCCCGCTGCGCGACGCAGCTCTTTGATCGGGGCCATGCCACTACTCCAGCCCTGAAGCAAGCTAGCAAGGTCTTTCAGAAACTTCTCCGACACTCCCAACAGGATGTGATCGCACTGGGTGTGTGTGAATACTACTCCGCACCAAGTGACTTCACGACCCCTCGCGCCCTTCGCCAGCGAGACGATGAAGCCCAAGGCCCTCAAGGTGTAAAGGATGAACGCAAGAATGACATTCCGTCGGCGCAGACTTCCCTGCAAGGCCCATAGCGCGTCGTCCAAGTAAGTCTGGTGCGCTGCCTCGACGGGGTCCAGTGCGCACTGGAGGATCCTCGAAGTTAACGCTGCCAACCGAGCCCACACAAGCGGAGCCGTCTTGAAGCCCAACAGGACGGCAAGGAACAAGATGATCTCCCCTTCCTGCGGAGATGGGGCCATACAATGCTTGATCTCGTCGGGGTGCACTGCTAGATGCATGAACGCATCGTGCACATCAATGATCACCCACTCCTTAGCCCAGTCCTCTGTGTCCCAACCATGCCGTTTGTATTTGGTTTTCAAGCTACTTTTCTTCTTGTGCTGAAACTTCACCATCTTGATCACGTCTCTGGGCCTTGGAAGGGTGAGTCTTTCGCGAAGCTTAGCTTTCTTGTTGCCAGTGCTGCGTTTCAAGTCGATCACAATCCTTCTTTTCAGACTTCCATCCTGTTTGGTCTTGAGAATCAAACCGAGCTTTGAAATCGTTCCTGCGCCGTATCGCCGCTTGGCCTCCGACACACTGATTCTTCGCAAGTAGCCCTCACGTTCATACCGATTTAGCTCGATGTCAGCTTCACCCTCATTCATCACCACAGAAAGGTAATTGCGAAGAGGGTTCCCGTCCAAAACCTCCGCGGCTGTGATTAACTCTTCTTGGGGTTCCTCAGCTTCCGCTGGTGGGAAAATCCCGCAAGGTTTGATTTCTCTGGCCATGCCGAGCGGGGTGCCGTCAGCGATCCAATGATGGACTTCGGATTCTGGATCACCTGCCGACCTACAATAAGCTTCAAACAAGTCTGCATGCAATGGCGAGGTGAATGTGTGAGCATCTTTGAGTCTGACTGCATCGAGACCCTTCGAGCCCGTGACCTTTCGGAGGCAAGACCTCCACTCTTTTGTGATGTGCACGTCTTCCGTTGCGTCCTTCGTGCCATAGCGCTCTGCGAGATGTAGTGCTTGTGGGTTCCTCGTCACAAAGGATTCCCACGCCGCAATCATTCTCACCCCCAATGCCCTAGCCGAAGGAAGTCCCAGAACCGCCAATGCAGGATTGCGCATGCCTCCAAGGTGTGGCTTCTCCTCATTCACATGCTTGGCAGGAGACTCCACCTTCCCGTAGTTCCCCGCGCCTGGTTTCCAATCAGCGGAGGGGTCCTGATTGTTTGATGCAGTGGAAGGCGCTGCCGAAGAAGGACGATTGATCATAACAATGTTCTTGTACGGGGGGCCTGATCTTGGGTTTGAGTGACTAGGTTTGGCTTCTGAGCTTTTGTATGCGCTCGGCGCTCGAACCTTCGTGCCCTCCACGGCCTGAAAGCTGTGGGCGAGTTGTTCTGAAACCGGAGCCATATCATCAACCTTCAATTGAATGTCAAACTTAGCCTTCGCTTTCTGTGATTTCGGATCTTTGGTGCCCTGTGGTGTCATCGTTAACTCCGCGATCGCCTTAGAAAGGTAATTCTCTTTCAATTTCAACCACTCCAAAGTAGCCATTTTCTCCAAGTGCTCCACAATGAGGTTCGCAAACTTGTCACATAAAGCCGGCGGGTACTCGGCAGTATCTTTGGAGTCGGTGATGGTCACTCCTTTGTGGTTACCGCAGGTACACGAACATGCTGCCGACATCGAGCTCAAATCACGTAAGGAGCCCAAGAACCGCTGAGGTTTGAAGATTTTGTTCCCCTCCTCGAGTTCTGGTTGGAATGCGCACGTAGGGAAAGCTGCCCAATCCAAATCTCCTTTGAGAAGTCCTTCATCTGCGAAGGTTTTGACCTCTGGGAGTTCCCACGCTGACAAATGTTGAGGGTGCGCCGAAGGTGGAGGATTTTCTAACGTTACCGGCGGCTTAATCCCTGACTTGTTGTTGGCGTTGAGCACGGCCTCTGCAATGAGCACGCTTCGAGCTGCCAAGATGGTACCTTGGTCCGCCTCGGCTTGCCTACGAGGTGATTGGCTTGGTATGCCGTACGGAAACTCTTTGGATCGGACGGGTGCTGGACCACCTTGTACCTCTCTCCATCTAGCTTTCGAAAACGTAGCGCACGGAAAACCTGCATGGAATCCATCCCAACCACCCTGTCTTGCTTGAGCTAGATGATCACAAAAAGGCTGTTCGAGAGCCAGGTCACAACCCGTAGCCAAATCACATGAAGTAACATTGACATTCAGTCCACGTGATTTGGCCTTGACTCGAATGGCCATGCCCAAAGGGTCCCGTGGACCCGCGAAATGATGAAGGTACCTGAAAACCCTCGTTTCCTTGTACTGCTCGAATGATGGTGTACTCGCATGCTCAATGTTGTCTCTTGGTTCATCTCCTTGTCCTTGTTCCTGGCCCTTTTCCTCATCTTTACCTTCGTCACCATGAGGAGCATCGCCTCTGCTTTTCTTAGTTTGCGCGGAGCCCTTGGAGGTTGAGGATCGCTTCCTCTTCTTCTCGCCGGCTGCGTAAACCATGACCGGAATGAAGCGAAGCTCACCCGACAAAGACATCAATACTAATACACTCACTTCTTCTTCTGAGGGCAGTCCTTTGAGGGATGCCCTGGCGAGCCACAGATTGTGCAATTGTGCTCCCTCTTGACCTTCGACTGACAAGGAGCTCCAGGTGGTAAACCAGCGCAGGGCCCGTTGCCATTGTTCCAGCCATAACACTTCTGACTGCCCTGATTCCCGCTTGCGGTGCCCTTTCCGCTGCCTTTGCCACCACCTTGCACGAAACCTGTAGCGGAAGCGCGATATTTCTTTAAATCCTCCTTGTCCTTTGCACGCTTCCTTTTTCGTGCTATGGCCCTTGTGCTGCTGCCCCTGTCTGCGCCACCAACCACCTCCGGGGGAGGGGTGATGGCGGCTAATCCACCAGGGATGTTCGCTGCCGCATAATCCTCTTGGGGAGTGCTGGGGATGCCTCTGCCGCCCTTGGCCAGCCAAGTCAGAGCGGGTTGATGTAGTTGTTCCTGCCAATAGTCCTGACTGTCCAAGATCTCCTTGAAGACGGCATCCCAAGGATTTGATTGTGTCCAACCCGGTGGAGGTGAGTCCCCGGCGGCCACTCTCATCGTAATCCTGTGTGCTACCCTTGCCGATAGCTCTGCGCGTGCTCTGTCTTCCGCCGTGTAGACAAGATGCCAGCAGTTCGTGTATCGTCTCGCCATCCTCTCCACGAACTCTTCGTACGCTTGCAAGCGAGCGACACTCACCACATTTAGCATAATCAGTGCTGTGCGGTAGACTTTGTAGCAAGCTGACCACTGGGTAATAGAGGCAGGTCCAGGAAGCTCTTTCAGCATGTATTCCCCCTCGCCCACGGTGACAAACGACCTGAACTTGGAAGCCTTTAAAGCCTTGCGGGCAAACGGGACAAACACAGAGAACTCTGCGTAGGGAGGCAAGCCAGAGCTCGTTCTGCGCTTCAAGGCGAGGTATTGTTCCAACGAAGGTTCGGACTCTTCTGTTGGAGGAGCTCCCATTGTTGCGATGTATCTTTCGAGAGCCTGGAGGAAGTCCTTCGAGCTGTTCTTGCCCACGACCAGTTCCGAGTCGTCCGACTGGTCGAGAATTGTGGCCATTTTCACCTTCCGCTCGCTGTCCGTCACCACCGCCGCAGATGGAGTCGCGGTAGCTTGACGGGTTGTTGATGCAAGAGACTCCCAAGGATCCGGATCCACCCAATCGTCGATGCTCCTGCCTGACTCGACCCACATACATCTCCTCGCCAACCTCCAAACAAGCCCCACCTGAGTGGCCTGAACTACTGAAGGAGCTGAGCCATCCGCCAATGTCATTGATTCCACTGATCTTGCAAAGATGTTGGCTGGAATAGCCGCCAAGTTGCGGATCTCGTCGGCGAAGTCGCCTAATTTTGACTCCAAGGCATCCCAAACTGCTTGTGGCACTCGGTAATGAGTGCGAAGTGCAGAAAGAGAACTCATAGAACCCATAGCAATCACAGAAGGAAACATGGCCGCTCGCGAGGAGAAGGAAAGGATAAAGGAGTAAAAGAAGATTCATGCCTCCGGTCGGAGGCTTGAGCAAGAGAAGTTAGCCACCGACCCTGTAGCAGTCTGCGGCTTTGTCCTACGCAACAAGTTCGCTGCGCTCACATGTTGCTGCGCTGCCACAGCACCTAAAGCCCTAGGTTCGGGTTTAGGGCTTAGGGCTCGTGGTTTAGGCTGCAGGGCGTGGCGTGGGGGCCAAATCCTGCAAACCCCCAATCCCCTAAACCTCAAACCCTCGGTGAATCCTGAACCCACACACACACACACCCGAAACCCTAACGCGAACTCCGAAACCTTAAGCCCTAAACCCCCACAATCCGGCCTGGTGCTGGTTCTGGTTGCCAGCTTTAGGAGGAGTCCCATGCCTTTGGAGTACTTAAAGGATCATGGGACTTAGTAAGTAAGGTTATAAGTACCTTAATTGGGGCTATAAGTTTAGTTACCCTAATTATAACCCTAGTTACTAAGTCCCATGATCCTTTAAGTAGGGGGCCGCTTCCCGTGCTTCGGTGCCACAGTGTTCAGTCAAGGGCTTTTTTCGAAGGCCTAAGGGTTAGGGGAGTTTTTTTGAGGGCCGTTTTGGCACTAAGGGACTTTGGGGTTTAGGGTTTAGGAATACATGATTCGATCCTTTACTACCCTGGAGATTCGCAAAGGTTTCGCGCTCCTGGTGCCTGGTGCTGAGTTCCCTACCTCGGACTCTAAACCCTTAACCCTATCCGCACACCTGTTCTCCCAACCGAAGCCGTAACAAAGCTTTTGAACATCGAACTCCCCCAATTTCAGTCAGGCCACAATGGTGTGACAGCGCCGCCACACACCTTCGAAGGCAAGCGCAGGTCTTTTAGGCGAGGATCTGCCGAATATCAGGGCCTCAATGCTGAGAACATAGATTCCACATGAACCCGCGTATATCTTCCTAAGGACTTTACCGGGAACCCATAAAGGATCCTCAAGGGGAACCGAGGAAGGAACCCTTCAGGGGACACTACGTCTCATTTTCCAAAGTCGATCCCGGGCAGGCCTTCTTGCAGCTCTGTGTGGGTGGCAACACGAGCTGACGGAAGAGACTAATACAAGGTCCTCAACAATTGGAAAAGGGTTTCGGGAATATCACACTGTAGTTAGAAAAAGGAGCCCCCCAAACAGTACAGGTAATTCCTATAGCAAACCCCTTGAGCCCTAAACCTTGAAGCCTGAACGCCAAGCCTAAGCCAAAGCATGTAGTCATAAGGACCCGTAGGGGGTAGGGAGGAGGGGGGTAGGGTGCCTTAATGCCAAAAATAAGGACTTAACAAAGCATTTTTGCGGAAATTTAGTCCCCTACCCCCTAAGGGTCCCTATCATGTAGGGGCTCACCAAGACTTCATCAGGGCTTTTTGCGAGCTTCAGAACATTCAGTTCGGGACAAGGCCCGTACCGTACACGAACCCAAACCCCACACCCCAAAACCCTACACCCTAAACCTCTACATATCAACTCCCTGTCCAGGAACACCCCCAAAACCTTACACTCTTCACCCTATAATATAGGGGCCTTAATAGTTTGAATAGGCTTTTGGGGTATGATATACGAGAACTTTTTACAAGGAACCACCAAAGTAGTATAGATAATTATGAGGTCCCTATGTTAAGCCCTGCCCCCAAACTCCCTGTCCAGAGGCCTAAACCCTAAACCCTAAAGAGACCCAAGTCTGTCGCCAAGCCGCACGAGCCCCACAGGGCCAAGGATGAGGCCACCCTTGGCCTCACGTTTAAGGTTTAGGGTTTAGGCCCCATACAGTAAGAGTCTATAATAGGGCTACTATTACTGTGATGTCCTACTATGTCTATAAAGTTTATGAATATTATCCAACTGTTACTGAGTGGGGGGCAGTACCCAAGGTTTAGGGTTCATCAATGTGCTTTCAGGGTTTTTGGAAGGGCCTCCCAAGGCTTAAGACGGACAAGGGATCCAAAAGCGAAGGGGGGGCTTCTTGTATGGAGGACTTACAAAGTACAGTAGGGGTCTGCTATGGTCTACTATACTGAACTTAGAACTCTAGCAAAGATTGTAATTTTAGCTGCTTCTTAGGGATTATAACAACCAAAAATTAACAAATATTTCTAAGTATCCCTAAGTGTACATTCCATGTTCCTGATTTTCTGAGGCTGCGGAGATTTGGGGACGAGGGCTCCAGTACTTGCGGATGTCGCCCACCCGAACAAGAACAACCTACTATGAAGGCCTTGATGAGTAGAATAGGGTTATAGGGCCCATTTTCCTATAAACAGCCTAGAGAAAACCCAAAATACTATAGGCAAGTATTCAGACGCCTATAGTACACGTAGATTACACAAGCCAAGCATACATCCAGTTGACGTACAAACATAAGGGCCTCCTTCTTTGTAAAGCTTTTCATTGATAGATTGGGGCAAAGGGAGGGTTCAACGTTCAACACCTCGGGCATATGCTTTACGGCACACCATACTGATGACGGTGATGACTGTGATATGATTGGCTTAGTTAGGCTTAGTTCTATTGCTATTGGCTCAGTTAGGGATAGTTAGTTCTGTTGCTATGACAATGATGGCCATG
>CAJNDT010000924.1:388164-458563 GCA_905221615.1 Symbiodinium sp. CCMP2592
AGGTTACACGGTTTCTGCAACTAATGCACGCTAAGGACTGCCCATGGTGCTGACTCAACGTCGAGGACCAGCGTGCACGCCGAGAGGCATACAGCTTTGGAAGGATGTCACCTTAGCTCAGGAAGTCACGTCGCGGTTCAGAGCTTAAGAAAAATTGCATGCCATGTCAGTACCAGCTTCGAAGATATTCAACTCTGTTGTACGATATGGGAGTTTCCGAAAGTTAGGAGTACCTCATTTTTTTGGGAGTCCTTATGATAACGATCCTATACTCTATTCGGGTCCCCCAATTTCGGAAACCCCCATTTTGGGCCGCACCTCACTCTGATGCAGCATGCTTTCACTATAGCTCATGCATCTTCGACACATGACGCTTCATCTTGCTTAAGGCTTTATGCTGCTGCTCGTATGCACCAAAACTCGGGCTACAGCAGACGCAGCACTGTACGCCTCCCTCCCCAAACACCCCCCCCAAAAGAAAGAAGGTATAAAATTGGATCGTGCTGATTGGGCCTGGCTCCGTGCCGGGACTCGGTCTTGTGGGCTCAATGAACTATCCCCAATCAGGCCTTGAGGCCCAGGACTTCGGAAGCTGCGTTCATACTCAACTTGAGTATAGATGCTAAATGTAGGCTCAACACTGAACATGCCTGCCAAGCAGCAGTCAAGTAGAGACGGCCTTGCGGAACAGGAACAACTTTCGTCAGTGCAGCATTGGTCGTAAACTTCGGGCTTCTAGGCTGCTGTCGAGAAGTGGGTCCGAATCCCTGAACCTGGTAAAACATCGAATAGAGGTTGGTGATTTGTGCATGAGCACCTTCTCTGCAACGGACTGCAGCGGTAGTGGTGTGGTAGTGGTTGTGGCAGTGGGAGTGGCAGTGGTAGTAGTAGTAGTAGTAGTCGTAGTAGTAGTAGTAGTAGTGGTGGCGGAAGTAGTTGTAGTAGTAGTAGTAGTCGTAGTCGTAGTAGTAGTAGTAGTAGTAGTAGTAGTAGTAGTAGTAGTAGTAGTAGTAGTAGTCGTAGCAGTAGTAGGTAGTAGGTAGTAGGTAGTAGGTAGTAGGTAGTAGGCACAGTAGGTAGTAGGTAGTAGGTAGTAGGTAGTAGGTAGTAGGTAGTAGGTAGTAGGTAGTAGGTAGTAGTAGTAGTAGTAGTAGTAGTAGTAGTAGTAGTAGTAGTAGTAGTAGTAGTAGTAGTAGTAGTAGTAGTAGTAGTAGTAGTAGTAGTAGTAGTAGTAGTAGTAGTTCGCCCGCTATGTGCTGAGCCCGCTCGCACAGCGTTCAATTGAAAATAGTAGTAGTAGTAGTAGTAGTAGTAGTAGTAGTAGTAGTAGTAGTAGTAGTAGTAGTAGTAGTAGTAGTAGTAGTAGTAGTAGTAGTAGTAGTAGTAGTAGTAGTAGTAGTAGTGGAGTAGTAGTAGTAGTAGTAGTAGTAGTAGTAGTAGTAGTAGTAGTAGTAGTAGTAGTAGTAGTAGTAGTAGTAGTAGTAGTAGTAGTAGTAGTAGTAGTAGTAGTAGTAGTAGTAGTAGTAGTAGTAGTAGTAGTAGTAGTGGTAGTAGTACTGGCAGTAGTAGTAGTAGTAGAAGTAGAAGTAGAAGTAGAAGTAGAAGTAGAAGAAGTAGAAGTAGAAGTAGAAGTAGAAGTAGAAGTAGAAGTAGAAGTGGAAGTGGAAGTGGAAGTGGAAGTGGAAGTGGAAGTGGAAGTGGAAGTGGAAGTAGAAGTAGAAGTAGAAGTAGAAGTAGAAGTAGAAGTAGAAGCAGAAGCAGAAGCAGAAGCAGAAGGAGAAGTAGAAGTAGAAGTAGAAGTAGAAGTAGTAGTAGTAGTAGTAGTAGCAGCAGCAGCAGTAGCAGTAGCAGTAGCAGTAGCAGTAGCAGTAGCAGTAGCAGTAGCAGTAGCAGTGGCAGTGGCAGTGGCAGTGGCAGTAGCAGTAGCAGTAGCAGTAGCAGTAGCAGTAGCAGGAGTGTAGTAGTACTAGAAGAAGCAGTAGCGGCAGCAGCAGCAGCAACAAAAGTACAGCACCTGAACCACGACACGTCGGACAGCTGTTACTTTTTATTCCAACTAGATACCAGAGGCGGAAAGCAAAACTCAACAAGGGCGCGGTCAAGTGGAACGCTGAGCCAAAACCCATTAAGACCAAGACGCGTAACCCCAAGCCGAAAACCAACCGCCCCAATGACACTTCCAGCTTAAACGTGTAGGGTTTTGACACCAACCCTAAAAGCCCAAACCCGTAAACTGTAAACCCCACAACCCCTACAACCTGAACACCAAAAAGACTTCTTTTAACCCGACAGCCAAAGGCCGTGCACAATGCTGACTCCTGCTGGAGGCGGGGACCCCCGTTTGCCAGGCAGCTCTGCCATAAAATCGGAGGATGCTGAGAACAAAAACCTCCAAGTAAAAGCCCAACACCCCAAAAGTCTCGAAGCCGCATAGCTCCACTTACAACTCTATATCTGGGAGTTTCCGAAAATTAGGGGACCCGAATATAGTACCCTAAGTAGTAGGATGATCCTTATTTTAAGGACCCCAAATAAGGCACCCCCTAATTTTCGGAAACCCCCTTCTGGAGGCCTTGAGGCCTCTGCACTTTGCCAAGCAGCTCGGGCCCAGCAAGAAACCCATCCCCGGCACCCAGATGCGTGCCAAGCTGGGACAGCCTCATGGGTTTAGGGGTTTAGGGGTTTAGGGTTATGGGCCCTTTACTACGCGTTCTTTAAGGGCTCTATGACGGTTCAAGATATGAGGATGCTCTATAAGGGTCTTTAAGGTTTCTATCAGGGTTCAATAGCGGTTCTACACGCAGTCTGTGTTGGGTTTTGTGGATTTTCGGGGCGGCAAACATATTGAGGAAAAAAATTCTTCCCCAATATGCTTAGTGATTTCGGGGTGGGTGTTGGCTAAGGGTTTAGGGTTTCCGAAAATTGGGAATGCATTCCTTTTTGGGGTCCGTATAATAACGATGCTACTATTGCTATTTAGGGTACTATATTACTTGGAGGATCATGGGACTTAGTAAGTAAGGTTATAAGTACCTTAATTGGGGTTATAAGTATAGTTACCCTAATTAAAACCCTAGTTACTAAGTCCCATGATCCTTGAAGTAGGGTCCTGTTTTGGCTGAGGGTTTAGGGTTTACGGGTTTAGGGCCTGCAGGCCCGGGATTTCGGGTTCGCAGCTTGCGGATTCGGGGATTGAAGTTTAGGATTAGGGCTTAGGATTAGGGTTTAGGCTTCAAGGTTTAGGGATTTTGGGTTCAGGAGTTTAGGGTTTAGGGTTCAGGGTTTAGGGGTTTAGGGTTTGGGGGTTTAGGGGCTTAGGGGTTTAGGGTTTAGGATTTTGGCATTGAGACATGAGACCCAAAGCTCAGGGATGCGATGCTTTGCGCCGAGGTGCGCTGCGACGAGCTTCGTACCTGCCCGCCCACATCTCAGAGGGTTTAGGGTATGGGGCTTTAGGGTTTTGGAATGCACAACCGGTGCGTTTCAAACATTCTCATCTACAGTGAGAACTGGATGTCCGGTATGCCTGAACGCAAACCCAAGACTGCAGTTCCTTATGAGGGATCCTTACAACAGGGATCCTACTAACAAGGGTCTACATGAATTCGGGGCCCTCTTCTTCTGTGACCCACCGTCTACACACACACACACCCATACAGTGCAGACACGTTTTGTTTTAGTAGCCATGCAACCAGCTGCTTAAGCCCCTTCTCCCTAGCTATCTAATGCGCATGATCCAGACAAGAATGTGCAGAAACAGACCAGGAGAAAGAGAACGAGGGAGATAAGGAGGGAGGGAAGGAGGGAGCGAAAGAGGGAAGGAGGGACGAAGGCAAGAAGGGAAGAAGGGAGGGAGGGATCATCGTGCCTCTCTCTCCCTTATCCTGTTTTCCTCAGCCTCTCCGTCTTGTTGGGAAAAGTTGGCACGAAACCTTGCTTGAGGCCCCGGCGCTTCTCGGCATCCGCAGCTTCGTCTGTGTTCTTCGTGAACCTTGGTAGACGAGCGGAGGCCGGACTCAGAGGAGTCAAAGTCACTTAATATAGGGGTCTTAATAATTGGAATAGGGTTCCTGTAAAGGGTTCTATAAGGGCTAATATACGGGATCTATAGTAGGGTACTATAATCTAAGGGCCTTAATAATTAGAACCAGGTTTGCGGGTAATTTTTATACTATCATTCTATTAAGGAGCCCCCAAAATAGTATAGGAAATTATTTCGGCCCCTATAGTCGCTTTTAGGCCCCTATAGTCGCTTCAGGGTGTATGGCCGTGCGATTTGGGGACTATCGGCGCTGGTGCGGGCGTCCGGGCCTGGGAATGGAGATTTATGTTCGTGGAATCGAACCTTCTAGGCTTTTTAAAGGTTAGGGTTAACAGCCTTAAAGGTTTATGGTTGAGGGTTTAGGGCGTTTTAAGGGTTAGGGTTTACGGTTCAGGGTTCAACCTTAAAGGCTTTGAAGGGTTAGAGTACAAGGAGGTTCCGAGCTGCTTTGAAATCTTCAACTGACGCCTGGCATAAATTGCCCCTAGCCTCGCAGGGTTCAGCTGTTTAAAGTACCCAGTAAAAGCTTCATTAGGGAGCTTCCGACATTAAGGGTGCCTAATTTAAGACCCTTATAGTAAGGATCCTACTATTGAGAGTGCTACATGAAGGTCCCCTCTTTGCGGAAACCCCCTCATGAATGCTGTAAGACATACAAGTTCCACTCAGGGCACTTATAATCACCTCAATCCCAGTCTAACCGGACCCTAGGCACGCTACACTGTTCTAAAGCCCAAATGAACCCTTGGAGGCTGTGAGGTATTGCGTACGACTCTAACATAACACTGAGCAGCTTGAACCAAACACAGGCATCCCAAACCTGGGGATCGGGAGTCATGGCAGGAACAGCAGATTCGGCTGAAGGCCTTGACCTTGACTTGGCGATTGAGGCCGAAAGCAGTTGGTGGTGAGATAGTAACGAGATATACATCCGGACATTGGAGAATCCCTCGCAACTAAGAACCGATGTGTGCAGACCCTTCTTAGTCCGAGACATGAAACTCCAAACTCGAACTTTCGAACAATATCCAGTCGCCTTTATGCCAGAGGTTTGAGCATCGAATATTTAGTCTTTGGCACTTTGGGGTGAACCCTTTAGCAACATCGTACTTCGCTTGGTAAACTGTTTACGATGTCTCGTTTGTCTTTTGATGAGAGCGAGTGTTGCACTCGCAGATACCAGCGCCGGCACTCGACTCTGCAAGGGGGCTGCTAGCAGTTACAGAGGCGGCAGTCCATGGAATGATGCTCTATTTCCGTCTTGCACTTTCGCATCTAACACGAGTTCCCGATCTGCTGGGTTAGCTTGCATCTACATGGGAGTTTCCGAAAGTGGGGGAGCCTAATATAGTACCCTGAATAGTAGGATCCCTAATATAAGGACCCAAAATAAAATACGCCTAATTTTCTTACCCTCCCATAATTGTGCAAATGCATAAACCTGTGCATGAGTTTCTCCATGTGCAAAACTTTATGCATAGACGGGGGCGGGTGTGTCTGTCTGCATACATAGCATCGGACGGGTGTAACTACACAGATACACAAAGGAGTCTACAGACAAACAGGCACGTGGAAAGAGCTAGATATACCATACGCACGACCACGACCCAAAAGCACCCTAAACCTTAAACCCTAAACCCTAAACCCCTTTCTTCGCTGAGGGAGCCGGTCCTGGACAGAGCTGCTATCGCCGCCGCAGCCTGCGTCGCCCCAGGTGATTAGGGTCCCATCCGCCAGTATGGCAGCCATGGCACCTCTCTTCTTCAACAACCGGGCCCCCAAAAGTTCAAACTTTCTAAGATTCTAAGACAGAGACAATATATAAAGTCAAAAAGTTTAGTTCCCCCGTTCACTGTCTAAGGCACCATTGGTGCCCTGGACCTGCTGAACGTCGCAGAGCTGGTCTCGAACAGAGCGGCTGTCGCCGCCAGCGTGGTCTGCCCCCCAGGTCACTACTGAGCCGTCTGCACGGATCGCAGCGAAGGCAAAGCCGGAGGACTGAATCTGTTGAACGTCCTTGAGCTGACTGGCAACAGAACTGCAGTCCCCCCCTGCGGTGGCATCACCCCAAGACACCACAGATCCATTCTCCAGAAGGGCAGCGAAAGCACCATTCCAAGAAGCTTGGATCTGCGTCACATTCTTCAGGTCGTGTTGCACTTTGCTACTGTCGCCGCCACAGTCTGAATGCCCCCAGGTCACTACTGACCCATCTCCCAGGAGAGCAGCAAAGGCACTCTCGGAGGACTGGATCTGTCGTACATCCCGCAACCTCCCCCGCACAGCAGACGTGTCTCCTCCAGCCTGTGCAAAGCCCCAGCTCACCTTGGTTGTTCTTGGGTGCCCTTCAAAAGTCATCATTCCTGTTCCTTCTTCAGACTATGCTACACGAAATCTTTTTCCTTCTCAAAAGCGACTAGTCACAACGGTGCCGTCGCTTCGGATGGCAGAGAAAGCCCCGGTCCACGTCGCCTGGATGTGCTGAACATCTCTGAGCTGGTCGCTGACCCTGCTTGTATCGGCACCGTATTCCGCGTGGCCCCAAGCAACCACAGAGCCGTCGTCCTTGATTATTGCGCATGCGCCGTTAGAGGCAGAAATCCTGCGCGCATCTTGTAATTTCGTCTGGATGGACTGGCTGCCCCAACACACAGTCGTCCCGTCAGCGAGGGTGGCCGCAAAAGCCACACCGAAGGCTTGAAGCTCCAGAACATTGACGAGTTGGTCTTGGACCGCACTGCTGTTCCCTCCGAAGTCTTCGTCACCCCAGGTAACAACGAAACCATCAGCAAGAAGTGCTGCAAAGGCACCATCCGACCCACAGATCTGCTGAACATCCTTCAGCTGCTCCTGCACCTCGGTACTATCGGCTCCAAAATCCGCATCTCCCCAAGTCACCACCGTTCCATCTTCGCAGAGAAGAGCAAAGGCTCCAATGGTTGAGACAACCTCTGCAAGGGCTTCCGGAACTCAGCTTACTTCCAAGGTTTACGGGAACAATAACAACAATAATACTAACAATAATAATATGAGACTTGCTGCCAAAGGTGTTATAAGAGCTTTGTAAGGGTCTTCTCGTTTTCGGGTTTAGTCCATGTACCTCCGCGTGGCGGACGATGGCACCCACGGTGGCTCCATGCGTTAGGCCTGCTTGGCGCAGCGTCGATGTTCCTTGCAGGACGGCCCCCAATTCAGAAATCAGCCTGATGATTCCCACACCAAGCTCCTTCTGCGCTGTTTGCCTTAAGGCTTCCACCGGACTTTCGTCCCAGGTTGTGATGCTGGCACTTTGGCCGCTCAGCAACGCCACATGAACAGAGATCAACATGAAGGTACCATGTGCAAAAGCTGTCGATGGCTACACGGCTAGCCAGAGACTTGACTTGTGTTGTTTCCTGGACAACAGATATGAACTTCGCCGGCCGTGGCCGCTAAACCCAACCTTAACCCTTAACACTAAACGCCTTAAGCCCAAACCCCTTCACCCTTAAAGCTGCCATCCCTGACGACACAACAATACTGAGCCGTTAAAGAAACTCCTGAAAGGGACCCTCGACAGGTACATGGAGTCTTCAACCCTCAACCCCTACAGTACTTAAAATGTAGCAATCCTGAGCCCCAAGAGGGCCGACAGCTTTGGTCCGCAGTGGCGACAGGAGATGTTGCAAATAGAGGGGTCTAGCCTACACCAACAGGGGTTTAGGGTTTACGGTTTCTAGTTTACACCAACAGAACGTAGTATGGTCAAGCGTATTCTCCTTTGTTCTGCGACGATTGAACAGTCAAGTTCTCGCGCTAAGGCAGCACCTGCTGCCGAGCCACCCAGCAATCGCCGGGAAGATTCCAAGACTCTTCACCTATCAGCACAGAGGGAAAGAAGAACAAGAGCATAAGATATGGTGTTCGGGTTCAGGATTGAGGGTCGGAGTGTTTGCTTGCGGGATGTTCGGGATGTTGAGGGTTTGGCTTGAAAGGTGGTGACAATTCTCATGTCCTGCATTGCTGGTTGGGTCACGCTTCTCAGACCTATGATTATGTACTCGTTGGATAAGAAGACTAATGCTTAGTCTTACTGCGTTCACAATGTTGTAATCTTCCTCACAAAATCCTCGACCAGCGCACCATTAGTAGTGGTTTAGTATTGGTGCACAGCTTCAGGGTTGGGGATAAAGGTTGTGGGGCAGTACAGTTTCGCCTAAATCCAGACAAACGCATCAAAAAAACCTGCCCCTAAATCCCCGGTCCGACTGGCATTGCTATCTAGCACAATCTCACTGCCAATGCACCGTCGGCAACAGTGATCCAGCAGCCAGCGCCTTTGGAGGCGATGCGCAACATATGCTGCCAGGTTCCCGCACACCGGCTCCAGACTGCGAGCCTCCGAGTGCCAATTCACGGCCGTTGCATATGCGGCGAGAGAAACAAGAATGGCGTGTTGCAACAACGCATCACGGAGCAGGCGCTGGAGGGAGCGGGAGGCACGTGGCGTGTCCATACATTGCATTATACCTCGAAACGATGCTCCACAGCGTAAGACGAAGGCCAGGACTGCACATGAGCTCGCCTCGAGCGAGCGGCTGCAGTCCTCGCACATTGTGCAAGCCGGTTTGATGTCAAAGCGGGGCAAGTCCGTGTATGGCTTCAAGCTTCTCCCAGCAAGTGTGGTGTGTTGGCACGGAGTTTGTCCGGCTCAAACGTGCAATCGTCTGCCGACAGCCGGACATCGGGAAATGCTTGCCGAATCAACGATGCTGCGACCTTGCCGCAGCAGCGCCCCTGCGCATAAGCGGGTCGCAAGTGCAAGGCAGGGCAAAACATCGATATTTGCAGGATAGCGCAGGCATGTCAGCTCCAACAAGGTTCCACGCCTTGGCACCGTCCTTGAAGCGGCTTTGCACTGTCGATGAACATGTCAAGTTACTTCTGAATGCGATCCACGCAGTCGGGCTGCTGCGCATGAAATAGGTGCAACGACACTTGTTGCGAGGAGGTGCCACCTTGCACCCTTGCACCCTGCTTCAAGATTTGTTTGCGGACTCCAAAGGCTTTGAGCTCTCTACGAGCACGTGAAGTTTTGCCAGGACGGCGTTTATGCAAGCGGGCTGTGGAACGTCAAGTGGGGTTTCCAAGTCCTTCTTTCTTGAAGGTCTTCTTTACCATCCGCAGCGATGACATTGCTGTCATTGTGTGATGCAGCGCAGCTGGCATGCTTGTTTTTGAAAGCCTTGGAAGATTTGCACAAGGCAATGGCGGATCCCAGATACTTCTGTTTGATTAAGAGTTGGGTTGCGTTTTTTGCTTGAAGACCCCTAGCTGTGCATAGTCCAGAATCTGGAACGGCTGCGTGGTGTGTCTCCTGCTAACTTTCCGATCGAGCTTGTCTCCGGACGCTGGTTGTGTAGCTTCTTCATGACCGTCTGTTTTTTGACGACCGGTGTGGTGGTGCTGCTGGCGGTCCACCGCGCTGCGACGAATGCATAGAGACGGTCCTTACCCGACATCGCATCCCACCAATGCTCGACAGGCGTCGCGCCTTCGCTTGGTTTGAGTTGCTTGGGGCACCTGGGTCGAGTGGCATGCATCCTGTCACGAGGATGACCATCAAAAAGGGATAGCGCTGGCGTGCAGTCTGATCGAGATTGCCAATCTTCAGAACTGCAAGCAGATCCGTGTTGGGCCCAAGAACTTGCGACTGAAGCGACAAATAGTCGAAGACTTGATGCACATTCTCCACCGGCCCGGAATCTTCCGTGCCCAGAGCACATCTCTGTCACGCTGCCTGAGGCAAGCAAGGCTCCAGACATGGAGCAGAAGGGCAAACCGCCAAGGCAGGGACTTTAACTTGCCGCCACGACTGACGAGTTTGGGGTTCCGCAAATAGGACTGCTCCTGCGCCAATAACTTCTTGTTGTAGTGCTGGGTGAGAAAGGTCTTATGCATCATGCGCGAAGAATTATGCAATGCACGCACAAGTCTTGCAATGTTGTCTTTGAAAACCGAACGCTTCCACACATTGCCAATTGACGAGTTTGCTCATCGCCGCGGGGTTGAAGCCTGAGCTTTCACCGTCAGCAAGAGCTCTCAGAAGGAAACGTCCTTCATCATAGATGCCGACTGCATGGTGTCGGCTTTGCTTCCCGATAGCTAGGGGTGAGCCCTCGACACAGAAAATAGCCAGCACATTAGCTCGGAGAAATGCTACTTGCTTTTCAATATTGCGCCGCTTGGCCGCCTGCGCTGCAGCAGGATCCTCTGGGGGGCCTTCCTTGTCGTCCGCCTGTCCGGCCATTTGCCTCAACTTCTGTTCCGCTTTCGCCAACATACACTTCTCGAAGCCAGACATGATTTCGGCGATCGCCGGCGCGCAAGATGCCACTGTTGTTGGCACCACTGTCCAGGCACGACCCCAGCCAAAGCAGCGGGGGCACCAGGAAAGCTTCGTTGATGTAGAGCCGGGCAGAGCTGCACGAGGCTGCTAGCATGCTAGCACTGCCATGAACAACAAGAAGGCCCACTCGAAGGGACAGCCGGCCTTGTCGGCGAGAGCATTTGTCATGTCGTACACATGAGGAACAATTTCCCAAGGACCTAATCCCTAGAACCCCGCAAGGTCCTACGGCTTAGAGTTCGGGGCCCTTGAAGAGAGAGAAAGCCTGTGCATCGTAAGCCTCAACACAAACTCTGAGTCCGAACCTGAAAGCTCTATAGATGCTCCGGAACAGCACGAGCTTGCGAGACCCTAAACCCTAAACCCCAAACTCCTAACCCCAAACTCCTAACCCCAAACTCCTAAACCCTAATCCCCAAACTCCTAAACCCTAAGCCCTTAAACCCTAAACCCCAAACTCCTAAACCCTAAGCCCTTAAACCCTAAACCCCAAACTCCTAAACCCTAAGCCCTTAAACCCTAAACCCCAAACTCCTAAACCCTAAGCCCTTAAACCCTAAATCCCAAACTCCTAAACCCTAAGCCCTTAAACCCTAAACCCCAAACTCCTAACCACTAAGCCCTTAAACCCTAAACCCTGAACGGTGCCTTCTCGGCTGCCTCCACGGGAGGCGCCAGCGCCGGCGCGGCGAACTCGCGATCGATCCAGGCCTTCAGGCGTGTACTATAGGGTCCTTAATAATTAGCTTAGGGCTTAGGAGTTTGGGGTTTAGGGTTTAAGGGCTTAGGGGTTAGGAGTTTGGGGTTTAGGGTTTAGGGCTTAGGGTTTTGATAGTTAGGATTTAAGGTTCCTTCCAGGCTACTATATAAGGGATCTATAAGGGTACTATAATATAGGGTCCTTAGTAATTAGGATTTAGGGTTCCTTTCAAAGGGGTCTATAAGGGCTACTGTAAGGGCGATTTTTAGGGTGGACTACAAGAAATAGGTTCCTTTAAGGAGTTTAGGGCCTAGTGGCCTTAGGGTTTAGGGGCCTTAACAAGTAGAGTAGGGGTTCGCTTAGAGGGATCCTTACAAGCTACTACATAAGCGCTTAAGGCTTGAGGCTTTCGGGCTTTAGGGCTTACGCTAAACCCCGTAAAGCCTAAACCCCAACCCTAAACCCCTCACCGGCCCTCACCCCTCAACCCCTCAACCCCAAACCCGAAACCCCCAAACCTTTGATAGAAACCCCACAAAATCCCAGGCTCGGGCCAGGATCTCCGCTGTTTCCACGTGCGGCTCACCCTTGTGGCAGACGCAGGGCATCTTGCCGTCAAGCTCCTGGGTTGTAGGGGGTTTGGTAGGGTTCGGGGGGCCTAAACGGGGTAGGGTTTGGGGTTGAGGGTTTAGGATTTAGGGTTCAGGGATGTTCAGGGTGTAGGATTGAGGGTATATTATGGATTCATTGGGAATTTCCCAAAATAGGGGACCCTAATATAGTACGCTAAATAGTAGGATCCTTATTAAAAGGACCCCAACATGAGTTGCCCCTGATTTTCGGAAACCCCCATTATCCAGATCTCGATGTCAAACCCTCTTAACAACCACAAAACCTATAATCTCTAAACCCCCAACCCTAAAACCCATAAGCCCTAAACCCGAAACTCTAAAACCTATAAACCCTCTTAACGCCACAGGCGTCGAGGAGGATCCCCGCTCCAAGGACCCCGCAGCCTCAATCGCAAGAGACCTCCGAGCCTCGGTCTCGAATGCTGAACGTGTAATGGGGCTTGGGTAGGGTTTAGGGTTTAGGGGTTTTAGGGTTTAGGGTTTAGGGTTTAGGGTTTAGGGTTTAGGGTTTAGGGTTTAGGGTTTAGGGTTTAGGGTTCGCCAGCGCAGCTGGCGCCCTGGCCAACCCTCATGGAAAAAACAAGGGGCTCCGGCCGATTCCTCTAATGCGTTCGTTGACGCGAACCTCGCCCGCGTTCGTTCGGGGCAGACGAACGACTGGGCGCCGGACGGACGGACGGACCATCCGGACGCGACGGACGGACGCACGAGCACGCAAACGTAGCGACGCGATAGGAAAACAAAAGCGACAACTGCCGAATCATGGGAAAACAAGGGGCTCCGGCCGATTCCTCTAATGCGTTCGTTGCCGCGCAAACCTTTGCCCGCGGTCGTTCGAACAGACGAGCGAAAGGACTGCGGACGGATGGACGCACATGCACACGCACCGACGGACGGGTGTCGGGACAGTGCGGGACGGGACGGACTCGACGGACCCGAACGGCACGGACCGGGCGTGGCCGGACGGATGGATGTGGACGGACGGACGGACGGACGGACGGACGGACGGACGGACGGACCGCGATAAGAAAACAAAAACGACAATTCCAGAAACAGATTTGTTTTTGTGATTTCGTTCAATTACAAGGCAAACGCGATACCCCTAATCACCAAAAGCCCAAAGTCGAGACCGCAAACGCCAAATTGAAAGCCGCCAAACGCTTGATTGAACGCGTGGACAGACGCATGGATGAACGGACAGTCACAGGAACGGCCGGAAGGGACGGACGCACGGACGGACGGACCCACACGGACAGACGGACGCGGACGGACGGACACGGGCGGACGGACAGGGACGGACGGACATGGGCGGACGGACGGACGGACGGACGGACCACGGACGGACGGACGGACGGACAGGGACAGATGGAGGACGCGGACGGACGGACGAGGACGGGCGGACGGACAAGGACGGAACGGAGGGAAGGGAGCGAACGGAAGGGACAGGGAGGGGGACGGAAGGGGACGGACGGACGGACGGAAGGGGACGGACGGACAGAAGGGACGGGGACGGACGGACAGACGGACGGGGAAGGATTCACGGATGGGGACGGATGGACGGGGACGGACGCACGGACGGACGGATGGACGGGGACGGACGTACGGACGGGGATGGACGGACGGGACGGACGGAAGGACGGAAGGACAGACGGACGGACGGGGTTTAGAATCCCAAAAACGACAGTTGCCGAACCAAGTTTGTTTCGGCGACGCGTGAAAACACAGAAATGAAGATTCAAAAATCGATTTTGTTTTGGCGTGGGCGTGAGTGTTCGCGAGCGCGTGATGAGAAAGAGCGAGTGAACATGAGAGAATGAGAATCAGCGAGTGAGAAGGAGTGAAGAAGAATGGTTGAATGAAAGTGAGTGAGTGAGACAAACGCTTACAAAGCCTAAAATCCAAGTTGAGGAATGGTAAAAACATAGTAGGGACTTTTCTTTGTTTACAAGACGAATTTTCTTATCAAATAGTTGGTTAATAGTTTTTCTTCTTGTTTGTGTTTCGGTAGTAGAAGTATGAATTTTAGAGTAGCTGTCGTCCACACGGGGCTACTTGCAAGACTACATAGGTTTAAAAGTTCGAGTATATTCCAAACATAGAACAATTGATATCATTCCAATGATCTGTTCAATAAAATGATAAGGATGCTACGACAGAGAGTTTAGTTTCCGCCGAGGCCGGTGGCGGAAGCCACCGGCCGAGGCGGAATGGTGCAAGACTACACAGGTTTGAAAGTTTAAGTACACATGTAATAACAAACAAACATTCACCCTATGCGATGATGTTTATAATTTTATGTAGCATATATTGATAACATTAATTTTTGTATCTCTACTTCTGTCTATATGTATATGTGCATAGCTGTATATACATATGTATGAATATAAGCCAAAATCATAGATAAATTATCTAGATTATCTGCCTATCGTTCCTTTTACATGTCTCTCTCTCTCTATATATATATATATGAATATGTAAATATGATATATTTTCTTCACCTCTCATATACTTTGCAAATGACGAGTCATATTGAAGATGTAGTTTTGGGACAACGCGGATCGAAAGCTAAAGCAAGCTTAAATCCGCACCAGTTCTTCTCGAGATCATAACAGGAACCGGGTTTTAGTAAATTAAAGTATTCAGCTTTGGGGGCCTCGTTGAAGTCAATTGCGGCCATATCTAGGCATTTATCATCTGCTTGTACCTATATTCGCATGTCTGAGCATCGGTACCTCGTTCTCTCTGCTTATGCGTGCATGCAGTTCCTCAAATGCGGTGAACTTCGTAGTTAACTTTACATAATTGCATGACTATATCTACATCTATGTCTGTTTCAATATCTGCTTCCATATCTACATCTTCATGGTTTTATCGATTTGAATTAGTTCATGCCTGTATGTCTTCATCTTCACTTAGATCTATATCTAATTACATGCAGGTGTATGTCTAAGTCTATATCTATATCTGTGCCTGTCTTACCTATATCTATACCTTTGTCTATACTTATATCTTTATACGCATCTATATCTTAACCATATCCATATTCTATTTGCATCGATATCTATACTAGTATCTGCATCTATATCTCTGTGTATGTCAATACTAATGTCAATATCTATATCTATTCCTATATATATATATATATATATATATACCTATACCTATATCTATACGTATATCTATACCTATACCTATATCTATACCTATATCTATACTTATACCTATATCTGTACCTATATCTATACCTATATCTATACCTATATCTATACCTATATCTATACCTATATCTATACCTATATTTGAACCTACATCTATACGTATATCTATACGTATGTTTAAACCTTTTTTTTAAACCTATATCTATCCCCATATCCATGGCTGTATCTATATTGCTACATATATGTATATATGCACATACCGACAAACACATGTTGATAATGATGATTTCTATACTATACATGTGAATCTGGTTCAGTATATATACACGGATAGCCATGTACTATATATGCTATTCGAATTTATTTGCAGATATTTCTAACAATTCATGCACGTATGTTATGTTTATATCTATGTCCATATCTGTATCTGAATCTGTATATATGTGAATATCTTCATCTGTATCTATATCTTGATTTATATTTAAGTCTTTGTTTGTAATTATATATATAGCAAATATCTCTGCTATATATATACATATATATATATATACATACATACTACATATACACACATTTCTGTTTTTTATACCTAGATCTATGATGTGTGGATCTCTATATTTAAAGATATTTTCTATTTTTCTGCATATACATATATGTATATATGTCACATATGAATATATAAGTATATGTATATATATGAACATATCTGAATATATTTTTCGTTTCAATACATATATACAGCTATACACATGTATGATCTATATTCGTGTCTGTATCAGTATATCTCTGCATTTTCCAGCTTTTTCATTGTAGCTAAACCGAAATCTTTTCACATTTTGTGTATCTATAAATTTATCGATATATGTACGTACATGAAACCTAGAATTAAGTGTAAACCTTCTCCTATACCTATAATATGTTGCCATTGAAGACACGGGGCGAATGGGTCTGGAGCCAGTCGCACGAAACCGGGCAGTCATTGCACGCAGAAATTTAAGACAGTTGAAATATCGGAAAGCTCTTCAATTCAATTAACTTAAACCTCTGCGGGGCTTGTATTTCCTTTCACTTGAAACCTTCCCGCGAACTCTTCAACCTTCACTTTACTTAAATTTTTCCGGGTGCTTTTCACTTCAATGTATTCACACCTCTCCGGAGGTAAAGATGGTGGTTGCGTGAATTGACATATGTAGTAAAAGACGGGAATTAGTAAATTGATATAAGGAGCCAGAGACGGGGTTCAAGTATATTTACATATGAAGTCAAAGACGGGGTTTAAGTACATTATTATAGGTAGCCATAACGGGCTTTAAGTAGACTGACATATGAAGCGGCGAAGCAAGAGACGGTGTTTAAGTAAATTGACATGTGAAGCCAGGGGTTTGAGTAAATTGACATACATAGCCCCAAGGGTTTAAATGAATTCACAAGTAAAGCCCCAGGTGGGTTTAGGGTTTAGGGTTTAAGGTTTCGCGCGTGATTCCGTGAAAGGTGTACCCCCAATCGGCACGAAGAAAAAGGACGCACGTCCGAAGTCTTCAGCAAAAGCGTCGTTCGTCACGTACGCGGAGCTCTCACATACCCACCCCAACGAAGCCACCCAGAACTTCCGTACTGAACTTAAGTTCTTAAGCGTTTCTGACAGAGAAGCATCTGCACACGAGAGTGCAATCTCTGGTATAGTACTGACAGTACTGTCTGGAAAATATGTTAAGGAATACTTGTATACACACATGCAGTTATCTGTAAATGGCTGTAATTGTAGCTTTACAATTGCCATTCACTTCTAGGTAAGACTAGAATGTCTTTTGTTTCATTCCCGTACGAGAATGCAATCTCTGGTATAGTATTGACAATATCGTCTAGAGAATATATTAAGGAATATTGGAATACTTGTATACACACATGCAGTTACCTGTAAATGGCTGTAATTGTAGCTTTACAATTACCGTTTACCTCTAGCTAACACGAGAATGTTTTTTGTTTCATTCCCGTACAAGTGTGTTACGCTCCTGTACGTGAGAAGGCATAAGCTGAGCATTCAGGCTTAAGAAGACCGGGATGGTTTAAAGCTGCCACATGAAAGGATCGGCGCTGCACCGGATGGTTTAAAGCAGCCACACGAAAAGAACGGCCCTGTTTTGCTGCAGAATGTGGCCCCGACCTGCTTGGGCACACAGGAGCAATCGAGGGTCCATTTTCTGATCCAAGCTCCGAGGGACAAAGTTTAGGGATTGGGAAGGCGGCTAAGAGCAGCCACACGAAAAGAACGGCCCTGTTTTGCTGCAGAATGGGCCCCGACCTGCTTGGGCACACACGAGCACTCGAGGGTCCATTTTTTGATCCGAGCTCCGAGGGACGGAGTTTAGGGATTGGGAAGGCGGCTAAAAGCAGCCACACGAAAAAAACGGCCCTGTTTTGCTGCAGAATGTGGCCCCGACCTGCTTGGGCACACACGAGCACTCGAGGGTCCATTTTTTTGATCCGAGCTCCGAGGGACGGAGTTTAGGGATTGGGAAGGCGGCTAAGAGCAGCCACACGAAAAGAACGGCCCTGTTTTGCTGCAGAATGTGGCCCCGACCTGCTTGGGCACACACGAGCACTCGAGGGTCATTTTTTTGATCCGAGCTCCGAGGGACGGAGCTTAGGGATGGGGAAGGCGGCTAAGAGCAGCCACACGAAAAGAAAGGGGGGGCACTCCGAGATTCGCAGCCGGCGTAGTCTAAAAAGCACATTTTATGAACAGAATTTGTCACTTGAAAATCACCAGCAATTTTCCATATTTGCGGAAGCAGGAATGTGGAAAATCTTGGATTTAAGAGCTAATTGTCCTTTTCCGAAAAGGACAAGGGCGACTAAATGTAGAAATTCTCGATTTTAGAGCTGGCACACGAAAGGAACGGCCCTGTTTTGCTGCAGAATGTGGCTCCGACCTGCTTGGGCACACACGAGCACTCGAGGGTCCATTTTTTGATCCGAGCTCCGAGGGACGGAGTTTAGGGATTGGGAAGGCGGCTAAGAGCAGCCACACGAAAAGGACGGCCCTGTTTTGCTGCAGAATGTGGCCCCGACCTGCTTGGGCACACACGAGCACTCGAGGGTCCATTTTTTGATCCGAGCTCCGAGGGACGGAGTTTAGGGATGGGGAAGGCGGCTAAGAGCAGCCGCACGAAAAGAAAGGGGGGCACCTCGAGATTCGCAGCCGGCGTAGTCTAAAAGGCACATTTTATGAACAGAATTTGTCACTTGAAAATCACCAGCAATCTTCCAGAATTCTGGAGGCAGAATGTGGAAAATCTAAAATTTAGAGCTGGTTGTCATTTCCCGAAAAGGACAAGTGCGAATAAATGTAGAAAATCTGAATTTAAGAGCTGGTTGTCCTTTTCCGAAAAAGACAAGCGCGACTTAAACTTAGAAAACCGGTTTAGGGATGAGGGAGGTGGCTAAGAACAGCCACATGAAAAAACGGCCGTGTTTTGCTGCAGAACCTGGGCTTGACTGCCTTGGGCACACTCGGACCCCGGCAGGCACACGAAAAGAACGGCCCTGTTTTGCTGCAGAATGTGGCCCCGACCAGCTTGGGCACACACGAGCACTCGAGGGATCCGATGGTTAGAAACACAGGTTTAGGGATTATATATCTCTATATATGACGGAATACTTGCAATCAGTTATGAGCTTACTAGTAAATGGAAGTAATTATGTCTATAATTACCATTTACCTCGTAAAGACTGAAATGTCTTTCGTTTCCTTCCCGAACACGGTGTAGAACGCTCCTGTACGTAGTAAGGCTTAAGCTGAGCATTCAGGCTTAAGCTTTTGAGTTTAAGGTTTAGGGTTTAGTGTTTAGGGTTTAGGGTTCGCCAGCGCAGCTGGCGCCCCGGACAACCCTTGGGATAACAAGGGGCTCCGGCCGTTAGCCCTAAAGCGTTCGTTGACGCGAACTTCGCCCGCGTTCGTTCGGACAGACGAGCGAACGGGCGGCGGACGGACGCACATGCGGACGCACCGACGGACGGGTGTCGGGACAGCGCGGGACGGGACGGACTCGACGGACCCGAACGGCACGGACCGGGCGTGGCCGGACGGATGGATGTGGACGCGCGGACGGAGACGGACGGACGGACGGACGGACGGACGGCCCGCGATAAGAAAACAAAAACGACAATTCCAGAAACAGATTTGTTTTTGTGATTTCGTTCGATTACAAGGCAAACGCGATGCCCAAATCACCAAAAGCCCAAAGTCGAGACCGCAAACACCAAATTGAAAGCCGCCAAACGCTTGATTGAACGCGTGGACAGACGGATGGATGAACGGACAATCACAGGAACGGCCGGAAGGGACGGACGCACGGACGGACGGACACACACGGACAGACGGACGCGGACGGACGGACACGGGCGGACGGACAGGGACGGACGGACATGGGCGGACGGACGGACGGACCACGGACGGACGGACGGACGGACGGAGAGGGACAGACGGAGGACGCGGACGGACGGACGAGGACGGACGAGGACGGGCGGACGGACAAGGACGGAACGGAGGGAAGGGAGCGAACGGAAGGGACGGGGAGGGGGACGGAAGGGGACGGACGGACGGACGGAAGGGGACGGACGGACAAAAGGGACGGGGACGGACGGACAGACGGACGCGGAAGGATTCACGGGCGGGGGCGGATGGACGGGGACGGACGCACGGACGGACGGATGGACGGGGACGGACGTACGGACGGACGGGACGGACGGAAGGACGAAAGGACAGACGGACGGACGGGGTTTAGAATCCCAAAAACGACAGTTGCCGAACCAAATTTGTTTCGGCGACGCGTGAAAACACAGAAATGAAGATTTAAAATCGATTTTGTTTTGGCGGGGGCGTGAGTGTTCGCGAGCGCGTGATGAGAAAGAGCGAGTGAACATGAGAGAATGAGAATCAGCGAGTGAGAAGGAGTGAAGAAGAATGGTTGAATGAAAGTGAGTGAGTGAGACAAACGCTTACAAAACCTAAAACCCAAGTTGAGGAATGGTAAAAAAAGTAGTAGGTACTTTTCTTTGTTTACAAGACAAATTTTCTTATCAAATAGTTGGTTAATAGTTGTTCTTGTCGTTTGTGTTTCGGTAGTAGAAGTACGAATTTTAGAGTAGCTGTCGTCCACACGGGGCTACTTGCAAGACTACATAGGTTTAAAAGTTCGAGTATATTCCAAACATAGAATAATTGATATCATTCCAATGATCTGTTCAATAAAATGATACGGATGCTACGACAGAGAGTTTAGTTTCTGCCGAGGCCAGGGGCGGAAGCCACCGGCCGAGGCGGAATGGTGCAAGACTACACAGGTTTGAAAGTTCAAGTACACATGTAATAACTTTCAAACATGCACCCTATGCGATGAAGTTTCTAATTTTATGTAGGATATTTTGATAACAGTAATATTTGTATCTCTACTTCTGTCTATATGTATATGTGCATGCTGTATATACATATGTATGAATATAAGCCAAAATCATAGATAAATTATCTAGATTAGTATATGTTTATGGCTGCATGTATATCGTAGTTTATTTTTAGAGTACACGTAACTGTATGTATATGTAGTTGTACCAATGCTCAAAGTTGTGGATGATCTAGACCCATAAATATGTTTCTATTTGTCTCTGTATACAAACAGCTGCCTACATATATATATATATATATAAATATACATATATATAAATATGAATATCTGTATATCTGTATATCTATGTATATATCTACATGTCTTTGTTTTTTGTTATCTGTGCATGTTCTCTCTGGCTATAGATTCATATGTGAACTTTTCATGGATATATATATATATATGTATATATGTATATATATGTATATATATATATGTATGCGAATATATATATATGTATATAGATAAGCCCGTATGTCTGTATAAAACCCTAGGTATCTGCCTATCGTTCCTTTTACATGTCTCTCTCTATATATATATATGTATATGTATATGTAAATGTGATATATTTTCTTCACCTCTCATATACTTTGCAAATGACGAGTCAAATTGAAGATGTAGTGTTGGGACAACGCGGATCGAAAGCTAAAGCAAGCTTAAATCCGCACCAGTTCTTCTCGAGATCATAACAGGAACCGGGTTTTAGTAAATTAAAGTAATCAGCTTTGGGGGGCCACGTTGAAGTCAATTGAGGCCATATCTAGGCATTTATCATCTGTTTGCACCTATATTCGCATGTCTGAGCATCGGTACCTCGTTCTCTCTGCTTATGCGTGCATGCAGTTCCTCAAATGCGGTGAACTTCGTAGTTAACTCTACATAATTGCATGACTATATCTACATCTATGTATGTTTCAATATCTGCTCCCATATCTATATCTTCATGGTTTTATCGATTTGAATTAATTCATGCCTGTATGTCTTCATCTTCACTTAGATCTATAGCTGCATGCATCTATACCTTTGTCTATACTTATATCTTTATCCGCATCTATATCTGAACTATATCTATTTTTCTGTTTGCATCGATATCTATACTAGTATCTCTGTGTTAGTCAATACTAATGTCAATATCTATATCTATTCCTATATATATATATACCTATACTTATATCTATACGTATATCTATACCTATACCTATATCTA
This sequence comes from Symbiodinium sp. CCMP2592, assembly GCA_905221615.1. NCBI lineage: Eukaryota > Dinophyceae > Suessiales > Symbiodiniaceae > Symbiodinium > Symbiodinium sp. CCMP2592. The sequence goes on from CAJNDT010000924.1 coordinate 409,736, forward strand.
TACCTATATTTGAACCTACATCTATACGTATACCTATACGTATATTTAAACCTATATTTATACCTATATCTATCCCCATATCCATAGCTATATCTATATTGCTACATATATGTATATATGTACATACCGACAAACACATGTTGATAATAATGATTTCTATACTATACATGTGAATCTGGTTCAGTATATATACACAGATACCCATGTACTATATATGCTATTCGAATTTATTTGCAGATATTTCTAACAATTCATGCACGTATGCTATGTTTATATCTATGTCCATATCTATATCTGAATCTGTATATGTACATATATATATCTTCATCTGTATCTATATCTTGATTTATAGTTAAGTCTTTGTTTGTAATTGTATATATATATATATATATAGCAAATATCTCTGCCATATATACATACATACTACATATACGCACATTTCTGTTTTTTATACCTAGATCTATGCTGTGTAGATCTCTATATTTAAAGATATTTTTTATTTTTCTGCATATACATATATGTATATATGTCACATATGAATATATATATGAACATATCTGAATATATTTTTCGTTTCAATACATATATACAGCTATACACATGTATGATTCAGATTCGTGTCTGTATCAATATATCTCTGCATTTTCTAGCTAGTTCATTGTGGCTAAATCGAAATCTTTTCACATATTGTGCATCTATAAATTTATCGATATATTTACGTACATGAAACCTAGAATAAAGTGTAAACTTTCTCCTATACCTATAATATGCGGCCATTGAAGACACGGGGCGAGTGGGTCTGGAGCCAGTCGCACGAAATCGGGCAGTCATTGCACGCAGAGGTTTAAGACAGTTGAAATATCGGAAAGCTCTTCAATTCAATTAACTTAAACCTCTGCGGTGCTTGTATTTCCTTTCACTTGAAACCTTCCCGCGGGCTCTTCAACCTTCACTTTACTTAAATCTTTCCGGGTGCTTTTCACTTCAATGTATTCACACCTCTCCGGAGGTAAAGATGGTGGTTGTGTGAATTGACATATGTAGTAAAAAACGGGAATTAGTAAATTGATATAAGGAGCCAGAGACGGGGTTCAAGTATATTTACATATGAAGTCAAAGACGGGGTTTAAGTACATTATTATAGGTAGCCATAACGGGCTTTAAGTAGACTGACATATGAAGCGGCGAAGCAAGAGACCGTGTTTAAGTAAATTGACATGTGAAGCCAGGCGTTTGAGTAAATTGACATACATAGCCCCAAGCGGGGTTTAACTAAATCGACATATTTCGCCCCAAACGGAGTTTAAGTAAATTGACATGCATAGGGCCAGACGGGTTTAAGTAAAGTCACATACATAGGCGCAATCACCGTTATAGTGAATTCTTACACACAGGCCCAGACGAGGTTTAAGACATGCACAGCCCCAAACCGGATTGAAATAGACTGGCATATATAGGCCCAGACATACATGGCTCCCAGCGAAATTTATATAGATTGACATATATAGCCTCAGGCAAAATGTAATTGAATGGACCTATATAACCGCAAGCGGGGTTTGAATGAATTCACAAGTATAGCCCAAAGTGGGGTTTAGGTACATTGACATACAAAGCCCAAGGAATTTAAGTAAGCTCATTTGCATAAGCCCAAGTCCTAAGTTTCATAACCAATTGCTGCGCTGGCGCACCTCGGCTGCGCCGCTAAAGGCCGTTCATACAAGGCGCAGCCTCTAAAATTTAGGGTTTAGGGTTTAGGGTTTAGGGTTTAGGGTTTAGGGTTTAGGGTTTAGGGTTTAGGGGTTAGGGCCTTAAGTACACCCCAAGCTGACGCTGCTGGACCCGAAACCTCTAAACCCTGAACCCTAGACTCTAAACCTAAATCCTCACCCCCACACACTAGACACCTCAAACTACGGCCCGTTTACTTATACTACAACACAGTCCAGACCCCTCATAAACGGCACTTTGCCCGGGTTTCGGATTTGAAGAATTGGGCTTACTCCGGAATGCTACTGTTGGAAGGAGGACGGTTATGCGAGTCTAACTCCAGCCAACAAACCCTCGCCCAAAATCCTGAAGTCCTCTAGCAGCCAGCTGGGCTTCGTGTCCTGGCTTTGGCGTAATAGATTTCACACCCTAAGCCCCTTAATCGCTGTTCCATGTACTGTTCTATGACAGGACGGTCATTCGTTCCGTATGTGGAGATTTCTGCTCGCATGTGCGACCATGTAGGCCCATCGTCTATGCAGCAATATGTCCCAGACTGTCTGCCTGCCTGCATCCTCCGCAGTCATTCTTTCTTGTTATCTATCTCTCTCGCTCTCTTTCTCGCCTTCTCCCAACGGAAAGACGACAGTGTGCACGTCTGTATTTCTGCTTACAGGCATGCACGACTACGATAAAAGCTGGCAGCACAACCAGCAACGACAGCAACGGTAGTTCACAGTTGTAGCGGTGGTGGTAGGAGTAGCGGCAGAAGTAGCAGCCGCGGTCGCGGTCGTCGCTCGTAAGCTAGTAGCAGCCGTCGTCGTAGTAGTAGCAGTTGCACTACTGGCAGAAGCAGTAGTAGCAGTAGCAGTAGCAGTAGCAGTAGCAGTAGCAGTACCGGTAGCAGTAGCAGTAGTAGTAGTAGTAGTAGTAGTAGTAGTAGTAGTAGTAGTAGTAGTAGTAGTAGTAGTAGTAGTAGTAGAAGTAGCAACATAAATACTCGGAGTAGTAGGACAAGCAGCAGCAGCAGCAGCAGCAGAGCAGGAGCGAGAGGGAGAGGGGGAGCCGGAGCAGGCTTCGTCTCCGTCGCTATCCGCAGTCGGTGCGATCGGAAATCGCGGTGCTGCTAGCACGCACTCAACTCCAAAGACAAAGACGCCACTGCATGTGACGCATACCATCGAAGAACGGGTTTTCGACATTTGACATCGTGCTGATGCAAGAGTCGTACGACTGCATGAAGAACTTTAGTGAGATGTAACTGGCGAAGCTGTGATTCGCACAAGCGCCTCTTGCAACACAAATTGGTCGCAACAGGTGTGTTAGCAAATCTGCACTTTTCTGGGAACTGTCTCTGAGCCGAACAACCGCTCCGCAAGCTGACCGGCACGCAAAAGCTCCACGCGTTGTGAGATGCCTGTGCGACATGCAGAAGCAACAGACTGTTAAACGAAAGAATAGAATGGTCCTTCGCTTGAGAACTATCGCCTGCGCTTGCCAAAACAAGCCTTGAAGCACAAAATGCAGATAGCGTGATTTGATACTGCAGGGGTTAGGACCTGCATTGATCCCCCTGAGGTCCATCCTCTGTACAAGAGTCATCCTCCACAGCAGTAAATAGCATGTCCAGCTCAATACGGACAGCAGCAAGCAGGATGGCAGCAGAAGAAATGTCAATGTTGGTGGTAATGGTCGCGATAGCGGTAGTGGTAGTGGTAGTGGCTGTGGCAGTGTGGTAGAGTGGTAGAGTGGTAGAGTGGTAGAGTGGTAGAGTGGCACTGGTAGTGGTAGTGGTAGTGGCAGTAGTAGGGGGTGTGGTGGTTGCAGTCGCGGTAGTGCTAGCGGTAGCAGTGGGAGTGCAAGCGGGAGGGGTATAGGTACCGGTACTGGCACGCTAGTGGTAGTGGTTGTGGTAATTAGTGGTAGTGGTAGCACTAGTGCTAGTGTTAATGCTAGCGCTAGTGCTAGTGCTAGTGCTAGTGCTAGCGGTGGTGGTAGTGGTAGTGGTAGTGGTGGAAGTCGTCATCGTTGCAGTATTAGTAGCAGCAACAGCACTGACAGTTCCAGAGGTAGCAGTAGCATTACCAGCAGCAGCAGCAGCAGTAGTCGTAGTCTCCACCTTCGTGGCCGTCGCTATCAGCAGTCGGTGCGATCGGAAATCGCGGTGCTGCTAGCACGCACTCAACGCCAAAGACGCCACTGCATGCGACCCATGCCATCGAAGAACGAGTTTTCGACATTTGACATCGTGCTGATGCAAGAGTCGAACGACTGCATGAAGAACTTTAGTGAGATGTAGCTGGCGAAACTGTGATTCGCACAAGCGCCTCTTGCAACACAAATTGGTCGCAACAGGTGTGTTAGCAAATCTGCACTTTTCTGGGAACTGTCTCTGAGCCGAACAACCGCTCCGCGAGCTGACCGGCACGCAAAAGCTCCACACGTTGTGAGATGCCTGTGCGACATGCAAACGAAAGAATAGAATGGTCCTTCGCTTGAGAACTATCGCCTGCGCTTGCCAAAACAAGCCTTGAAGCACAAAATGCAGATAGCGTGATTTGATACTGCAGGGGTTAGGACCTGCATTGATCCCCCTGAGGTCCATCCTCTGTACAAGAGTCATCCTCCACAGCAGTAAATAGCATGTCCAGCTCAATACGGACAGCAGCAAGCAGGATGGCAGCAGAAGAAATGTCAATGTTGGTGGTAATGGTCGCGATAGCGGTAGCGGTAGCAGTAGCAGGAGTGGGAGTGGGGTACTGGTATGGTAGTGGTAGTGGTAGTTGTAAATAGTGGCAGTGCCAGTGCTAGTACTGGTGCTGGTGCTAGCACCAGTGCTAGTGCTAGTGCTAGTAGTCGTCGTAGTACTAGTAGCAGCAACAGCACTGTCAGTTCCAGCGGCAGTAGCAGCAGCACTAGCTGCAGCAGCAGCAGCGGCAGTCGGAATCTCCGCTCGTGCCCGTGGCTATCCGCAGACGGTGCAATTGGAAATGGCGGTGCTGCTAGCACGCACTCCACTCCAAAGACGCAACTGCATGTGACGCATGCCATCGAAGAACGCATTTCTGATATTTGACATCGTGCTTGACAAGCTCATGGGTCCCTTGCAGCAATCGCTGTCGCAACAATTGCGTTAGCAACTTAACTGTCTGGGACTCTACCCCCAACCTAGTCAAGCAAGTCAGCTGATGACTGGCTGCCTTGGATTTCGAGCTCCCCGTATTGTCGCCCGCACACTGATGCAAGAGTCGAACGACTGCGTGAAGAACTTTAGTAAGATGTAGCTGGCGAAGCTGTGATTCGCACAAGCGCCTCTTGCAACACAAATTGGTCGCAACAGGTGTGTTAGCAAATCTGCACTTTTCTGGGAACTGTCTCTGAGCCGAACAACCGCTCCGCGAGCTGACCGGCACGCAAAAGCTCCACACGTTGTGAGATGCCTGTGCGACATGCAGAAGCAACAGCCGCTTGAAACGGAAGAACAGAATGGTCCTTCGTGCAGGGCACGACTTCGTACTTCACGTTCTTCAGACCTGCACATGGGCGGGGAGCTTGAGAATCATCCCCTGCATTTGCCAAAGAACCACAACATGCGGTTAGCTGTTGACACTGCAGAGTTTGTAACCTTCATCTTGCACTGTCCTGTATGGAAACACAGAAAGCAGCAGTCAGACACGCGGCAGTAGCAGCAGACTTAAGTGTCGTAGTCGTCGTCATAGTCGTAGTCGCGGTCGTAGTCGTAGTCGCAATCGCAGTCGGAGTAGTAGTTGATGCTGCTGTTGTTATTGTGGTAGTAGTCGTCGTAGGCTAGTAGATGTAGCAGTGGTACTGTAGAAGTAGTCGTCGTCGTTGTAGCAGTAGCAGTAGTAGCAGTAGCAGTAGCATTGGCAGTAGCAGTGGCAGGCGCAGTGGCGGTAGTGGTGGTAGTGGCGGTAGTGGCAGTAGTGCCAATAGTGGCAGTGCGTAGTGGCAGTGGTGGCAGTAGTGGTGGCAGTAGTTGTGGCAATAGTGGTGGCAGTAGTGAGTAGTGGTGGCAGTAGTGGTGACAGTCGCAGTGTCAGTAGCAGTGGCAGTAGCAGTAGTAGTAGTAGCAGTAGTTGTAGTAGTAGCCGTCGTCGTAGTAGTAGTAGCAGTAGCAGTAGCAGTAGCAGTAGCAGTAGCAGTAGCAGTAGGAGTAGTAGTAGTAGTAGTAGTAGTAGTAGCAGTAGTAGTAGTAGTTCTAGTACTGCTGGAAGTGATGACAATGGTGTAGTCCTACTGGTGCTGGTAGTCTCGTAGGTCTCGTTGTGCGGTTAGTGCTGTAGTAGAAGCAGTAGACGATAGGGGCAGAAGTCGTATTGCGCAGTACTAGTGAGAACAAAAGAACCAAATTATCAAGAAATGGCAATAGCAGTAGTGCCGGCGAGAGTGTGAGTAGCGGCAGCATCACCCAGCACTCGTGCTGGTTGCCGCTGCACAGACACCGTGCTGCTAGTCTGTTCGCAGAAGGAACAGGAGCTGGGCAGCACTAGAGTGATCGTCATCCATACTACCCTCACAAACCCTACTGGATACCAATATCAACACAATGCTCAAAAGCCCATTTGGTACCTTACTTTGGGGTCCTTACAACAAGGATCTTGCTATTTAGGGGTTACGATATTAGGATCTTATAGACCCCTTTAAAGACACCCTGGTAGTACTCTTATAGTAACCCTTTAAAGGAAACTCCCAGTGGCTGCAGGGGCCTAGTGCCATCTGCACGGAGTGCGTAAACGGGCAGTCGCCGAGCGAGACGCCGTCGGGGCCGGCCTTGCCGAAGAGGGTTTAGGGTTTAGGGTCTAGGATTTAGGATTTAGGCTTCAGGGTCTAGGGTTTAGGGGTTTAGGCTTCAGGGTCTAGGGTTCAGGGTTTAGGGTCTAGGGTTTAGGCTTTAGGGTTTAGGGGTTTAGGCTTCAGGGTCTTGGGTTTAGGGCTTAGGGTCTAGGATTTAGGGTTTAGGCTTCAGGGTCTAGGGTTTAGGGTCTAGGATTTAGGGTTTAGGCTTCAGGGTTTAGGCTTTAGGCTTTAAACTTTAGGGTTTAGGCATTGGGGTCTAGGGTTTAGTATATGGGCAGCCTTGGTTTGGCGCCATATACACATGGGAGTTCCCGCAAACAGGGGACCCTAATCTAGCACCCTGAATAGTAAGATCCTCATGATAAGGACCCCAAAATGGGGTACCCCCAGTTTTTGGAAACTTCCATATACTACACCCTCTAAACCCTAAAAATGTCGGACCCTAAGCCGCCTTGCAGTACAGCGTCGTGGCTTCCGGCCTCAGTCTTCCGGCAATACTACCGGGGCCTTACTAATTAGACCAGGGTTTTGGGGTATATTCTACTATATTAGAAAAACAAGGCGCCCCCAAAATAGTGTAGGTAATGATTAATGCCCCAATATTATGCGCTTATTTGGCTTGCGTCGGTCTGGGGCTTAGGCTTGAGCTTTCGGGCTTTGGACCGCAATTCTTCTGGGTTTGATGTCGGGTTCAAGCAGTTAGAGTATGGTCGCGCGGTCCAGGGTTGTTGAGGGTTTGGGGGGCTGGGACGGTGTGTGTCAGGGCCGATGTTAAGTCACGATGGCTGGGACGGCTGGCAGCCGAAAGGGGATCTTAAGACTTAATCCATCCATCCCTTGTTGCTGCACCTTTAAATGATGAGCCCCGTTCCGAGCAGCTGCATGCCTCCGACTCTCTTGTGCGTGTTGCAAGTACCCTGATTGTAGCCACAATACCGATGCAACACAGACCTCCCTCTTCTTCAAGGGCGGCCATAGTGCATCCCTCCGGTAAACCTCAGTAAAGAAGGATACTTATTGAGATAACAACCGCTGCCTTGCCCTTACATACGATCATACACCGCGAAACCCTATTCGACTAACATGCTAATGCAGGCCATGACCGTCATTTTTCAGAAGGACGCGGCATGCTGCCCCTGGGTTCAAAGACGCTAGGGCTGGCAATCCCGAGTCCCTGGATCAGCATGCACCGTTCTGTCAGGGCTTTAGTATTGGGGTTCAGTATTGGGCTTTGGTAGGCCAGGAACCCGTAGGACCCTAACCCCAAACCCTCCACACCCTAAACCGGTTAGGACATGGATGCCCGAAACACTATGGAGGTCCATACGCAAAGGCACGATGGGCCAGGTGCTCCGATATTCCCGCATATGGCTATGGCTAAGCGCCTAAACCTATCTGGGGGCCTATAGACCCAAGAGGTACAAACCTCGACGGGCATGTTGAGCACGACACGCGTGAGTAGACATTATGGACACCTCTGTGATCCTGAGTGGGTCAATGGCTTCGCTGCATAAATAGCTTGTTCCATCTCAGGTTCCGTTTTATTTGAGGTCATGTACCTGTGTGTAACAGCAGTTGATACAGGACCATATTGCCCGCACCAGTAACATCTGATACGGCGGTATACTAGCAGATCGAGACTTCTGGTCAAGGGTCCCACGGGTGACAGTGTCGGTGGACCGAATCCTGATGATGAGCATCTCCCTGATGTTGCCGGAAGGGTGTCAGATATCCCACTGAACCTTAAACCCTGAGCCCTAAACCCTACACAAGATCCTTGGACCAATGCCAAAGCCTGGTTGGTTTGGCTTCAGGGGTGGTGCCAGAAGGGTGAAACCGCCATGAACGAAGCTTGTGCTCGAATTGAAAAATGGCTCACGGGACGCGGAAGCACCTGTCAGCTCGGCCCCGAGGGTTCCTAATTCATGGTTGGGGTAGCATCAAAAGAATACAAGTTATGTTAACTATTGGGCTTAGTTGGGATGGGGTAGTAGCAAAATTAGAATGTCTATTCCTTGTTGGGATTAAGTTCCCCGCGAGAATGTAAGATGTTACCCAACTTTGACAGAGGCTCTACAAGGACTATCAGGCTTTATGGTGTTGGATGGCGGGTTCAGAAGGTCCTAAGGTTAGGCCCTAAGGTGGTGCAGGCTTTGGCTTGGAGAAGGCTGTTACAGGCACAATATACGAGCCTACAAAAGCTCCCTAGACATGATTCCTTATGCGTTCCTACTGATGTTAAAGCCCCTTCCAAAAGCATCTCCCAGAACAACAACATCCATCAAGGCTTGAAGTGCTTCTATTGCTGTCCTAGGGCTGGTAGTCTTTTTTTCTGTGATTCCTGGGCTGACACGATTTTTCTAATGCTTATAAGGTATTCCTAGGGCTTGTAAGGTGTATACCAGGTAGCAATTCAAGGTCACGGACAGTATTCCTGAATAGGTACCTCTGATAGGGCCTTAAGAAAACTACTCAGACTGCCCCACCAAAATTTCGCCTAGTCCCGGAACCCTGAAACCTTAAACTACGAAAAACTGGCTCCACCCCAAAGCTTCGCATCCCAAACCTGAAACTCACCCTAAACCGTACGAAAACCCCCCTACATCCTGGGGTTTCGTGATCCCATACCCCTCCCTAACCTTAAACCCAACAAAAAAAAACCTCCTTCCCAGGGCTTCGTCATCACACCCTAAACCCCAAGGCCTAAACCCTAAAACCCTAAACCCCAAACAACCCGAAACCCCAAACCCCAAACACCCCCAAACAACCCGAAACCCCCCAAACAACCCGAAACAACCCGAAACCCGAAGGCCAAAACAACCCGAAACCCGAAGGCCTTGACGACGCTTTCTGCTCTTCGGCCGAAATGGGCTTCGCCACTCCGGCCTGTGCTTAAAGGATCATGGGACTTAGTAACTAGGGTTATAGTTAGGGTAAGTATACTTATAACCCCAATTCAGGTACTTATAACCTTACTTACTAAGTCCCATGATCCTCCAAGTGGCTCTTCAGTGCACTTCTCCGCGTGTTTTTTGAAGTTAATGTAGGGGGCCTTAAGAATCAGAATAGGGAACCTTTAACGAGTTCCTCTAAGGGCTACTATAAGGGATCCATAGTAGCAGGGGCCTCAAGAATTAGAATAGGGTTTGGGGGCATATATTATAGTAATAATAAATATAATAAGGAACTCCAATTCCGCGGTTTGAAGTTCGGGTGTTGGGTTTGGGCGTCTTTAGGGTTTAGGGCTTAGGTGAATCTATAGTAGAGTTCTATACTATAAGGGGCCTAAATAGTTAGAATATGGATCCTTTAAAGGGTTCCTTTGGAAGGGGCCTCTAAGGATTACTACAAGGGTGACTATCACGATTTCGTGTAGGGGCTCTGATGATTAGAGTAGGGTTTGGGGGGGTACATTATAGGTGAGAGCGCCTTGTGTGCGTCCTGTACGTCCCCTCACTTTTCTTGGGTGGGGCGGGTTTGGGTGGGGGGTGGGGGGGGGCTAATTCCGGCCAGTCCCGACCCTTAACTCCCAGAACTGCGGACTTCTGTCGCAGGCAGGCCCAAGCTCTAGTTCTGATCGAAGCCATGTTTCCTTAGGGTCATATGCCGAACATACCGGTAATTACGGTGTGTTCGGCACTTGCTACAACCCACGTCGAAACCATCCATGGGTGGTCCATGTTATTGACGCAGAGCATCCATGGGTCAACCATGTTAACGTCCACTCAGACCAGATCTCATTGACGCAGAGCATCCATGCATGGGTCAACCATATTAACGTCCACTCAGACCAAGTTTGCGCAGCGCGGTGCTCGCAAAAGTGGCTTTTACTGCAGCGGCAACACCTTTTTCGCTAAAACGATCGACCTGTCACAGGGATTCTCCGCCTCTCCTAGCACAACTTTTTAGTCATAATACATGTTTTCCCAAGGTTTTAGCACATTGCCTGTTTCAGCTATGCCACAAAACGCCGGTCACGTACCAGGCGCTCTTACCACATTATACCATAACTATTATAATAAAGAACCCCCAAAACCCTGTCCTAATTATTAAGGCCCATTAGGGTGTTGGGGGTAGGGGTCTTTAGGGTGAAGGATGGTAGGGTTCAGGGTTGAAGTGATTGGGGCGGGTCTAGAAGTTTAGGATGTTGCATTGTTGGGTTCTATTTAGGGTTTAGGGTTTAGGGTTAGAGGGCTCCACTTTTCAGCAAATATAGGTAGAAAGAAACGGTGACAGCGCTGGCACAGTGAGAACCGCAATGGTGAAGACGAGGACTACTACCCAAACAGCAGCCCAGGCAGTACGTTAAGCACAAGACAAACCGCAACGACCTTCAAGTGTCGCACAGAAGCCGTGCAAACAACGACGATGCCACACGCAGTGAATGTTAGCATCAAGCAGAAAAGACCTCAACACAATATTAAAGTCTATTTCTGATATGCCCACTAGTCTGCCCGTTATAGACGCCAACACAATGTCCCGATACTAACACCAGGAACACAGGTGGAGACAAAGCCTCTCGTCTTTATTTTAACTAGAGCTGCTTGTGATCAAGCCTGAGTACCCCCTTGACCCTTCACCCTCAGCCACAGACCCCCCAAACTCCAAAAGCTGAGCCTCCAGAACGTAATGTATAGGCTCATGGCGCCACAACCCTACAAAATCACTCTGAGCATAAACCCCGTTCCTTGGAGCTCTTTCCCCAAAAATGGGCACAGCCTCACTCAGTTTCCTCTTTGGTGGAGCTCTCGGAAGCGTTTTCGGAGCTGTTGGAGGAGTTTCCTGGGCTTTACAGGGCTGTTTAACAGGGTTTCGGGATGTGTTCTAGTATACCAATTCAATCATGAGAAACTTTAAGCGGTACCATTGGAAATCATTCATTCAACGGCAGAGGAGCTTAAAGGGGAGAGAGAGAGAGAGAGAGAGAGAGAGAGAGAGTGTGTGTGTGTGTGTGTGTGTGTGTGTGTGTGTGTGTGTGTGTGTGTGTGTGTGTGTGTGTGGTGTGTGTGTGTGTGTGTGTGTGTGTGTGTGTGTGTGTGTGTGTGTGTGTGTGTGTGTGTGTGTGTGTGTGTGTGTGTGTGTGTGTGTGTGTGTGTGTGTGTGTGTGTGTGTGTGTGTGTGTGTGTGTGTGTGTGTGTGTGTGTGTGTGTGTGTGTGTGTGTGTGTGTGTGTGTGTGTGTGTGTGTGTGTGTGTGTGGTGTGTGTGTGTGTGTGTGTGTGTGTGTGTGTGTGTGTGTGTGTGTGTGTGTGTGTGTGTGTGTGTGTGTGTGTGTGTGTGTGTGTGTGTGTGTGTCTGTGTCTGTGTCTGTGTCTGTGTCTGTGTCTGTGTCTGTGTCTGTGTGTGTAACCCCTCGCTGGGGCGACACGGCGCGTGCCTCACAGTTTCAAGTTTCAAAAGGGCAGAGGGAGGGAAGGGGTTGACGCTGGCATATCGTTGCGAGGGGAACCGGGAACACAGAACGAATACATGTCAGTGGTTTAGGATTTGGGGATGGAGGTTTGGAGTTTAGGGTTTGGGTGAAAGGCACAGATTGGAGTTTAAGGCTTTGGGGTTGTCTTCAGTGTGGGCCTTCAACAACGAACAACAACATTCGTTGACCACGGCCAAGCCTCACAAAACACTGGAGAAGCCTCTCAAATTCCTGACAAACAACCCTCTAACGCCACCAGACACAACAACTATAGAACCCCAAACCCTAAACCCTAGCTGTGCTAAACAAGAACACCCTCTAAGACCAGCTTCCCGGTGCCGGGGTGGTGGTGTGGAAAGATCCGATCGGCCAATAGGGATAGAACCTCGGGACCAGCTGAAGGGGTGTTAGGGGCTTTGGGTTTAGGGTTTAGTGGTTCGGTGTGAATGTGTAGGGTTTAAGATGTACGGCGGAGGGTTTTAAAAATGAGTTTAGGGGTTCAGGGGCTTCTGGTTGAGGATACTTGCCACCAACGCGATCGTAGCTCTTCCTGTGAAACAAGCTTGTTGGTGTACCGATTTTGCCTTCAGACCCCCGGTTCTGTGCAGTTAAACTCTGATCCCTACACCCCTAGTAGCGTCACTGGGCACCCAGCTTGCGCAAAGAGAAGTCGCATGCCTCGGATGGTCGGAAGGACTCGAACAAAGTCAAGCGGGAACTGATTTGGGCTTATCTTTGCGGCTTAGGGTTTAGGGTTTAGGGTTTAGGGTTATATCAAGGGATGGAACGAATCCTGCAAGCGGTTCACTGCCAATTTCAGCATCTATCAACTTGGCGACCCAGACCCATAAACGGATCCGTCCGAAAGGTGGCCCCCTTGAAAAATGTCCTGTCTGAGATTTGAGGCTTAGGTTCTGTTATTTAAGTACAGCGGTAACCCTCTTGGGAGCCTTTCTCAATCTTTTCAATATCCATGCGTGGAACAGTGGCACAATCTCGCATGGGTGATGAACCAGGCGTAATGCCACAATGCTCACAGCTGTAACTGTAAAGTCTAAACTGTCGGAATTCCTGCGACCCAGTGCCTAAAGCCCAAAACCCCAGACAATCGAGCCCAAAACACAACAAGAAGAACCACAACAAGAGCAAGAACAGCAACACCAACACCAACACCAACAGCAGCAGCAGCAGCAGTAGCAACAGCAACCATGAACGGCAACGGCAACGATGGCAACCAAAAACTAGCCAAAAACAACAATCCGCAACCCACAACCTAAAGCCCATCAACAACAGAACAACCTACAACCCACAACCCAAAACCCATCAACAGCAAACAACCAACAACACAAAACCCATCAACAACAACCAACAACCAACAACCCAAAACCCATCGAGAACAACCAACGACCAAGAACCACAATAGCAGCAGCAGCAGCAGCAGCAGCAGCAGCAGCAGCAGCAGCAGCAGCAGCAGCAGCAGCAGCAGCATGGCGGCGGAGGAAGCAGCGGGGGTGGCAGCAGCGGCACCAATAACACTTCTGGTCCAACAACAATTGATAAGAGCAATACAAACAACAAAGATGGCAAAACTCAGACTAGAATCTGGATCCGTCAGAATCGGCTGCTCGGGGTATTTCCTCAGCTGCAGCTTGCTCCAGGGCAGCTCCAAGCTTGCCAGGCTACAGGGCTAAGGGTGTCGCAACCGCCGTGTGAGGCTTTCTGTGAATTCTGACGAGCTTCAGGGTTAGGGTTTCGGATGAGGGATGACACAAGGGCTTGGCGTACGAGTTCCAGTTATCGGCTTTCGGTTTTCGGCTTTGGGAGTTGAGGCTTAGAGTGCAAGAGTAGGAGGAAGCGTGCAGAAGGGCAGAGTGAAGACCTGTCAACAGCCCATGTTTATGCAGTAGCGCCACTTGGTTATGACCGTGCTGAGTGCTGCCTAACCATAAACCTCAGCACAGCACGTCTCGTGTCGATCAGGCCAATGCAAGTCCATTAAAGGTGTGGTGAGACGAGGCAAGCTTGAGAAAAAGGTGTGCCCAAGTAAAGAAGTTCAAAAGGGTAAGAGGATAAAGGTAAGAAGGGAAATCAACATGTTCACAATGCATAGCAACACGTGTTACTCTTGCAAGAGTTCCAGCGTAATACCTGACAAGATGTCTTGCAACAAGCGTGAAACTGACCATGAAACCAGATCGTTAAGCTGGCATGATGTACAGTACATCTAAGATCTTAGACGACCACGCTGGCACACGATGATGCACAGGTTGCAGGCAAAGATAACACTGCCAGCCAAAATAGCTGACGGCAGAACACCGTGTACTGGCACCCAACTCTTGACAACATCGCATCAGAAGATGAAGAAGCACTTTAAGTGTGGCATGGTACAATGCAGACTTCACGTCCTCGCTGAAAACCCAATTTTGAGGCTAGCATGTGCCTGGTCTTATGATGTGGTACACGACGACACAACATGGTGCCTTGCGAGCAGTACACAAACGCTGAAGACTGTAGTCCACAACCCGAGTCGGCAAAACAAAAGCTCTGGCCAGAGGACCTAGGCTTCACGAAATGGAACAGACAAGACGAGGCTTGAGGCATAGCTAGCCATAAACAGGACCCCCAAGGAACCATCTACATGGGACATGGAACAGAGTTGGATAAAGTACATGGACGTCCACAGCAGCACGCTTGGGGCAGGATAGGGGCCACGCATAATCTTGCCAATATCACACATACCGGCAGAGTGTACGGAGACCATGTATTCCGACAGCCCGAAACCCTGGATACGAAGTCCAAGTTCTGCACAACCCTACACCTACACCCTAAACCCTAATGCTGAACTACTTAACCCTAAACCCTAATCCTTCGATTCTCAACCCTTATGCTTCAATCCTACACCGTAAACCCACATCCCCGCAGACGAGCCGAGGGGCCGCTGGAACAGCAAATTCACCGCGTCAATCCGCCTCTGGCACTTGTCCACGTCGTCAATGCCATCCTTGACAGGTCGGGCGAATAACAGGAAGAAGGAGAAGAACAACGATAATAACGATATGGATGTAGGATTTAGGGTTTGGGGTGTAGGAAGAAGAAGAATAATAAGAAAACATGCTGGCAACACTGATACTAATAACAGCAATAATGCTCATCAGAATCATAGCAGTACTCTTGCTTGTGATAAGAAGAACAGGAAGAGGCCGAATAATGGCAACACCAATAATACTGAGGAAGAAGAAGAAAATGATGATGATGATGAGGGTACTGGTAATAGTTGTATTAATATCAATAGCTATGTGGGAGTTTCCGAAAATCAGGGGCACCTTATTTCGGGCTCCTTGTAATAAGGATCCTGCTATTTAGGGTGCTATATTAGGGTCCCCTGTTTTCAGAAACTCCCATACTCATACTAACAATAACAGAAATTATCGCGATAGAACAAGAATATGAAACGAATCATCAGAATAACAATAGGAACAAGAAGAAGAACAGCAATAGCGCAAGAATCAGAACACGAATGAGAACAAGAACAAGAAAAACAAGAATATGAACAAGAACAATGACAGGAACAAGAAGACGAAGAAGATGACTAAGGCTAAAACTAAAGCTAAGACTAAGCCTAAGACTAAGACTGAGACTAAGAAGAATACTAGTCTTAGAAGAAAAGAATACACAAAAATGATAATATAAGAATACAAGAATGCAAGACTACAAAAGTACAAGTAGTAGTAGTAGTAGTAGTAGTAGTAGTAGTAGTAGTAGTAGTAGTAGTAGTAGTAGTAGTAGTAGTAGTAGTAGTAGTAGTAGTAGTAGTAGTACTAGTACTAGTACTAGTACTAGTAAGTACTAGTAGTAGTAGTAGTAGTAGTAGTAGTAGTAGTGGTGGTGGTGGTGGTGGTGGTGGTGGTGGTGGTGGTGGTGGTGGTGGTGGTGGTGGTGGTGGCTGGTGGTGTGCTGGTGGTGTGGTGGTGCTGGTGGTGCTGGGGGTGCTGGTGTGTGGTGGTGCTGGTGGTGCTGGTGGTGCTGGTGGTGGTGCTGGTGGTGCTGGTGGTGCTGGTGGTGGTGCTGGTGCTGGTGCTGGTGTGGTGCTGGTGTGGTGGTGGTGGTGGTGGTGCTGGCTGGTGGTGGTGGTGGTGGTGCTGGTGGTGGTGGTGGTGGTGGTGGTGGTGGTGGTGGTGGTGGTGGTGGTGGTGGTGGTGGTGGTGGTGGTGGTGGTGGTGACTCGTACTGGCTGTAGCCCATCAGTATCCTTATAACACTAAACCCACTGCCATTTACTATTATAGCAGCAATAATCCTAGTAACAGCAATAAGAAAAAGAAGGATCACGAGGGACTCAACAAGCAGGCTCTCGGTCAGACTTCAAGCACCTCAATTCCAGCGTGTAGGCTACCTAATCTTTCACACCGTTCTCCTAAACCCAACCCTGCAATACCCTAGGGAGATCTGAGGTTCAGGGTTTAGGGGTTTAGGGTTTAGGGTAGCAGCCATACCAAGTCCGCAGAACGTGTGAGTATTTGCAACCTTTGCTCTCTGCATGTCAGTTCTGCAGGTTCTCTTTTGGCTGTGGTCTTCCTCCAAGCTTTTGGGTTCTTAGGTTCCAGGTTCTTTTCGGGATTGGGGTTGTTCCAAGGTCGACTGTTTTATGGTTTCCGCATGATTGTAAAGTCTACAGGTTGAGGGTGGAGGGGTTAAGGCCTAGCGTTAAAATTTAACCTGTCGGTCGAAGTTTACGGCTTAGGGTCTAAGAGCTTACGGTAATTTGTGCAACACGAAGGCTATCAAGTTTGAAACCTCCCCGCGTAAAGTTTAATGTTACACTCCATATCAACAGCCTGGGCTTTCAAATGAGAGCACAGGCGCCCAAAAGTGAACGTGAACACCTTTGTCGGTTGCTCGGTCATATTCGCGACCGCCGCCTTGCAAATAGGGGCAAGCAGGGTGTAAGGATTTTATTTTAAAGTGTACTGGCTAGGTCGCCTTAGTCAGGGTGTAAGGTTTAGGGCTTGAGGGTTTAGGACTGCAAGGTTTGGTGTGCCATGGGTTGATCCACCCATCCTCTGAACTCTCCTTCACCGGGTTTGTGGTACATTGGAGACAGGCGTTAAAGGGAACTCCAGAAAGTTGGAATATGGTTTCAGGGTAGGATACCTTATAATTTACCATAAAGGGTTTAGGATAATCATATTCCAACTTTCTGGCTTTTACTTTACTGGGCTTTTCTCCCTACCAACCCCCACAATCGGCCCAAAGTTCTGGAAAAATGTAGGTTTCCTATCGAACCAAAAATGGACCCCAAAGTCAGCGGTGAACGGTCAGAAGGCGCATTCTGATCGTTTACCGCTGGTTCCATTTTTGGCTTTCGGTGGTCCCGGGGGCGGTTACAATCTTCCTATAGGCTTGGGAGGGGTGGCGTTTAGCCGGCTGGTTGGTTGGATGATAGGTACGTGTCTCGTACCGTGTTTGAGCCAAATCCTCGGAACCCGAAGATGTGTTGATTTAGAGCTCAGGGTTTAGAGCTCAAGAATACCGTTTTAGACTTGGGGGAAAGATTTAGGGCTTCGGACGTCGATGTCAGGGCTCAGGGCATTCAACGTCGAGCTTGGGATGCAGGATGTCGAAATTCGGCTTCGCATTTGTGAAAAACAGATTGAGGTTTAGGCACGTTTAGGGCTTAGATATGGGAGTAGCGTTCAGGGCTCCAGCCTTTCGGGTCTCGGGTTTGGGATTCAATGTAGGGGCCTTAACAAGTCTAAGTAGAACGAGATTTTAAGGGGTTCCTTATTACAGTTTTAGGAATTATATACCCCCAAACCCAGAGCTCCTATGTTATAGTACCCTTATACACTTATAGATCCCTTGTAGTAGCCCTTATAGAACCCTTAAAGAACCCCTCAAAACCCATACTCTAAACCCTAAACCCTAAACCCCTAAACCCTAAACCCCTAAACCCTAAACCCTAAACCCGTAACCCTAAACCCTAAACCCACTAAGGCCTAAACCCTAAACCCTAAACCCTAAACCCTATTGCTTTATTAAGGGGTATTGGGCTCTCGGACACTCCTGACCTTCGATCAGGTGCTCGAAGCTGCTGATGTTTTCAATCTCGCCTTGCTGCCGCGCAGCGTTTGGGGTTTAGGGTTTGGGGTTTAAAGGTTTAAGGGTTTAAGGTTCTGTTTTGTTGAGCTCCTTAGGGGTTTGGGGGTTTAGGGTTTAGGGTTCAGGGGTTTAGGGGTTGAAGGGTTTAGGGTTTAGGGCTTTAGGGCTTTAGGGCTATACGGTTTCAAGGTTGAAGGGTTGGCGCCGCACAAAAACCCTTTAAAGTCCAATTCCGGGACAAGGTAACAGGTACCCAAAACCGGCCAAACCTGATGCTGCATTCGCTGCTCCAGCTATGTTGCGTGGTATCCCTTTGCATCGCTCTGCGTTCTGCTAGCTTGTGCCTCCAGGTTCCTACACCCTAAACCCCAAACCGCTACGACTTTGTTCTTCGAGTGGTGGCAGCATTGCCTTCCACGATCCATGCTGCGTCGTGATTGCTGCCGTTGGTGTGTGCTTACGCCTACACAGATTGTAGCACTATGGTTTGTCATGTCATGCTACGATCAGGACCCAGTTCGTGGGGATATTACATTCTTACACTGCCATATTCCAAGATCACTTCACTGTCGCACTACCACTGTACTGGGTTGTAGTTTTGGGGCTCTGCAAAGTATTTATGAATAGGTACCTCTATGGGGACCATAAGGGAAATTAAAAAGTTTCCCAAATTGCCACCTAGTGTATGTTTGTCTTCCGACTCGGCTCTCTCTTTCACCTCCCCCTATGCTGCCTTTATTATGTCATCCTACTCCTGCACTGTAGGGCTACCGACTGGATTTTATCCATATGGTCTTTCTCGTGCTCTTGTTCTGCTGTTGTACTACTGTCCTACTAGATCATGCTCCTACATGTCTAGTATGCAGAGCCGTTGCAACCTATCTACAAGCAGGCAGCATTGTCTTGTACTGTCGTGCTACCGTCTAAGCGACGCCATTCATGTACGATGCTTCTACGCCATTATATTCTCAGTATTGTGGCTGAGGGGCCGAATACACACGTGGGTTCTTCCTGCATGCAGAACTGGACACGTGGTGATAGCATGGTACCCGGACCAAAAAGACGTATGTTTACATGACTAATGGACGGTATTATCATACCACAGTATACTCATATCATATCTAAATGTGTCATGTTAGGGCTTGAGTTTTATCTACCACTGTCTTTGTCGATGTCTCTTCTTCAACTTTCTAGCTGTCATTCCGTTCTGCACAACTCCACATCACAGCAATATAGTATAGTTTGCCGCAAGTCGTAGGAAGTGTAGTGTTGCTTGGAAACTGCGGTGAGATGTTATGACAGCATGGCGTTTGCCGTCCGTCTCTGCGGCTCTTGAAGTGCGCCCAGGTTGCTGATGCGGAGCTCGCCCACTTTCTGGTAGGTGTAGGTGCAGGAATGTGAGCCTAGCAGATGAAAGCGCGCGACAGTCATGAGAGCCCTGGCCCTAACCCCTGCAACCCCTAAACCCGTAAAACCTAGACCTTCAACTTCGCTACTGAAAGTAGTGGGGCTGACAACTCAAGACTCCTTCCGGAATCCTAGGTCCTAAACAGCCCCGCAACTTTTTAGGTGTTAGCATTTGAGGGTTTAGGGGTTTAGCATATAGGTTGGTATAGGTGTAGGGTTTCAGGTATGGGTGAGCATTTAGGGTTTGGGTTTGGGGTTCCTTTTCGGGTTCCCGTACAGGGCTCGATAAGTAAGGGTTCTATAGGGCATCGGCCTCTTAGTTTGATCGATATCCTCAAACAAGTATATAGCTTAAAATAATTTCGGACTTAAAACCCTACACCCTAAACCCCAAAACCCTCATCCCTAAACCCTAAACCCTAAACCCTAAACCCCCAAAACCCTCATCCCTGAACCAGCTTGTGTTCAGGGCACCAGTCCGGGAGGCTTGATAACAGGTCTGCACGGTTCGGGCTCCCGGGTCCCACAACTCGGGGCAAGCCCCAGGGTGAAGTTTTGAACACTTGAGCCAGGGTTGAGGCTTAGGGTTTTGGGTTTTGGGTTTTCAGGGTTGAGGGTAAGGTCGAAAACCACGAATCTGAGTCCTGAACCTCGAGGATCTTAGCGCTTTGAAGTTGAGGATTCGAACCCTAACCCCCTAAAGTCCGGAAATCCCGAAACCCCCGGAGCTTAAACCCAGAAACCCTCGAAACCACAACCACCTCGACCATCATAAAGGCCCTCAAAGGACCCTTAGCAAACACGTGCCAACTCCAGAAACACTACATGGGTGGTTGTCAAAATTATGGTCTCTCAAAAAAGGGACCCTAATTTTGACAACCACCCAAATAAAACACCTGAACCGTTCAAAGCCAGCCTGTGGGGACGATGCCAAGCGGACACCTGAGAGGATGAGCTCTTTCTTAGGGGTTTAGAGTTTGGGGTTTGGGGTTCAGGGTTCTGGGTTTAGGGTTTAGAGGTAAACCCTAAACTATACGGATATTTCTCTAAAGCAGGGTCCCGTTTTGGGTTCTTTTCACACTCTCTCAATAAGGGTGCCGGGGACCTAAGAAGGGACCCTAGAGAACTACCCATACGCAAGATCCCTAAAAGACCTGGATGCGCTCTCGGCTTTCGGCTCAGGGTTTAAGCTGTAGGTTTTAGGGCTTGCAGGGTTTAGGGTTTAGGGCTTACAGGGTTTAGGGTTTAGGGTCTAGGGTCTAGGGTTTTAGGGTTTAGAAGTTCCGCGGTTTGGGGTTTGTAGGACAAGATTGTAAGACGTGCTTAGCGCAAGCTCAGAACTTGTTAGCTCGAGCGGGGGGGGAAGGGCCTCATAAATTGAGGTTCTGGGCTTGATTCTTCCCAGAAAGATAACAGCCGGCTCAGATGTAGCGAAACAAAACCCTAGACTGTGTTTGAACACGAGACCCAAAAATACCCCAACCGTAAAGCCTATAAGCCCTCAGCATCCGTCTAAGTGCACCCACGGCACGCTCCACCGGGCTCCGTCTGCGTGCACTCGCCCTGCTGATCCCAGAACTTTTTTGAGCTGCACCTGCGCTCGCAACAAGCTCTCAAAATGGTTGAGTTTTGGGGTCACGCTTTGGCGGGTATTCGTTTTGAGGGTTCAGTAAGGTCAGTCAGGGTATGTTTATCCCTCTTAACTGGCTTTTTGTGTTGATATAATTGCAGCTGGTATCCCTCTTGGCTAAGACACGGTTCATTTGCAGACTCGTGCTGCCGCTGAACAAACTCCCAAAAGCCTGCGCGCACACACACACACACACACACAGAGACACACACACACACACACACACACACACACACGCGCGCACACACACACAGACAGACACACACACACACACACACGCACACACACGCACACACGCACACACGCACACACGCACACACGCACACACGCACACAGGCACACACGCACACACGCACACACGCACACACGCACACACGCACACACGCACACACGCACACACGCACACACGCACACACGCACACACGCACACACGCACACACGAACACACGCACACACGCACACACGCACACACGCACACACGCACACACGCACACACGCACACACGCACACACGCACACACGCACACACGCACACACGCGCACGCACACGCACACGCACGCACCAATGCAGAGGTGTCCTGTGCTAAGCCTGCAGCACAAAAAAAACGCGGAGTACGACACCTACAACCTGCCGAAACCCTAAACCCAGAAACGCTAGCACCCTAAAGCCCTCAACCACATCTTCCGTACGGAGCTCTTCGCTGCTCGTAGAATGCATTCACTGTGCTACAACGACAATGAATTTGCATTGAGGGTTTAATGTGATTTAAGTTTGGGAAACCCTAACTCCACAAACTAAGCCCCCAAAACCCTAAGCTTCATAAGCTTCAAACCCGAAGCAGCAGAAATCTGCATTTCAGGCAAGGAGCTTTCCCGGAAGGCTATACCAAGACGCCTGGGAGAACAGCAGGACAGCTACCCTACGTGGCAATGCCCAGAGAGCTTGGCTTCATGATTTGTTTTACAGGCTTGGCCTCAGCACAGTGGTCTGTAGCTGCGTGCGTTGGGCTTTGAAATTATTATTTGGTCTTCGCTACCTGCCGCGAGAAGGCGGAACTATCGAACATGTGAAACGAAAAAACGGCTTGAAGGCAGCCCAAGACGACGTTGTTCCCCAAACAACCTTGTTGAAAGTATTGTGCTGAACATGACCAGTGGATTCGCAGCAAGCTCTGCCAGTCCGCTCGACCATTGCATTACGGTGCTACTTGCATTGGGATAGAGATTCCCCGAATCCTAAACCGCAAAGCCCTAAACCTTACACCCCTAAACCCCACAACTCCTAAAGCGAAAAGCCTATATGGGAGTTTGAACCCCAAATAGTAGGACCCTTACTATAAGGACCCCAAAATAAGGTACCCCTAATTTTCCGAAACTGCCATATCCTCGAAACCCCAACCCTCATCTAGGCAGCCGGCATTGGGGTAGAGATTCTTGCCCACCCACTGTCCATGAGGGAAGTTGTTGTCCTGGTCCGGATCCCAGGTTTCCTCAGCTGTCAGAGTGTAATGTAGGGGCCTTGCTAATACGAATAGGGTTCCTTTAAAGGGGTCTATAAGGGTTAGTGTAAGGGATCTATAGCAGGGCTCTATAATACAGGGGCCTGAATAATTAGACTAGGGTTTTGGGGCGGATGCGGCCTGCTTCGGCGGTCCTTGCAATGTGTCTGAGCATCAGAAAAACTTCTGATGCGCCCAAAAGATCAGCACCCGGCTCTTGCAGGTGCTCACAAAACAGCTAGATAAGTAACATGTATCCGGGGCCCATTATACCATAATTACAATAAGGACCCCCCCAGAATAGTATTGGTAATTATTTAGGCTGCCACAGTAACCCCCACCAAGAACTGGACAAGAAAAGCATGCTGTCGACTGATAGTGGCGGAGATGAGGGGGGCTCAACCCCAAACCCTAAACCCCCCTGGAACCTAAACCCAAATCTCTAAACCCTAGACCCTAAAGCCCTAAACCCCTGAAACCAAACCCTAAAGCCCTGGTCCCGACCAAGCTGCGCATCCAACCACCGGGCCGTAGTGCTGCAAGTTCTCGCCTGAGCACACCGACCCCCACCGTCCCTAAGACTGGCTATCATCGCGATCTGAATGACATATTGGTAGCAGCAGTAGTAGTAGTAGTAGTAGTAGTAGTAGTAGTAGTAGTCGTCGTAGTCGTAGTCGTAGTCGTAGTCGTAGTCGTAGTAGTAGTAGTAGTAGTAGTAGTAGTAGTAGTAGTAGTAGTAGTAGTAGTAGTAGTAGTAGTAGTAGTAGTAGTAATAGTAATAATCACAATAACCATAACAACTAGTAATTAATAATCGTAAGCCGATGGTAGATCAGAAGCCTTAAGAAGCAGCAAACAGCAGGAGGTAGACCCTGGAGGCCCTCTAATCCCCGCAGTATAAACTAGCAACACCCCCCTTCCAATCGCTCTTTCCCGAATTTTCACATATTCCACCAAAACCCTATGCTAGGTGACTTAGGTTCAGGGTTTAGGGCTACACCACCATGCCCCATCCTCACCCTCCCCACAATCCCATCGGGCGCCGGACAGTCGAAAGGTCCGGTGCACTTTCCCAGGTCGTAGGTGTTGACGACCTAAGGCTTGGGAAGCGTTCAACACCAGAGCTTAGGATTTGGGCTAAAATGTCTAGGAGCTTAAAGAGTGGGGTTTAGGTGGAGTGGCTCGGGCATGTGGTCCTCTTCTAGTACTCGAGTGTCTTCTTGCTGTGCGCTGTGTCGTCTTTAACTTTTTCGGGTTTACGCCGGGGTGTTGGAAGGGTTTAGACTTTACGGGCATGGGCTTTGGGGTGTACTTGGTGATGTCACAGCTTCTCCTTTCCTCTAGGATGCTGACATGAAATCTTTTGGCGGGGCTGGGATTGAGGTTTCAGGGGTCGCCGCTGTGGTTAGGATCTGCGGGCATCGGGGCTTTAGGGGTCTGGAGGCCTCCAAGAGTATATGTGTAATATGCATAATATACATACAAAACAATAGTATGTACACATATACATGTATATATATATATATGCATGTATCTGTATCTATAACTATAAATCGATATCTGAGTATACGTATGAATGTGTTTATACATGTGGTTACAACGTGTGTAGAGATAGAACAGATGCGATAAGGCTTCGCGTTTGCGGGGCTAAACACCCTAAACCCTAAACCCCCTTGGAGGAACTTGCAGCTGAGGTCGCAGCCCCGAAGTTCATACCTGCGAATCAAAGGGGAAAAGGAGGGACGGTTTAGGGTTTAGGAGGGACCCTTAAGAAGGACCCCTAAATATATACCCTTAATACAGCTAGTATATACCCATTGTATAGCCCATTACAGGGTAGGGGTCCCCATTAAGGGTCCCTCCTTTTCCCCCCTTTGAGCTAAGGGAGGCTCGAGGTTCAGGGCTTGGGTAATGTTTGCCCATGCTTATCGAAAAAGACCTGGGAGGGCGGTTTTGGGCTTGAGAGTCTGGGGTGTTCGGGCTTTGGCGTTCAGGGGCTGGGGTGTGGGGTTTAGGTTTTGGGTTACCCGGTTACCCTAACAAACCGAAACCCTAAACCCTAAATCATAAGTTTAGGCTTTGGGTTTAAAGCTTTCTGGCTCAGGGCTTTGGGGCTTGGGGCTCAAATCGATGCACAAGGAAACACATCTCGTGGGGCTGCACAAGCTTTGCATCAGGTCCCTACAAGGCCGCCGAAGAACAGCTCGACAGATTCCTGCAAGCAACCCGGCCTAGAAGAACCGCAAACCTTTTAAAAAGTCATCAACGATCAAAGCCCTGACCTACACCCCACATCCTTAGACCAAAATCTAAGGCTAAACCGAATAGCTGATGCTGCCCTTCTCCGAAGTTAGCGTTACAACCCCTGAACTTTAAACCCTACACCCGACGCCCCGAGCCCTTAAACCCTAAACCCCTAAACCCTCAACCCCTAAACCCTCAACCCCTAAACCCTAAACCCCTAAACCCAGCGGAGGTTCTGCCTTTCTTGTAGAGGCTCTGCGTTGCCCGGCTGAAGACCAAGAAGCGCTCGATGCCTTGTCTATTTGGGATTTTTTCTGTCCCTTTTGGGATCCCTAATATAGTACGGCACCTGATATTTCGGGTACCCAAAAAAGGGACCCTAATTTTGACAACCACCCATTTGTGGCTGGCTAGCAACAGTTTGAAGGCTTCCTTGAAGGATTCCGGAAAGAGTTCCTTTAAATCAGGGTCCTCTTTCAGGTTTCTATAAGACTATACTGAACTTAGAACCCTAGCAAAAATTACAATGTTAGCTGTTTCTTAGGGATTATAATAACCAAAAATTAAAAACTATTTCTAAGTACCCCTAAGAAGAGGTTAACATCTGTGGAGAGCTTAGGATCAGGGTTTAAAATTTTTTGACCTGGGGCCAACGGCTCGGCATGTGGTTTTTCAGGCCTAACGTTGCCACTGCTACCAGTGTACCCCGGCTAGCTATCGGCTCTTGCTGCGTTTTATCTGGGATCTTGGTTTCTTCGTCTGGCTTTCGCAACGTGGCGGCGTAATGTCGGGGCCCAAAAAATAGTGCAATTTCGGTGCTGCTGATTATAGCTAGTTATTAAGACCCCTACATTGATTCTGGAGGTAAAGCGGCTTTCGACACTATACCGCCTTGATAAGCTGACCTGGCCCACTGAACCCAGTCCAACCCAGGCCACAACCGGTGTCAAGAGGAGCCCGGTCAAAAACGAGTCGATCGAAACTCAAGGACCCCGATACAAAGCCTAAGAGCCCCAACTAAACCCTGCAGGCAATTTTCGAACCTCTCTCGGAAAATATAGAAACCTTTTCGATTCCTTGCTAAACCCAAAACCCTGGAGCCCAAAACCCTCAACCCTAAACTTGCCCCAAACCTTCAACGCCGAACCCTCGGGGCTGTGGATTGCACACGAGGGGCGACTCTTCGGCGTGGAGGCAAAGGTGCCGGCCCTGGCAAAAGCTCGAGATTTCAGGGTCTACTTGGAGGATCATGGGACTTAGTAAAGAAAGTTATAAGTACCTTAATTGGGGTTATAAGTATAGTTCCCCTAATTATAACCCTAATTACTAAGTCCCATGATCCTTTAAGTAGGGCTTTGGGTCGCTGGATTAGGGACTGTTCTCCACGAAAGCCTAAAACCCGAAACCCAAAACCCAAAAAGCTCCAACCCGAAAACCCTAAAAACCCCAAAACCCGAAAACCAAAACCCCCAAAACCCTCAAACCCTAACACCCGAAAACGAAAACCCTAAAAACCCTAAAACCCTAAAACCCGAAAACGAAAACCCCTAAAAGCTTCAAAACCCTAAAACCCGAAAACGAAAACCTGAAGTGAAGTACACCGCAGCTGGACAGGCCCAGAGCAGCCGTAGACCCTGAACCCAAATCCAAATCCTAGTAAGCCGCAGTTGTATTGGAGGATTCGAACTGGGTTGTGGGGCATATGATACTATAACCATAACAAGGAACCCCCGAAATAATGTCGGTAAATATGTAGGCCCCTGTATTAGAGCTTTGGGAGTCCGGGGAGCCTGAGCCAGTGGTGCCAAACGATCTCCTGGGCTTCAAGCGCGGCAGTTCGCTTCAACCCGCAATCCGGAGCCCAATAGGGTCTACTTAAAGGAAAAATGGGGCTTTGTAACTAGGGTTATAATTCGGGCAACTATACTTATAACCTCAATTAAGGTACTTATAACCCTACTTACTAGGTCCCATGATCCTCCAAGTAGGGCTTAGGGTCCAGGGCGTAGGGTTTGGGATGTAGGGTTTAGGTAGGGTCGAGGGTTTAAGGTTGGGTATTTAGGGTTAGTTAGGGTCTCGGGTTTAGGGTTTGGGATATATGGTTTAGTTAGGGTCTCGGGTTTAGGGGCTGCGGTTTAGGGTTTAGTTAGGATCTCGCGTTTAGGGTTTGGGATTTAGGGTTTAGAACCTGGGGCTTGGGGTGTATATTGAGGTTTGGGCCTTTGCACTGTAAACTTATCAGGGAACTGTCAGGGAACCGTCAGGAATAACATTCGTGTGGGAGTTCCCGAAAGTAGGGGACCCTAATATAGCACCCTAAATAGGAGGATCCTGATGATAAGGAGCCCAAATAAGGTACCCCTAATCTTCGGAAAGTCCCATTTAGGGTTTTGGGGTTTATTCCCAGAGACTCCAACGAAATACTCCGACTGTTCGGTCACTCCCATGTACATTCTTGCTTTGCAATCCCCGTCTTCTTAAGCCTTAGCCCGATTTCTCGGGGAGCCTTTGTTTGGAGACCTGAAAACTCCCCCAACCTCCCCCCAAACCCCAAAAGGCCAAGCCCCAAAACTCTGAACCCAAAACCCTGCACTGCCAGGACCGAAAACGGTTTAGGGTTTAGGGTTTAGAGGTTTAGGGTTTAGGGTTTGGCCTTGCATCAAGCTATCGGGCCAAAGCTGGTCTAAGGTTTTCTAGGGTTTTGGGGACAGGCTTCAGGCCTTTGGCTTGAGGTGTCTGGTTTAGGGAGCGATATCGCTGCTGCTGAGCGGCGTTGTGCAGATACCTCGGTGTGCCCGCATAACAAGGACCACATGTCTTGCACAATGAAAAAGACAAGACACACCCCATGGTTAGCTCTCATAATCTTAGAGAGATTGACGTCAGCCTTGGGCATCGAAAGACGAGCCATGACTGTAAGAAGCGTGGCCTACTCCCACAGCCTGAAGGGCTCGGAGGGGAGGGACTTTTCTGACGACACTGACGACGACTCTTCTCGGCCGAGCATGGTAGTGCCAGCAAGGCACCAGAGTGCCCCAGGAATATTCGCCATGTTCTGGTTCTCTGGCGAATAATCCTCAGTCCGGCACTGCAGAGGAATTGATCGAAACTCAGGCGGGAGCGACTGATCGGGGGTACTTTGCAGGACAACTTCGAAGGCGAGTACGATGACCCTTAGTGGAACCCTTATAGCACCCTCTAAAGGGACCCCGGAACCCTAAAACTGTAAGACAGCCAAGGAAGCATCCTGCACTGAATAGGGCAGCTCTGACTCCCCGAAACCAGACCCCCAAAGACCTATCCAATGAACAAAATTCAGTCAGAGGGGGGTAGGGGACTATACTTCCTTAAATAGGCCTTCTTAATTCCTTATTATTGGTATTAAGGCCCCCTACCCCCCTCCCCCCTACCCCCCTTAGGGTCCCAATGATACAGCAATGTCTGGGGCCGATGCTTCATCATTCTGCACCCGGTACATGTAGTAGTGCAGTACCGGAGCATCACTCACCTCAAGAAAGAGTGGAAAAGAAAGCCGTGAACACCACGAACTGTAGGATCTAAATCTCATTAAAGGAAGTTCTCGCCAACCAGGAATAAGGATAACCACAAAAACCGTAACCGCACTAGTAGAGATACGCACCAGCAGCAGTAGCAGAAGCTGCTGGAGCCGCAGCAGCAAAAATCTCGATAATCAAAAAACTGCGCCATTCGAACAAATTTAGGCGGTGTAGAGGGTAGAGGATCAACAGTGTTTATTCTCAAGTCCTGACTGAACCTCCGAACACTGAACGCCTGAACTGTGAAATGAGCCCCAAAAGACCAAACCCCGAAACGCCCAGACCCCAAACACCACTGCTCCGATATTTTGGCCAAAGCCTCAAGCCCATGAACTATTCAAAGTCTCCTATGCCATTTAAAGCCAGGAGGCTATCGCGTAGTCCTCGGCAGTTTCACCGAGTGACAAAAGTGCCCCCATCGCTAAAGGGTTTTGGCTTTAGGGTTTAGGCAGGTTTATATACCCTTTCCGAAAATTTCATGGCACCCCAATTTTCCTTCTCATCTCAGAAGACAGTTGTCAGGAATGGATGCTCGTTTCGAAGGCTTTGGCAATACAAAGCTTACAGCTGAAAAACCCTTACCCAAACTCCGGTAAAAGTCATCGTCTAGAAGGGCCCCCACCCTGTAATGGTGACTATAAGGATTATACTAGGGCCCCATTATCTGGGCGGCCTTTAGCAGGGAATGAGGGAATGAGTGGGGCACGGCGCCAGCCCCGATCTTAGCACTGGGGCACTGCTTGGATGCGAAAGACATCGGCGACAACTCGCACTTCCTAGCACCGGGCACCGCTGCGAGGCCAAACCAACGGCAACAAATCATACTTCTTAGCACTGGGGCACCACTTAGAGGCCAAAAAACGGAAACAAATCGCACCCATGTACAAGCCCAACGGATTTAAAATCCGACGAGGTTCTAAACTGCGAAAAGACCCGCTGATGCACATGATGCTCGGCCCCTGCCCTCCCAGACACAAGTCCAGCGGATTTAAAGTCCGTTGGACTTGCGTCTGGGAGGGATTTAGCTGGAATTGAAGCCCGAAAAAGGCCACTGATGAAGGTCTTTCCACTCACATGTTACTATTTAATTGAGTACTAGTAGCAGTCGTCGTCGTGGTAGTGGTAGGCCTGGTGGCGGTAGTCGTGGTAGCGGTAGTGGCAGTGGAAGTGGTAGGGGTAGTGGTAATGGTAGCGGTAGCGGTAGGGGCAGTTCTGGTGGTAGTGGTATAGTGGTAGCGGTAGTGGTAGTGGTAGTGCAGTTGCAGCAGTAGCGGGAGTAGTAGCAGTAGTAGCTGTAGCGGCAGTAGTAGAAAGGGTAGTAGTAGCAGTAGCAACAGCAGCGCCACAGCCCGGCTTTGTTATGCAGATTTTTTGCTTCACTTGGCGGGTTTGGGTGGTATACGCGGGAGTTTGAGCGGTGGGGTGCGATTCAGGCTTCAGGCTACTTGGAGGATCATGGGGCTTAGTAACTTGGGCTATAAATAAGGTAGCTATACTTAGCTCCAACTAGGCTACGTATAACCTGACTAAGTCCCATGATCCTCCGAGTAGGGGTTGAGGTCGCAGGCAGCGCGAGAAATTCCGTTGGCCTGGTCTTCCTCCAGCGGTTCCTCTCTGGGCGGGCGGGTTTGGCGAGCAGCACTCGCGACGACCCGCCGCTTGCTCGGAGACCCCAAACCGGGGAGGCCAGGCCAACGGAACGTTCAAGGGCACCCGACCCTCACCCTAGCCCTAACCCTGGCATATGGGGCCCTGCGGAAGGCTGGGGGTGTGGCAGCGGCGGTGGGGAGGAAGGAAGGAAGACCCTTGCAATGAACACGAAGGATACGATATGTGCGTGCGTGCAAACGAACCGGGGGAGCATCATACCCACCCCAAAAGAGAATTTCCACGCCTACCTAATCGAGGCGAATTTCACACCCACCACAAAAGAATTTCCACATCCACTTAAGCGACATCCTTACCAAATGTGTCGCCCGCTTCGCCCAAGGATTTTGCTGACCGAAACCCTTGTCTCAACATTGTCCAGGGCGGGCTGCGCTGTACTAAGAGAGAAGTTTGCTGTAGAGGCCAAGGCCCCTTGCGAGAGGCATCTCGTGACCGAAACCTTCTTCTTAGTACAGTCCAGGGCACCCTGGGTTGTACCAAGATAGGGTTCTGCCGACCGAAGCCTTTCTTAGTACAGTCCAGGGCGCCCTGGGTTGTACTAACATATAGTTCTGCCGACCGAAGCCTTTCTTAGTCCAGGGCGCCCTGGGTTGTACTAAGATAGGGTTCTGCCGACCGAAGCCTTTCTTGGTACTCGTACAGTCCAGGGCGCCCTGGGTTGTACTAAGATAGGGTTCTGCCGACCGACGCTTTTCTTAGTACAGTCCGGGGCGCCCTGGGATGTACTAAGATAGGGTTCTGCCGACCGAAGCCTTTCTTAGTACAGTCCAGGGCGCCCTGGGTTGTACTAAGATAGGGTTCTGCCGACCGAAGCCTTTCTTAGTACAGTGCAGGGCGCCCTGGGTTGTACTAAGATAGGGTTCTGCCGACCGAAGCCTTTCTTAGTACAGTCCAGGGCGCCCTGGGATGTACTAAGATAGGGTTCTGCCGACCGAAACCTTTCTTAGTACAGTCCAGGGCGCCCTGGGTTGTACTAAGATAGGGTTCCGCCGACCGAAACCTGTCTTAGTACAGTCCAGGGCGCCCTGTGTTGTACTAAGATAGGGTTCTGCCGACCGAAACCTTTCTTAGTACAGTCCAGGGCGCCCTGGACTGTAGTAAGAGAAGGGTACAGCCGGCCCGAAGGTCACGGTACGGATGATGGTGGTCAGGCATTCCTTGGGAGCAGGACAGCTCGCAAGCCCCGGACTGTACTAAGACAGGGGTACCGGTACCCTGACCGTAGTACAGTCCAGGGCGCCCTGGACTGTACTAAAAAGGGTTTCGGTCGGCGGAACCCTATCTTGCTACAACCCAGGGCGCCCTGAACTGTACTAAGAAAGGTTTCGGTCGGCAAAACCGTATCTTAGTGCAATCCAGGGCGCCCTGGGCTGTACTAAGAAAGGTTTCGGTCGGCAGAACCCTCCCTTAGTACAACCCAGAGCGCCCCGGACTGTACTAAGACAGGGGTACCGGTACCCTGACCGTAGTACAGTCCAGGGCGCCCTGGGTTGCACTAAGATAGGGTTCTGCCGAGACTAAATAGAAATACATCGTGCAGTTAGAGCCTCGGGCTGGCCAGGCATTCCCGGGGAGCAGGACAGCTCGCAAGCTCCGGACTGTACTAAGACAGGGGTACCGGTACCCTGACCGTAGTACAGTCCAGGGCGCCCTGGACTGTACTAAGAGAAGGGTACAGCCAGCCCGAAGGTCAGGGTACGGCGGTGCATCATCCGTACCCTGATCTTCGGGCCGGCGGTACCCTTACCGTAGTACAGTCCAGGGCGCCCTGGACTGTACTACGGTCAGGGTACCGGTACCCCTGTCTTAGTACAGTCCGGGCCTTCTGCGGCACTCTGTTCTCACTCACGCACGGGTTCCCTGACCAGACACAACCCTATCTTAGAACAACCCAGGGCGCCCTGGACTGTACTAAGAAAGGTTTCGGTCGGCAGAACCCTCCCTTAGTACAACCCCGGGCGCCCCGGACTGTACTAAGACAGGGGTACCGGTACCCTGACCGTAGTACAGTCCAGGGCGCCCTGGACTGTACTAAGAAGGGTTTCGGTCGGCGGAACCCTATCTTAGTACAACCCAGGGCGCCCTGAACTGTACTAAGAAAAGTTTCGGTCGGTAAAACCGCATCTTAGTATAATCCAGGGCGCCCTGGACTGCACTAACAAAGGTTTCGGTCGGCAGAACCCTCCCTTAGTACAACCCAGGGCGCCCCGGACTGTACTAAGACAGGGGTACCGGTACCCTGACCGTAGTACAGTCCAGGGCGCCCTGGACTGTACTAAGAAGGGTTTCGGTCGGCGGAACCCTATCTTAGTACAACCCAGGGCGCCCTGGACTGTACTAAGAAAGGTTTCGGTCAGAACCCTCCCTTAGTACAACCACTAAAACAGGGGTACCGGTACCCTGACCGTAGTACAGTCCAGGGCGCCCTGGACTGTACTAAGAAGGGTTTAACGGTCGGCGGAACCCTATCTTAGTACAACCCAGGGCGCCCTGAACTGTACTAAGAAAGGTTTCGGTCGGCAGAACCCTATCTTAGTATAATCCAGGGCGCATTGGACTGTACTAAGAAAGGTTTCGGTCGGCAGAACCCTCCCTTAGTACAACCCAGGGCGCCCCGGATTGTACTAAGACAGGGGTACCGGTACCCTGACCGTAGTACAGTCCAGGGCGCCCTGGACTGTACTGAGAAAGGTTTCGGTCGGCAGAACCCTATCTCAGTACAACCCAGGGCGCCCTGGACTGTACTGAGAAAGGTTTCGGTCGGCAGAACCCTATCTTAGTACAACCCAGGGCGCCCTGGACTGTACTAAGACAGGGGTACCGGTACCCTGACTGTCGTACAGTCCAGGGCGCCCTGGACTGTACTAAGAAAGGTTTCGGTCGGCAGAACCCTATCTGAGTACAACCCAGGGCGCCCTGGACTGTACTAAGAAAGGTTTCGGTCGGCAGAACCCTATCTTATCCTGGACTGTACTAAGAAAGGTTTCGGTCGGCAGAACCCTATCTTAGTACAACCCAGGGCGCCTTGGACTGTACCAAGAAGAAGGTTTCAGTCACGAGACGCCCCTGTTAGGGCGTTCTGGCCTCCAGTGTTGAAACAAGGGTTTCGGTCAGCAAAATCCTTGGGCGAAGCGGGCGACATGTGGAAATTCTTTTTTGGTGGGTGTGGAAATTCGCGTCGCCTAGGTAGGCGTGGAAATTCTTTTTTGCTAGGTGGGTATATGATGCTCCCCCGGTTCGTTCGCACGCACGCACATAGTGTATCATTGCAAAAGTTTTCCTTCCTTCCCACTTCCTTCCTCCCCACCGCCACTGCCACACCCCTAGCCACCCCACGGCCCCATATGCCACCTCCCCTCTCCCCTTTCTCTTTTCGGCAGTGCCCGGTTTGGGGTCTCCGAGCAAGCGGCGGGTCGTCGCGAGTGCTGCTCGCCAAAGCCGCCCCCCCTAGAGGAACCGCTGGAGGAAGGCCAGGCCAACGGAGTTTCTCGTCGTGCTGCCTGCGACCTCAACCCCTACTTGGAGGACCACGGGACTTAGTAAGGTTATAAGTACCCTAGTTGGAGTTATAAGTATAGTTACCTTATTTATAGCCGCCAAATTACTTAGCCCCATGATCCTCCAAGTAGCCTGAAGCCTGAATCCCACCCCAACGCTCAAACTCCCGCGTATACCACCCAAACCCGCCAAGCGAAGCAAGACACCTGCATAACAAGGCCGGGCTGTGGCGCTGTTGCTACTGCTACTACTACCCTTTCTACTACTGCCGCTACAGCTACTACTGCTACTACTCCCACTACTGCTGCAACTGCACTACCACTACCGCTACCACTGCCACTGCCATTCCACTACCCCTACCACTGCCACTACCACTACCGCTACCACGACTACCGCCACCAGGCCTACCACTACCACGATGACGACTGCTACTTAGTACTCAATTAAATAGTAACATGTGAGTGGAAAGACCTTCATCAGTGGCCTTTTTCGGGCTTCAATTCCAGCTACATCCCTCCCAGACGCAAGTCCAACGGACTTTAAATCCGCTGGACTTGTGTCTGGGAGGGCAGGGGCCGAGCATCATGTGCATCAGCAGGTCTTTTGGGGGTTTCAAACCTCCTCAAATTCAAGTCCAACGGATTCTAAATCCGTTGGACTTGTACATGGGTGCGATTTGTTGCCGTTTTTCGGCCTTCAAGTGGAGTCCCAGTGCTAAGAAGTATGATTTGTTGCCGTCGGTTTGGCCTCGCAGCGGTGCCCAGTGCTACGAAGTGCGAGTTGTCGCCGATGTCTTTCGCATCCAAGCAGTGCCCCAGTGCTAAGATCGGCGCTGGCGCCGTGCCCCACTCATTCCCTCATTCCCTGCTAAATGCCGCCCAGTTATATTCCTATTAGACCACTATTACAGGGTGGGGCCCCTTCGAAGTCATCGTTCAAAAAATGTCGAATCTCTAAACACCTGGCCCATTTAACGAAGAGCTTCCAACGTAGCGTGTCAGGCACGGGCCCCTGTGAACCCCGACGCCTATGGTCAACCCTGATCACCCAAATCACCGAGCCCTAACTCCAAGGGTAAAAGGAGGGACCTTAATAAGGACCTCTAGGTATATACCCTTAATACAGCTATCATATACCCATTATATAGCCCGTTACAGGGTAGGGATCCTTATCAAGGGTCCCTCCTTTTCCCCTTTTTGACTAACCCTACCACCCGAAATCGCTAAATTCAATAATCCGGAGCCCTAAACCCTAAACCCTACCAAGCAGCCTTTACAGCACCCTTTTTTGCTAAGGACCCTATGCCTCGCTTGTTGTCATGATCGTGACACCTGCCCCGAACTACGCCCAAAGCCTACTGCAGGGGCCCTAATAAATGGGGGTTTGGCGTATATGACATTATAATCATAGCAGGGAACCCCCCAAGAAAGTGTAGGTAATCATTTAGGCCCCTATGTTACAAACTTTACACCCCGAGACCCCCCAAACCCTGAACCCGGTTAAGCACACAAGCACTTTCTGACAACCCCCCCTGCCCTCCGGAACTGTAAGCGACCCCGAACCGGCAAATGGCTTGCTGCAGCTTCGGCACTCCCTCTCCAGCCCTTGGATGCAAGGGACTTCTTCGCGCTCTATAAGTCTGTCTATGAGGTAATATAGGTTTCTTTTCGGGGTTTGGATTTGGGATGTAGGGTTCGCAACAGATGTTGAGTGTTCAGAGTTGCGCGTGGAGGGTTTAGGGTTCAGGATCAAGGGCTCAAGTTTCAGAGTTTGGGTTCTTCCATTTTCCAAAGTTGATGAAAGCTTGGGTTCGGAGTTCGGCGGTCAACAGGGTAAACCCTGAACTCTCCAAACCTGAACCCTAAACCCTGCAAACCCTAAACCCTCTTTAAAGTTTGATGGGTCGTTAAAGCAACCCCCTAATCGGAGCGTGGGTTGTCACAGAGTGGGCCTCATGATTTCTAACTATTGCGACCCCTACAGGAACCCTTCAAGAAACCCAAAGAGGAAGCTTTCAAGGAACCCTCAGAGGAACCTTTGTGGGGGATTTGAGAGTTTCCGAAAATAGGGGACCCTAATATAGTACCCTAAAGAGTAGGATCCTTATTATAGGGACCCCAAAGTAAGGTGCCCCTAATTTTCGGAAACTCCCATTTGGGGTCCAGGGTCCTTAAGGGACCGGACAACGGTCTGAGTATTCTGACCTTCGGGGTTCTGAGCTTTCAGCTTCCGTCCGACTTTTCCAAGCTCCTACAGCCGTGCCTGTGACCATCCACAACTTCTCAGAACGAAATAATAATTAGAATAGGGTTTTGGGGCACATTACTATACTAAAGCAAGAATAAAGAACCCCCAAAATACTATAAGCAGTTACTTAGGCCCCTACAGTAGCCCTGAAGCCTCCGAGCCCTCAACCCTGCTCTCTTCCCCCCGCCGAGCGGCCATGGTGTTGGGATCACGCCTGCTTGGAGGATCATGGGACGTAGTAAGTAAGTTTTAGGAATCCTTAAAAAGGGATCCTTAAAGGGTTCCTTGGAGGGATCTGTAGGGTTTAGGAGGATCATGGGACTTAGTAAGTAGGGTTATAAGTACCTTAATTGGGGTTATCAGTATTATTGCCCTAATTAGAACCCTAGTTACTAAGCCCCATGATCCTTTAAGTGTGTGAAGAAAGGAGTGTCCCTTCTTGGATTGATGCGCTGGCCGGGGGTGCTATGACCCAGAACCATGACCCAAACCCTAGAAACCCTGACACCGCAAACCTTTGAAATCCTAAACCTAAGCCCTCAAGGCCGTCATCTATGGCGTTCAGGGCTTCAGAAGATGCCCGGACCCCAAATCAGCTGACCTCAACGTCCTTTTGCGAAGC
Source organism: Symbiodinium sp. CCMP2592 (assembly GCA_905221615.1). Taxonomy (NCBI): domain Eukaryota; class Dinophyceae; order Suessiales; family Symbiodiniaceae; genus Symbiodinium; species Symbiodinium sp. CCMP2592. The sequence continues at coordinate 446,142 of CAJNDT010000924.1, forward strand.
CCGAAATTCGGGGAAGCCCACAGCCCCAAGCCGTAGAAATTATTAGCCAGGTCCCACATCCCACACCTCACACATCACCCTAGAAAGCCCTAGTAATGCAGGAGCCGTCGTGATTAGAAGAGGGTTTGGGCCCCTTATACTCTAGTTATAATCAGGAACCCCCAAAACAGTATTGGTAAGTACTTAGGCCCCTGTAGTAAAACCTCTGATCCTGCACGACGTCTTTGCCTGCAAACAACAGGCCCGCCACCGTGGCCGCTAGTGCAACCACCTCGGGCTCTCCGTGAGCACAGCGAGCCACAAGCATAAGTAGTAGCAGTAGTCGTGGTGGTGGTGGTGGTGGTGGTGGTGGTGGTGGTGGTGGTGGTGGTGGTGGTGGTGGTGGTGGTGGTGGGTGGTGGGTGGTGGTGGTGGTGGTGGTGGTGGTGGTGGTGTGGTGGTGGTAGGAGTAGGAGTAGGAGTAGGAGTAGGAGTAGGAGTAGGAGTAGGAGTAGGAGTAGGAGTAGGAGTAGGAGTAGGAGTAGGAGTAGTAGTAGCAGTAGTAGTAGTAGTAGTAGTAGTAGTAGCAGTAGCAGTAGCAGCAGCGGCAGCAGCAGCAGTAGTAGAAGTAGCAACAGTAGAAGTAGAAGTAGTAGTAGTTGTTGTTGGCGTTGTAGTATCTGTGACGTCGCAAGAGCCGCTGCGATAACAGCAGCGGCAATGGACGGGGGCGCGGAGACATCAGTAGCAGTCACAGTAAAGACGTTGGCAAGAACAAGAATGGTATGCTTCCCATGATGGAGTTCATGATGATGATACTTATATGATGGTAATGGTTCGATTGGGAATCACAACACTTGCCGGCATGGTTACATCATTTCCCCAGGCAGGTACGGCTATACTCCTCGCGAGTTATGCCTGATGATTCGTTGGCTGTCGTTGCTAGTCTTTCCAACACCAGTAGATTCAGTAGATGAACACGAAGGTCAGTGCCGCGATCGTTTTCATCCGTCAGAACCGAAAACCTCACATTGTAAATACTCCACTACAACCCCGACACCACAAACCCAAAAAAAAACATCGGCCCCCAAAACCCTAAAGCCGAAAACCGTGTATACACCCTAAACACCCTCAACCCTAAAACCCTAAGCCCAAACCCACAGCCCTCAACAGCAGTTCTTATCATTGCCAGCAGAGCCAGGCCACGACACCGACCACAAGCACCGCACGACCTTGGCGTAAGGATTCTTTTGTAAAGGCTCCTTGGACGGTTAAGGGTTCCTTCACCTACTTGTCGTGTATCATGGGGAACTACGGGTTAACCTTTTTGGCTATATAGGGATTATATAGGGGCTAATCTACCCAAGAAAGGTTAAAGGTTACCTACTCTACTACTAGGTTTGAAGGCTCCTGAACAGCTTTGCAGGTTCTTTTAAGGCTTGGTTTCCCGCTTCAGGATTTTGGGGCTTAGGGTTTGGGGTATTAGGGTATTAGGGTATTTGGCTATTTGGCTATTTGGTAGGGTTTAGGGTTTAGGGTTTGAGGGCTTCGGATTGTCGCTTCGAGTGCTTTGGTTTCTCAATGTTTTGGCCAAATGGTAGCACGTTCTGCGCGGCCGGCTGCGATCTGGTCGGATTGTTCGACAAAGGCAGAATCTGCACCATCATCCACATGCGACTTTATGTGATGGCATTGAAACTCTGTGCTGCCCCAGACATCCGATTTCGATGTCTGCAAGGCTGCAGCTCATGTGGATGCTGATCTTTGCCACTCAAAGTCTATTCTTAATGTACGGGTGTGCCGAATCAACGACCACGCAGGCCTGGCCGCAAAAGCCATGTTGCTGCTGCTAGAACTACGCAGATCCAGGCGGAGCAAGATATGATACAGATGGAGGTTGCATGCGCCAAGCTTGGTGAAAGAGGGTGCCGACAAGCAAACTGCGGCCATCGCCTTGTGACACAGTTCTTCGGGACGATTCTGCCGGGCTGAGAACCAGCATGATGAACCTAGATTTCCCTCTTGCTGTGACCCCTCCTATTTGCTTCCTAGTAACTATCGGGTCAGCGCAATGCATTGCTGGATGCACCAGAGTTTTTACAGACGCCTCACTGTGGGAGTTGTATGTGGCGCATGGCTACCACGGGGCACAGGGTTCCGGCATGTGGAAGGCAAACGATGAGTTCAACCATGTTGGCGCAGTAGACACACATTTGCCACAGATGTGTACAGTTTCGGCTGCGTCGTACTTACCCTCCTCGATTTCATGTACGCAAGGTTAAGCAGCCTTTGAGTGATTTTGAGGGTCTTGGGGGACTCATGACTGGTGGACGCCTGGCTTAGGTGCCATTGCAACAAGGGTTTTATGAGGACCCTCGGCTCTCGGCGTGTGTGACACAGCGACTTTGTAGGGTATTAGACGACTCGGAGTTAGGAGTCAGGGCCTGGGTTTCCTCGGTGGATATGAGGGATCCTACTATACTCGGATTTAAGGTATATTCCTTAATTAAGGAATATGCCTTAAGTCATATTATGAGGGATCCTACTATAATTGAATTTGAGGTATATTCCTTAATTGAGGGATATGGGAGCCTCTGCGAACCTATGGCGGGGCTCACGAACTTACCGCTGGCTGCCTTGAGTCCACGGTGCCCGGCATGTTGACGTCATGTTGTTGGGTTTAGGGTTTCGGGTTTGGGGTTTAGGGTTGAGGGTTTCGGGTTGAGAGTTTAGGGTTGAAGGCTTAGGGCTTAGCAGCAGCATCACCGAAGCTACAAGCACCCAGCCACATCTCCACACCCTACAAACCGAATGCAAAAGTCAATACCCAAGCACGCGAAATCCTAAACCCTTGAACTCTCTTCTTCAATAGCAGGGCCCAGAAACGTCCAGATAGAACAAACAACAAATACCAAAAAAATCAACCATTGCCTAGGGCTTAGGGGCTAATTATCTAAGAAAAGTGCCGAGGACCAGGCCAGGAACACCCGAAGGTTGCGCCTGGGCCGCCTTCGGTGAATTTTCTCTCGCCTTCGGCGACCCCTGAGTGCGAAAGGAGGTGCAGGCATGGTTTCAGGTTTCGGGTTACCGGCCCTCGGCTGGCAGCAGAAGAAGAAGCAAAAGAAGCATCAAGCCGCGGCACTGAGGATTCTGAGTTATACCACCACTACTTACTACTACTACTACTACTACTACTACTACTACTACTACTACTACTACTACTACTACTACTACTACTGCGTGGGGGATTGATCTCGACTTGGTTGCTGCTCTCCCCACCAGAGCTGTAATGAATGTAGGTGTGGCTGGCTAGCACTCTCCACAGACTGGACCCTGTCTCTCCCTCTTACTTCCACACGTGCGATCCTATGCAGGCAGAACCGGCGGCCGTTCCTTTTGCACTCGCTGCCGGCGGCGGTTCGTCTGTGCAACGGGATAGCTCTGATTGCTCAGGATAGAAGACACATATAGCACTTAGCTATGGGCATTGACTTGAGCCAAACATTGCGTTGGCGGTCACATAGAAAGGTAAAGATGAGGGATGCGTAGCATGCCCCCAGAGTCGAGGGACGCGTAGCGTGCCCCCTTCTCTTGCACTTTACACGGTCTTGCTCACAGCTCTTATAGTGACACCTTAGAACCTGACAAGGCATCGCAGTCCGTTCGCACCCCCCATGAGTTGCGTCTCCGACGCTGCTCACCCGGAAGATGGCACGATAGGACAACAGAAAAGTTCCGCCGCAACGTTGACATTGAAAATCAGAGCTTTGCATCCCAATTAGAAACGTTGTGACACTCATCTACGTCAGTAACGATCCCCTGAAATGACAAACGAATCAGGCGTCACCGAAGAAAGAAGCATTCGCGATGGCATTCCATGGGCGAAGCTCAGAGGTCACGAACTGATAGGCGAGGAAGACCAAGCGTTGATTCATCTCCATCTTCGCGTGGTCGCAGGATCGCGGTCCCAGGGCCGGAGGTTTTCCTCTGGATACTGTTCCCGATGCTTTCCCTTGTCCTTGCCTTTGTTTCGGCCTTTGCCGGCGGTGTAGTCGTAGTAGGAGTTGGAGTTCCAGCCTCCATGTTGCTCACCTCCGGTTCTCCCACGCCCTTTTGAAGGTCCCTTGGATGAAGAAGCGCTTTCACGTTCCTCCGTAGTGACAGGCGTGTCCAGGATGGATGTACCACCTGGAGGAAGATAGTCAGCGGCCGAAATGTGGTGTAGGGCTTCAGTACGCTTGGTCGTCGGGTTTTGCTGTCTCTCAGCCTTGGATCTGTTCAATCTGTCCATGAAATGCGCAGGCATTTGCACACTGTGGTCCACCAGCAAGCCGATGGTCTGGACTGACTGATCAGAATGAGTCAGCAGAATACCGACGGGGTCGATGTACAAGAAGTCCACTGGTCCAGTTGGCGTTGGTCGTAGCACTGAGAATTGTTGGTGTCCCGTCACCATTGGAATCACCTCGCACAGGACGTTCAGGCAACAAAAGTGCATAGCCTTCACATCTTCATCCCTTTCGCTCTTCAAGTAAGTAGTAGGGTTGAAGTTGTCCCTGCCAATTCCCATCATGTTGGCTCCCCGTGTAAGTAAAGAAAGCATCTGGTTCGTCCGGAAGCGCTTCAAGGTGTAAGTCCCGTTGGGATCATACTGTTTGAGGTTCTCAGGTTCCTTGGCAAAGCGAATGATCTCCTCATCAGTCACATCCTTGCTCACACCCGTTTCCCTATCCACTGCCGCCAAAGATCCCCACTTTCCAAGCACATCATAGCGTTGGCCAAGTGCGAAACTTTCCCTCATCTGAAACAACGGCATAGTCGCCCACTTTGCGAATCCTGACCAAGCCTTGTAGATGGATCTGCATACCACGTATGCCATGTACGAAAGAGCGGTCATGTTCGCGTCAATGCAATGGGCATTTCGCTTTCCAGAATAGTAGGATGGCTGCATGGCGGTACGTGCAAGTTGTAGCTCAGGATCGATGTTCAAAGACTGGCCGGTAACGAAGACGGGACGACGTTCCTGTGCAATTGCTTCTGGTACTGCGTCATCAAAGTCCTCTCCGGCTCTATGTCCATTTCTTCATCAGGTTCCTGTTCTGGATCGTCCTCCGCGATGACAGATGGTTCTGGGATTTCTTCAGGTTCCGCAACGGTCTCTACCTCCATGGCTTCCTGCTCCTCTTCGGGCGCCTCAGGCACTGCGGCTGCTGCGGCTTCCATTGTCTGAGCAATGAAGTCACTGGGGATCTCCGTAGGAGTCTCCCGTTGTGGAGAACCTTGGTAATATCCGCTCGAAATGAACTGTGACCAGCAAGACGTGCATCGGGAGAAACATGCTGGAACGATGTTGTAGCATGCCGGGCATACCCTCATTCTCCGTCCATCCTCGTCTCTGCGTAGGTCTTCGGGTCGCCAATTCTTGATGACAAACTTGATTCCTTTGTCCATGTAGTGATGCCGAACCGTGTTCTCCCTGTGGGACTCCAGGACAGTCGTGAGGTCTCGAATGATCTGCTCCTTGCTTGTGTCGTGGGGTCCAGGAGGCATCTCGCAAAGCAATTCCATGATCTTGCTTGGCGTTCGGTATCTCTCGAACTCAGGAAGCAACGGTGATGCATTGTAGTCCAACACCAGCTCTTTCTCCAACCTTTCATCGTAGATCTTTTCCACCAGAGCGAAAGAGTGTGTATCTCGAGGATCAGGGACGCAAAACCATACCTCCTTGACGAAATGGAAAGGTATCGTTCGACCAACGATCATGATGCCGCTGTCTGTGATACGTCCATCCTCTCGTGCAAGGTCTTGCGATGGGACATGAAGGACCGCCAATGGCATGTGCTTGGCGTCTCGTCCATGTACTCGCATCTTGGTCGTTGCGTTCCGGTGATCGAACGGCGCAAACACCCCCCAATAGCTGTGGAGTCTGCCACCTTGGTTGCCTCGGAATTGGCGCCTATGGTCGAAGTCCCCGTCGGGGTCCTCCGAACCAGGCATGATGCCTTGCGTGACAATGGAATCCAAGTTGCGGCATGCCGTAGCGTGGAACGCACCTCCAAGACGTTGCAAGAGGGTCATAGATGGAGATATTGCGAACCTGTTCTTGTCCAACTGAAGCAAGTTGTTCTGGGGATCTGAGTGCGCAGAGTGACCACTCGTAGCCCGAACTGCCCATGGCTTCACCCAGCCGTTGCATATGTTCAGGTACCTCTGGCCATGCCGGCAATGATCGTTGTTCTGGATCTCCGTGATCTGGTCCTGAACCGATACCAACCTGTTCGAACCTGCTGATCCAAGAACTTCCGTGCCGGGGTCCTTCACTCTCACACCCAGGAACTGCAACCGAATCTTGGCCTTGTTGCGTTTCGTGGCTGCAATCATGTTCCCTTGGAACAATAGCTGAAGTCTTTCATTGTACACTCTCTTCTTCTGTTGCTCATCGGTCCTTGAGACCGCTTCGGTGATGCGTCTGCTTTCATGGGTCCATAGTGGCTCATGCCTCACCAAGTCTTCGATCATCACCCACCCTCCTTCATCACATTTGATGACACTGTTGAATGCCACCTGGCACCTGTTGTCAAGCCATTCCGAGCCTGGGCGCCTGGCGATTCTGTGGCGCAAGTCAGATTGGATGCATGATAGCGCCCAATCCGCGTTCAGTCTGCGCTGACGGGTGATGTTGCGAAGGACAACTTCGTTCACGAGGTCCCACCGATTGTTGATGAAGCTTGCACCCTTGGTTGGGATCAGGTCGAGAATCCCGCACCGGATTGGCCTTCCGCCGCCGATGGATTCATAGCCTGCATTGGTGTAGCTATGAGTGTTTTCATCGTAAGCAAAGCTAGGACGGTCTCCTCGTTGAGGTAGGCGTCGGTCGCGATGGTCCGAAAGCTGCTCAATGATGTCCACCACTCGCTGGCTATTCTCTGGTCCCGATTCCTGCAGTGGTACGCCACAAGCATCATTTAGGCCCCGACGGTTCTCCACATCCGTGCAGAGATTGTGTTTGTTCTCATAACGGATCAAGACCACATCACCCCGTACGGCTTCGCCTCCGCGTCGCGGTCGGGCTTTGGCCTTGGGTCGTCGGTCCGAGGATGCAACACTCACATGATCTGTGGTGTCAACGTCCATTGGCTCAGCCTCTTGTGTAGGTACTCGACGTGGATATCGAAGAAGACTTTCCTTGATAATCTGGACGCCTCGAAGTACCAGATCCCGGGTTGCAGCATTTTCTGTGCAATTGGACAGAGTGTGTAGATCACTGCCACAAGCGACACAGAACGTGATGCGGTCGCTTCCGACTGACATTTCGCCCTGAGCGAGTACGCCAACATAGTCTTGAAGCTGCGCGACAAATCCTTCACGAATTGCATGCCTGGGATCAGGGCCTTCTGCACCTTGTTCTTCTTCGGGTTGCGCATCCACATCTACATCCTGTGCAGGTATTGGTGGAGCAACTGAGAACCCTGGATCGTCCGTGACGTTGTCAGCGGCCTGTGTCTCGTCGGTTCTCGCAATCTCTACAGGGTAGATATCACCATCGACGATCACTGTGAAATCAATCACGAGGTCAGCGGACATGTTGTTGACGATCTCAGCGACTGCTTCATTCTTCTTGGGCGGTGTCCTTTTGCGCGGGGAGTCAACCGTGATCAGCTCGATGGCTTCGGCCGACGCGTAGCGGAAGAATGATCTTTCGATTCCCCTCGCGCACGCATTTGCTCCCTCAAGGCCACCCCAATTCGGAAAATGACTTGGGTGTCTCATTGCAATTGTAAGAAGCCCGAGCGCCAGCTCCACCGTGTCACCCAGGAGCTCTTCCTTGGGCAAGACTGACCCTCTGTAGCATTCTTGGCGCTCTTCCGGAGTCAAAAGCATTCTCATGAAACCAGCATAAGCGCAGTTCCCGGCATCGTAGTAGCAGATGTAGCATGTCTTGCCTTCGGAGTCGTACCCTCTGTCCCATGCCAACTGTTTGGCCTTTCCCCATGCCGCGTACTCGATGGCCTGACTGGCTGTGATTCGGAGACCACCGTAGTGAGAAACCGTCTTGCCGATGTCTTCATAGACCATCTCTGCACAAACTTTGAGGAACTCCTTGATGTCCACGCGAGGATCCACGAATTGAAGCCTCAGGTCATAAAGGTGCTTTGCGCAAGCCAAGGTGTACTTCTGGGACGTGATCAAGTCATTGAAGGAGCTGATTTGATGCTGCATCTTCAAGGCTGAAGTATGCGCGCACCCAATGCAGTGTCCAGGATACCCGTTTCCGGTCGGCTTGAAGAAGGCTTGTGCGTAGCCCTCAGCCAACTTCATTGCTTCACATCCAGGGCAATAGAACGTTCTCCCTTTGACATAACCAGTGTTCAGGGTCGCATAGGTGTCGATCCTGAACCAGTAGTGCCTGTTGTCGTAGTAGGCCTCGGGAACGGTCATGGCGATGTCAAAATCCTGCCATGTGACTGTGGACGATTCAGCGACCGTGTCACCCTGGGCACCCGACCTGATCTGTTGCTGCTGTTCCCCCGTAAACCATGTCTGCGAAATCTTGGTGGACGTCTTGACTTCACTCTTGTCCTCCCAAATCTCGACAAGCGACGGGTGAGCGACTGAGTCGGTTCGGACAGTTTCGGCCCATGAGCGAACTTTCGATGCCTCAACAAAGCACGTGGATACCATCTTCTCGCAGAACAGCTGCTTCTCGTAGATAGCTAGGCCCAATTTGAACCTGACCCGATTGTCCGGTGGTGGCACCTTTTCGACTGACAGTGTATGCACGCCTGACGACGCATGTTTCGCCTGGCTGTACATTCTTGACCAAAACGAAGATCCATGAATCACCACGCATGCTCGGGCCCGCAACTCCAGTTCAATATACATTCCCAGCGCGTGGAAGCCGTTGAACATAGAAGCTTTCTGTCGAAGGTAATTGCTGGCTGCTCCAACGAACCGTAAGTCATGGTTAATGTTGACAATTGGAGGGCGCGTGGTACGCTTCCCTGCCGCAATGATGGGGTCAACGTACGTGACCTTGAGCTGTCGCTGCAAGTCAGCACGAATCGCTGCTCCGTCTCCGACCTCACTCATCGGAAATGATATGTTCTCGATGAGGATCGCCTGGAGAGACAGATGGTAGTGCAACGTGACGGTTGCAAGCTGCTCTTCAGTCAAGCCATCCAATGTCTCATTCACAGATTCCAACGATCCCTTTGTGACTTGAAAGTTGTAGTTGGCACCTGCGGTGATCGACGGGCTCACAATGTAGATCTCACTCCATCCATGCATGACGAGATTTTCTCTCACTGTATGCGATGATCCTCTGGTCCTTGCGACCATGTCAAAGTCTTGGACGAGGATTGTGCATTGAGAGCGCATAGTCGCGGCATCAGGCTTGCCACCCATACCCAAAATATTGCGAAATCCGTTCAGCGTGTTCATGGTGTTGATCCTTGCTTCTGCCGGAATTTCATCGTTGTCGACAAGATCGCTGTCTGCCTCGATCATCACAGCCGAGGTAAGCATTGGAGGAGAAGGAAGATGCACGCACGACACCAATGCCAATGCATGGTACAGCCGCGAGTACATCCGTAACCACATCTTTGTGCTCATCTTCACGTAGACCTTCAGGTTGAGACCCTTGTCGTCACTTTGAGAGACGGATCGAATCCTAGCCAAGTAGGTCACCAGTCTTCTGACGTAATGCTGAATTGGTGTGGTCCCCACGTCGTGGTTGGCCACGAACTTTGGCGTCTCATCAATGGTAGGTGGGTACTCGTCTTGATCACGGGTCGTCGCCAGCAAGCTCGAGCGACAGCCCTTTTCAGCGATGTTGACATAATGGTACCAACTTTCCTGAGCGCCAGCGGGGATTGGAGCTTCCTCCCATGTCGGTTGCGATGGTTCCTCTTCCGGTTGCGAAGTCGATGGTTGTGGAGGAGGTGCCGCAGAAGATGATGACGCCGATGCCGTTGCCTCGTCCGTCCTTGCCCTCTTTGGTCCGTGGCTAGGGGTGGCTCAAGGCTCAGCAGCGGATCCTTGCGATTGTCCCGGCGTTCTTCCATGCTCAGGGTGCACGATTCCTTCCGGTTCGAGGTTGCTTGCCGTAGGCATCGCAACTCTCCCCGTTGAGTATACCCAGCTAGGATGCCGTTGGAGATTGGGCGGAAATAGGCCATCATCTTGCATAAGCGGACTTGGTGCCCCCATCTGTTGGAATTCTGATTCCCATATGCTCAACGTGGCGCGTTTGGTAGAGCAGTCGACCACATACCCAGATTCAACTCCGCACTGATTCCAGGTGTAGCTACGGAACGCATCCGGCAATTGGAAGCCGTTCCTGTCCTGATCTGCACATACAGCATCCACATGGTGCTTGAGGAAAGAATACGTTGTGTAGTCGGAATCAGGGAGCACATCGTTGGACCATCTGTAATGCGGGTGTCCAGTTTCTGGATCAACCCATGATACGTAGGAATGAAGCACGTGGAGACAGACACTGAACGCCTGGAGCGAGTTCATCGCAAAGGCGAGCGGATGTCCCATGCCCTGAGGCATTGTGCGCATCATCAAAGCCAGCTGGTGAACGTTGAGTGGCGTAGCGCCATCGTTGCTCGCTGCACATTCCTGGTTGTAGGTCCGTAGTCCATACCCAGTGTGTTTTGCGAACATGTACATCAGCTTGCACACCCTACATAACGTAGGCTCCGCAAACAGGTCTGATTGGTCAGGTGCTCTACCCGACATAGGCAACTTGTGGTAGTAGTCCTGATTCACCGTATACCATTGTTGAATTCTCGTGTCTGTCACAGTCTGGTAGGGCGTATCCACGGAGTTGATGAGAACGGCGAGGTTGTAGTACCCGTCCGCACTGACGATGTTCCTTGTTGCAGTGTTCAAGTCGAACCGAACTTGTTTTCGTTCTTGTTCCAGTTCAACTACAGCCAATTTTGCATCATAGCGGATCACTTCCTCATCCACCATAAACCTGGTGATGGCATTGAACTTCCCCTCGTAGTCAGCAACAATGTGTTTGAGACCTCCACCAAACTTGATGACCATGGCGAGTATCTCCCCATAGGGTTTGTCCATGTACTCCTCAGGGGCAGCAAATAAGCAAGCTTTGAGGATTTCTCGGACTCGAATGGAAAGATCCCCTCCTGGCGACAGATTTGCACACGTGAACAGCAAGACCAACGGAGGTGCTTTGACCGCTGCCCATGTGCGAATGAGATCATTGTCGACCACTTTGTCTTTCGTTATCTTCGGCGGGAGCGAGACGCTCTGCGACGAATCCCCAGAATACATCTCCAGGAACTTGTGGAACTTCAGAAACGTTCGCATCATCCCACCAGACGGGAAAACTTCTTCGTGGTCCACTCCTTCGAAGGCCAGCTCGTAGGCATTGTAGCTTTCAGCAATGGCTCGGGTTTCGGTCCTTCCTCCGTAGGAGGGAAGTCCCTACACCCTACTTGACTTCACGGTTCCGGGTTCTCCGTAAGAGGCACCCTTCCCCGATCCGTCTGGTCAGACCTTAGTTGTTCCTCAGTTGGGGCTGTCTAATAGCCCCTTCATCAGCGTCTACACACTGATGTTGCTGCCATGCAATGTCCTCAGATTCATGTGCAACATGACTGACACTGACATGAGCTCGAACAAGGCTGCGAAAATTCCTCGCAATTGACCGCCATGAGACATCAATGCGCTGCGACAAACTGCTCTTCGAATCATGGTCCAAGCAATCATCCGGTCTCACCATCAAACGATCCGCTTCAGGCATGCTAGAGAACATGATCCTGCGTCCACCACCATCGCCATCAGCACCAACATGATCATCAACCTTAACCTTCGTCACCTTGCCACTTGAAACAAGAGCATGCAACTCTGGCCAAGACCAACATGAGCATGAAGAAGGCATGTCAAGCGAAAAATAGACGTCGGAAAATTCCGCAAACTTCTTCAGCAGGCGTTTGAGAGATTTCAAGACACTTCTGAAAACCTTGTATTTCCCACCAGAACGTTTCTCACCCCCCACGCAAGCCCCTTCACTACTTCCAGGACCAGCACCTGATCGCAAAAGCGATGCCACGAATAGCACAGGTGTGCGCAGGTCGTTCCGGCACGCATCCTTCATCATACCGATAAGGTTGTCCTCATCGGCTTTGGAGCTGATCAGCTCCTTGCAAGTTATGCGAGAGCAACCCTTAGTGGACTTAGGCACGGCGTCGCCATTACCCAAGCCACAGAGGTCAACAATCATGCGGTCTGGCTTTCGTCCACCAGCCTTCGACGGCATGGCTACCAATCTCCCATCGCCAGTTGCCTGAAATTTCAAGGCTTTAAGCAATCTTCTGGAGATTTGGCTAGTCAACTCGCATTTATCAGATCGATCCTTAGCGTCAGAATCAGTCATGTGCAAATGTTTGGACGAGCACACATCAGAC
>CAJNDT010000924.1:458663-471163 GCA_905221615.1 Symbiodinium sp. CCMP2592
GGCGTAGCGCCATCGTTGCTCGCTGCACATTCTTGGTTGTAGGTCCGTAGTCCATACCCAGTGTGTTTTGCGAACATGTACATCAGCTTGCACACCCTACATAACGTAGGCTCCGCCAACAGGTCCGATTGGTCAGGTGCTCTACCCGACATAGGCAACTTGTGGTAGTAGTCCTGATTCACCGTATACCATTGTTGAACTCTCGTGTCTGTCACAGTCTGGTAGGGCGTCTCCACGGAGTTGATGAGAACGGCGAGGTTGTAGTACCCGTCCGCACTGACGATGTTCCTTGTTGCAGTGTTCAAGTCGAACCGAACTTGTTTTCGTTCTTGTTCCAGTTCAACTACAGCCAATTTTGCATCATCGCGGATCACTTCCTCATCCACCATAAACCTGTTGATGGCATTGAACTTCCCCTCGTAGTCAGCAACAATGTGTTTGAGACCTCCACCAAACTTGATGACCATGGCGAGTATCTCCCCATAGGGTTTGTCCATGTACTCCTCAGGGGCAGCAAATAAGCAAGCTTTGAGGATTTCTCGGACTCGAATGGAAAGATCCCCTCCTGGCGACAGATTTGCACACTTGAACAGCAAGACCAACGGAGGTGCTTTGAACGCTGCCCATGTGCGAATGAGATCATTGTCGACCACTTTGTCTTTCGTAATCTTCGGCGGGAGCGAGACGCTCTGCGACGAATCCCCAGAATACATCTCCAGGAACTTGTGGAACTTCAGAAACGTTCGCATCATCCCACCAGACGGGAAAACTTCTTCGTGGTCCACTCCTTCGAAGGCCAGCTCGTAGGCATTGTATCTTTCAGCCATGGCTCGGGTTTCGGTCCTTCCTCCGTAGGAGGGAAGTCCCTACACCCTACTTGACTTCACGGTTCCGGGTTCTCCGTAAGAGGCACCCTTCCCCGATCCGTCTGGTCAGACCTTAGTTGTTCCTTAGTTGGGGCTGTCTAATAGCCCCTTCATCAGCGTCTACACACTGATGTTGCTGCCTTGCAATGTCCTCAGATTCATGTGCAACATGACTGACACTGACATGAGCTCGAACAAGGCTGCGAACATTCCTCGCAATTGACCGCCATGAGACATCAATGCGCTTCGACAAACTGCTCTTCGAATCATGGTCCAAGCAATCATCCGGTCTCACCATCAAACGATCCGCTTCAGGCATGTTAGAGAACATGATCCTGCGTCCACCACCATCGCCACCAGCACCAACATGATCATCAATCTTAACCTTCGTCACCTTGCCACTTGAAACAAGAGCATGCAACTCTGGCCAAGACCACCATGAGCATGAAGAAGGCATGTCAAGCGAAAAATAGACGTCGGAAAATTCCGCACACTTCTTCAGCAGGCGTTTGAGAGATTTCAAGACACTTCTGAAAACCTTGTACTTCCCACCAGAACGTTTTCCACCCCCCACGCAAGCCCCTTCACTACTTCCAGGACCAGCACCTGATCGCAAAAGCGATGCCACGAATAGCACAGGTGTGCGCAGGTCGTTCCGGCACGCATCCTTCATCGTACCGATAAGGTTGTCCTCATCGGCTTTGGAGCTGATCAGCTCCTTGCAAGTTATGCGAGAGCAACCCTTAGTGGACTTAGGCACGGCGTAGCCATTACCCAAGCCACATAGGTCAACAATCATGCGGTCTGGCTTCCGTCCACCAGCCTTCGACGGCATGGCTACCAATCTCCCATCGCCAGTTGCCTGAAATTTCAAGGCTTTAAGCAATCTTCTGGAGATTTGGCTAGTCAACTCGCATTTATCAGATCGATCCTTAGCGTCCGAATCAGTCATGTGCAAATGTTTGGACGAGCACACGTCAGACGACTTAGGATGCAACGCGACGTTTGCGGCAATGTACTCCCATTCATCCTTGCAGTAGCCTAGCTCAACGGCGGTTCCGGGAGATACAGGATCCCGAAAGGTATAACGTTGCCCGTGAGTGCATCCTTGGATCTTGATGCTCTTCCACATGGCATCTTCCTGAAGTCCCTGGTACTGCTTGGTTTCCTGAACTGGTACTCGAGGAGGCACTTCGATGATGATTTGGAACCCCCATGATGCCGCTCTGCGCGCAATTCTTTGGACGACCTCCCCCCATGGGTAGTCTGTCCGCAATTTGGCCCGTTCAGGGTTGTCAGCGATTTTCCGACTCAGCCACGAATTCTTGCCCAACACCCCTGCACCAATGAAGATTACGGAGTTAGGGTTGTCTTTCCTTGCTTACACCACATCAAAGATGTAGGCGCACATGGCGTCGTCAACTTCTCGCCCCATACTCAGAACATTTACTTGCAGCCCAGGGTCGTAGTGAGAATCGGGAGCATGCTGGGCGATTCAATCCTTGCCTGGAGCATACTCATTCCACCAGTTCTCCTCATCGACTCCTATCAATGTCCATACCGTCACTGCCTTTGGAGCATCTTTGATAGTGATACGGTACTTCCACCGGCTGTAAGGATTTTTGTAAGCATGGACCAACCTTCCATCGTGGTCGAGGAATTGGATCACCAGACCCTCCTTGGGCTTGTTTTCGGCGAAATTGACCACGTGAGGCACAATTGCTCCATCATATCCTTGATATTCCCTTTTCTGTTCCGCCGCATCATGCCCTACATCTTCGTACACCGACGACCATTGATCATAACCAAATTGAGAGGCTTGACTTTTGGACTGGCCGTTGAAACAAAATCCCTGGTGCAATGTAAAGCCCTGGTACCCCCCATGGATGGCACGCGCCAGTGTGACAACCACCGCTCGCCATTTGGCGGGCATGGCGCGCACATAAGACTGGCCTAGAGGCGGTTCAGGAGGAGGCAAAAACGGCGGCGCAAGGACGTCCGCAATGGCGGCGGGGCGCAAATGCCCCCGTACCGGATGGTACTGAAACACAGCACGCTCCACGTAGCGGTCGAACTTGCCCGGTATGTCAAGGATAGCAGCACGATCCTCCATCTGGTGCCACTGCCCTTCACGAAGAATCCAAGTCGACCGAAGGTAACGACCAGGCGGCAACGCAGAAGGCGGCCCCCGCAACATGCGCGGAAACTTGACAACCAGAATGGGGTCCACACTGTCATGTTCTTGCAAGCCCTCCTTACTCGACAATCCAGCGCGATACAACACCTGAGGGAGGATCGGCGTCTGCGTGTAAGGAAAACAAGGCACCTCGCTCTTGAACGAGTAGTGCTGTTGACCTTTCTCATCCGTGCTTTGGGTATGAGTAGGCCGCATCAGATCCATAAGCTCTTGGGAGCCGATGAGATCCGGCGGAAAGATGTTGATTAGCTGACACGCATGTGTCCAGGACACGGAATCCTTGAACGACTTGGTGTGTATGTCCGCTGACATCTTGGCAGTGACCTCATAGGCAAGAGAAACGTAACCTTCCTGAAAGATAGAATGCATCCCTCCAATGCAGATACCGTGGGTACGTTCCAAGTGACGCATAGTCGGATTCTTGCCCGTGCGAATCACCCCGATCATGGTCTGGTTGTCGTCGTAGAAGACGAAGTTGGGGTCTTGCCCCCCAAGCTGCTGCCACAACGTGATAGCAGGCACTCCAAGACGTGACATGGCAAAGTCGGCCGCGACAATCTCGGCCTCAGGTGTGGAATGACTCAAGCATCCCTGCCTTTTGCTAAGTCCCGCCAAGGGAAATCTTGTGTGAGAACCTTGAATGTGCAAGTGAGCACCGGAGGTAGATTTCAAACTTTCCCCACAACCCGCATAGTCCGCATCTGCAAACAGCCCGATGGACGAGTCCTCCAAGGAGTTCCCGACCCATCCAATCATCATGTGATGTTTGGACTGGTGCACATAGGCCATGAGATGATGAAGAAGAGCTTCCTCCTTCTTGGTCCATTTCGTGATCTTGCGTGCGAGATTGTTGATACTGCGCAGAAGATCAAAGCGGCAAATGCGCGCGGCATAAAGCAATTTCATGAGAATGCTGGCTGCCTGCGGAGCAAGTGCGCCGCGATTGGCCTCGTTGATTTCCTCTTCCTCGGGCGCCTTGGGAATAGGTGGAGGCGGAACGAGCCGACCATCCTTATCAACAGGCATGGTGTGTCCACACCACGTGCATCGATGGCTTTTACCTGACTGTGCCGGAGCGCGAGCTGGGTGATTCTTAGTCTCCTCAGCCGGACTCGGCGATGGTACCGTCTTGAATTTTGTCGGATCGAACCCAGTCACGTCGCAGTACTTCTTGACTGTCATGTCCAGGTACGTCTCCATGTCGTAGGTAACGGTCTGCACCTTCGTTTTGTCATGCAACGTTGCCTCGCCCTTGGAGATGCGACAACCCAGATACAAGCCCAGCGGCGTTTCTTCTTCCAATCGAAGTTCTTGGCGCAGCATGTCCCAACCCTTGGGTAGATTCTCTTTGGGTCCTGCCATCTTAAGATCATCCACGTAGATGACAAGTAAGAGCTTCATTTGCGGGTGGAAATACAATGATGGCCATTCATCGCCAATCGGCTTGAATCCTACTTTCTGTACCGCGGTGTGGCAATGTTGTTCCCACATGGTTCCTGCGTCAGGATGTCCATATAGAGCTTTGATCAGGCGACATACCGGCCTACGGAATTTGTGCCGTTTCGCAGATGGATGCCAGGCTTCATCAGGCAGTTCAACCCAACATGGAGTGCCCGATAGTCTCGCCTGAATGTATGCTTGGATAGCATCCGCCATCTGGACATCGTTGCCAGGAAGGCATCCGTAATAATCTGCCCATCGTGAGGCGTCAAACGTAGCCGGGGAATTCCCCAAATCCTGAAACAATGCGGCTTCCATATTCTGGTCTTTGACCTGATCACCGAGTAGTACACCTCGCCCCTTGAACTTCCTGGCAGGATCGTCCTCTTTGAGCTGATAGTTCTTCTCGTATATCAGTCCATGTACTCGCGCCATGTGTACTTTCTCACCTTTCTTCTTTGCCTCAGCGACGACGTCGTCATATTCACGCGTAGTTGAGAAGTCAAACACCTCTTGGTCCCACAATCCCTTCCATTCTTTCATGAAAGCTTCCATGGCCTTGGGGTTGTTGACCATCTCCTTGCGTGTGACGGGTCGAGTGACCATGGCATTGAAGCATGATCCTCCTGCATGATTCTTTTCCCGATGTACGTTTCTGTGAGAAGTCGTACACGGCATAGAAGGAATCCAGTTATCATCCATGACCATATGCGCCGGAACGGCCGGCACGACATCTGCCAAGAATTGTTCCTGTGTGTATTGATCCACATAGGATTGTGCCCATGACCAACCATCGTCGTCATCAATGGACACGTTGAGTTGCAGATCAATTTCTTCACATGGGACAATCTTGGGAAAGATCATGTTGTCCAAAATCTTGGTGACTATCTTCTTTCCTATCACAGCCTTCTTCCGGTCTTTCTTGGCAACTCGAGCTTTGTCTCGCTTTTCTTTCTTATATGCTGCCTTCTTCTCCGTTTCGCTCATCTTCTTCCACGCTTCCGGAGAATAAGAATGGATAGGTCGCCGTGTAGGAAGTGTTCGTCGACCATCACTTCGGATCTTGTACGGAACTCCCCTTTTGTCGATCTTGCAGGCTTCACCATCATCGGTGAGATATACAATGCCGTCCCCTTTCTTCCCCGTACTCCAATGTTCAATCTCCTCGGGAGCCAACTTCTTTTCTTTCAAGATCTTGATAATCTCTCCAGGTTCTTCGATGTCTCCTTCGGGGATGAGTCTACCGGTTGGACCGACTTCGCGGGGCGATCGTCGATCTTTCCCAGTGACCTTTGGTTCAGAAGGAGGCGGTGCTGCACGTAGACCCAGCTCTTCGTCTAGTTCTTCGAGTCTTTTGTCTCCTATGGCATCAATAGCTTCATGTTCTGCTGACTTGAAGACTTCGCCGGACGGCTCCGTCTCTATGTCAGATGGATCTATGTCCTGTAAGTCAGGATCTTCTCCGGGATCCGGTGGAGGAAGAAGTCCATTTTGATCATCATCATCCCCGTCGCCACCATTTCCTCCGGGCGGACCGTCATCACCGTCATCGACGTCTTTTATCTCCTTGCCAGCGAGGTCAACGTTGTCCCTGAGTCCCTCAATGGTTGAATTCATCCTTTCGTACTCGGCTTTCAGGGGAAACGTTATCTCCTCTGGGAAGTAGATAACTTCTGTCTCGTACGGTCTCATCAACTTCCTGGGAACAGATGCGTCCATCGACAAGTTCGCGTTGGCAAATTCCTTCATATCCCAAACGCGATACTTCTTGGACCATCCTTGACCAGCAGTGATGATGTATCCGGCAAAAATGCCTGGAATCCCCTTTGGATCGAATTTGTTGCCATATGTCTTCGGCCTCGTGTCCGTTGGCTTGAAGAAGACCTTGGCCCCAAAGGGTATGGCTTTTCCCTCGAAGTCCTTTCCAGTCATTCGCTTCCATGCTGAATCACCATCGCCCTCCACGTCTTCAACGTTGAGGTTCTGCATCACGCAACTAAGCGCAAAGGACCAGTATTGAGCGGGCAATCCGGCGTGTAGCATGGATGCTGCGACTGTGTTGATCACTTCTTGATTTGATCGTTCAGCGAGTGAATTGTTACTGGGTTTCCCTGGAAGGGAATGGTCTATCACGATCTTCAACTGCGCCATAGCTGAATCGAACTCTGGTGCTTCATCACTATACGCCATATGAATCTTGCGTCTTCCCATTAGGCGTCTGATGGCCATGACGACCTCGTCAGTGCTCCTTGAAGCCGTGGGAATCGCTGCGATCATTTTGGTGGCGATGTCTCTGATGACTAGAACTTCACGTGCTCCATCATCGAGTCCGATGCCTGCTTCGGCGGCCTTGCGCATATCAAGGAAGTCGAACGTCACAAGATCTCCCCAGTGTTTGATCACACGTTGAAACGCACCTCGTTGTGTTCGCAAGTGCTTCATCTTCGCGCGTATGCACGATTCGCAATATGGGTTGCGGTAGCGATGAGTACACAGATGTGCCAACGTCTTTAGCTTCGGCCTTCAGTGTTCCGACTCTGGCCTTGCGGCTCGGCGCACCGTCGCCTTCTACATCAATGATCACCTCATCGTCACCATCCAATGGAATTTCACCCACTCCTTTTCCTTCGTCGTCGTCCGGAGGTCGTCCGGCCTCGGACTCTGGTACTTCTTCTATAGGAGGTTCTTGGGGTTCAGGATCAGGAGGTCGTTCGTGATCGTCACCTTCTTCTTCTGCTTCAATCTCACTCGGTGCAGCTTCAGCGGCAGCTGCGACGCTGACGTCAACGTTGCCCGCTGTCAACGCACCCTTGAAGATTTCGGTGATCGCTTTGGCCTCCGGATCATCATGAACCAATGACTTGGAACTCCCGGCACGAACGTACGGGATGTCACCGTTCACGAACAGAGATATTCTCTTGCCCTGCGGGTTGATCATGAATGGTTCCCTTCCGGGTGGCCACACAAACCCGTAGTTGAAGTTCATACATCTCTTGCCTATGGAAAGCACCGACGGTGTGTCATCCAACACATAAGCGTTGATCGGTTCCTCGAACGACTCAGTCTGGAAATTCGACACGAGATCGGTATCGGTGATTCCATTGGCTGTCTGAAATGATATGGGCTCTGGAGTCACGAGTGTTTCGAGGCTGTGCTTCTCGATCTTCTTCTGAGATATGAGGTCATGACCACACCCAGTGTCCATGAGAAACTTGATCTTCTTCTTGAGGATGACTGGTTGAACCATGCACTTGAATAAGCCTTGATTGATGATCCGTTTGCTGTGTGCAGCATCGAGTTCGCGCTCAACGATGGAATCCTCACCGTCGTAGAACGAAACTTCTTCCACTCGAGACGTTCCTGGGATTCGTACGAATGAAACTCGATCTCCGCATTGATCATCATCGTCGTCAACCATGTCTCTCATGATCTGTGCCCTCAATCTCGCTTTGTGCTTGGCGAATTCCAAGCTCACGGCGCGATCCTCATCATTGATAAACGCTTCCATGTCGACGTACTTCACCTTCCGCTCTTTGTCTTTCTTCGATCTTCTAGGACACGAAGAAATGAACTTCACGTCGTTGGCAAATGTCACATTGCGCTTTATCACTTTTCGGGTTGACGTAGTCGTTCCCGAGGATTCGTCATCTGTTGAACAATCCGAATCAGCGTCGCTGTCAACGGATGGACAATCTGACTCCTCCTCATCTTGTCTTGAAGATCGCTTCCATATAGCCGGAGCTGATGGATTCCACCTTCGACACAATCTGATGGCGGGTGCCGCAGGGAGTGCCTTGGCCTTGGCATTCGGCTTCGCTGGAGCTGCCTTCGCTTCGGATTTAGCTTTAGCTTTTGCCTTTGGTTCCGGAGCTGGGGTAGCTGCTGCCTCATGCTTGAAAGGACAATTCTCTCTTGAGCACGAGCCTGTGTTCTTGAACGAGTAGCATATCCTGTTTCCTCCTCCTCCAGATGGACTTGGAGTTCTCGTCCTCGGCGTGAAGGGTCGCTCTGGAGTCTTCTTCGAGTGACTGAATGGACACTTATCGCCATTTCGACACCCTGCATCTGTGAAATGGAACTTGCAGCGGATTTGCTTCTTGCTTTTGTCACCTCTGTTGTCCGCTGACTCACTCCTCGTCTTCTTCTTGGGCTTTGGCTTGGTCTTCGCATGACTCTTCGCTTTGCTTTGAGGTAGTACAGGTGTTGCTTTATCCGGTTTGGTCGGCGAAGCCTTGACCTTTGCGGATGGAGCTGCGTTAGGCGTAGGTTTCTCGGGTACCTTGGCCGGTGCAGCAAGCAAATCCTTGCCCTCAAGCATCTGGCGCAAGCCAATTTGGGTCTGAGTGAGATTTGACTGTTCTCGTCTCCGCATGATAGTACGATCAATGATCTTCATCAGGTTGTCGTACGATCGGTCTTCATGATTGTAGGGCAAGTGTTCGTAATGCATGCCCAACTCCATCTTCATTGCGGGCGAGTCCTTGATCTTGCTGTACAAGCAATCACGGAGAGCTGTTTTGGATGGAATGTCCTCTGGTCTCATCCGTCCCAGAACTTCCAACCACGTCTGCTTGAACGTATGAAGCTTGTTGTCGCCTTGGTACTGGAGCTTCACCAAATACTCAAGAGTGATGATCATGTCAAGACGATCATGCGTTCGAAAACTTTCATACATCATCGCGATGACTTGTCGTCCTTTGATGATCTTCACGTCAGGCCTGCTGATGTAATCGTTAGCCTTCCGGTTCACCTCAAGGTACAGGTCAGCTGATTTGTCACCACCGGCACGTAGCATTGCGACCATGGCGATTCCCAATTTGACGTCTATGCTCTTGAACTTCTTGTGTCCTGAATCATTCAATGCTTCGACATCAGGGAATGGGTTGAACGCTGGTGCCAGCCATAACATCCAGTCCTCATGATGTGGGTCGGCTGATGCCCCTAAGACATTGGCCGTGCACACGGATCGCCAGTTGTTGAGATGAGTGAGAGTAGGCCATGGAGGAACGGTCACTTTGTCGGCTTCCCTCCTGGAAATTCTCACCTCTGTGACTTCAGGATCCGCATCTCCATCAGGATCACGTGCATGCGAACCAGGATCCGATTCAGGTTTGCCTCCACCGCTTTTCTTCTTATCATCATCATCGTCAGGCGGGTCAGGAGGATCATACCCCGTGCCGGTTCCTTCATCGTGCTTTCCATCTTCGTTCTCGTCGCCACCCTCGTCACCGTCACCGTCTCCGTTATCCTCCTGAATCGTTTCAGCGAATAACCTCCATTCATCACGATCAGCTCTGAGACGTTGCTCGGCTTTCTGGGCCTTAAGTACTTCGCTTCGCAGATCGGCAATCTTCTCCTCGTACCGTTCCGCGACCTCTTTCTCGATCTGACGTCTTCTTGCTTCATGGATGGAATCGTCATAGGCAATAGGGGGACCGATGAGGTCGTTGCCCTTCGTAGATGCGGTAACAACGTCGATACCAACAGGTCTTGAGGAGCTGGCCGATGCTGTGGACTTCGATCCCAACATCCCGCGATCCCCCAAGAGTTCGCGTAGCTGTCGATCACGCACGGCTGCCGCATCACTTTTCCCATGAAATCCGCTTGGTATGCCGAACAAAGTGGCTGCACTAGGCGTGGAACGCGCAAGTGCTGGGCTGCTAATACCTGGCACGTAGTGCTCGGGCATTGCATCCGCCACGATTGGCATTGAACTGCGGCCAGTGAAGAAGTTTCCACCGGTGAATGGAATTCCATCCATCACAAGGTTCTTGTCCTTGTCCGATTCCGAGAATGCGAACTTCTCTTTGGCGACTGGACTAACTTGACTTGGGGACCGTATTTCAGGGGATCGTACCTCATCTCCTACGGAAAATGCA
The DNA here is from genome assembly GCA_905221615.1 of Symbiodinium sp. CCMP2592. NCBI lineage: Eukaryota > Dinophyceae > Suessiales > Symbiodiniaceae > Symbiodinium > Symbiodinium sp. CCMP2592. The sequence goes on from CAJNDT010000924.1 coordinate 469,046, forward strand.
GGCATTACTTCCTTTCCTACGTGCTCCCAGCCAGACTCAGTAGTCCTCGAAGACATGGGCATGCTCGAAGGTCGTGTCGCTCCTCCTTGATTGGAGTTTCGCGCTGCCTCCAATTCGCTGCGTGTCCTCGCTTGAAGATCTTCTTGTGCTTTGAGCGTTTTCCTGAGTTCACTCAACTCGTCGTGCAAGGTAGGCAATGATCGCCTTGCATGATCTTCATTCTGATGAAGTCGTTCCTCTGCTTCTTGCATCCTCTTCACAGCCATTTTGCGGTACTCTTCCTCTTCACCAAGACGTTCGCGAAGCCGAAATCGTTCTTGATCAATGGCTGCGCTGTTTCCAGCTAGCCCTTGGATCTCGTTCACAGCCCGCAACTCCTGGTTCTTGACCAAGTGGAATCGTTCCTGCATTGCTTGTAAGGCTTGTTCCGAACTTGCTGTGTTTGACCGGAGGACCAAGTTCTCTCTGGCATGTTCATGAAGTTCATGAGTCAGACGCTCATACTCACGTGCCATAAGCTCACCATCGCCTTGCGCTCTTGCCTCCAACTGCACAAAGTTAGTGGCTGCCTCCGTGCGGAACACGTGTAGCTGTTGAGCTAACTCCTCGGCAACGGCATGTGCTTGACGTTGTTGAGCAGAGTTCTGTTCATCCATGCGAAACAAAGCTGTTTCATAGTCTCGCTTCATCTCCTGATTGACATTGTTGATGTGCCTCATGGCTAAGCATGCATGGTCACGTTGTCGTTCCAATTCTTCAATGCGAATTCCAGATCCTTCATCTTCTTGTTGCATCTCCTTGATCTTGTCCATCAGGGTTGGACGATTCCTTCGTATTCTTGCACCTGACTGCGATAGTACATCTGCTGTGCAAGGTTCGATGCTTCGAACTGTTGCGAAATCGTCAATTCCTGATAGGCATTCGGACCATCAGCTATGGCAGGCGTGGCCACGGATGACGCATCACCACGTGCAGGAATCGTATCTAGAGTCATATCCAGATCGTCAGCATCGCGTGGTTGATTGGTAACCATCCGATTCCAAGTCATGGACTTGTCACGTCCACGAGTAGCCGAAGTCCTCGACCGTGCTGAAGAGCTTCTCGAAGATGATGGTCTTGACTTCTTTTCCAAGGTCTTGACTCCTTTGTCCTTGGCCCTGGACGTAGTCCGAGGTGCCTGAAAACCAGACGCTTCGGCTCGTCGTTCGGGAGCCTTGCCCGTCCTCGAACCTGTGGATGTCGGACGCGAAGGCGTAGATGCTCTTGGTAGACTCTTTGCTTTCACCTTGGGAACTGCCTTTGCAATGGCAAGCGCAGAAGATTGACCTTTGTCATCTTCCGTGGAGCTATCAACGGATTGCACCACTGTGTCATCAGCTGTTGACTCACCAACGGCTGGCGCTGCCACATCGGCACCGAAAGTCATTGTCGTATCTTGGCTTGATCCTGAGTTCATTGTGGTCGTAGTAGATCAAGTAGTCGTTGCTGTAGAAAGGCAGAGCCGCGTACGGCTGATAACCTGCGTGGGGGATTGATCTCGACTTGGTTGCTGCTCTCCCCACCAGAGCTGTAATGAATGTAGGTGTGGCTGGCTAGCACTCTCCACAGACTGGACCCTGTCTCTCCCTCTTACTTCCACACGTGCAATCCTATGCAGGCAGAACCGGCGGCCGTTCCTTTTGCACTCACTGCCGGCGGCGGTTCGTCTGTGCAACGGGATAGCTCTGATTGCTCAGGATAGAAGACACATATAGCACTTAGCTATGGGCATTGACTTGAGCCAAACGTTGCGTTGGCGGTCACATAGAAAGGTAAAGATGAGGGATGCGTAGCATGCCCCCAGAGTCGAGGGACGCGTAGCGTGCCCCCTTCTCTTGCACTTTACACGGTCTTGCTCACAGCTCTTATAGTGACACCTTAGAACCTGACAAGGCATCGCAGTCCGTTCGCAACTACTACTACTACTACTACTACTACTACTACTACTACTACTACTACTACTACTACTACTACTACTACTACTGCTACAACTACTACTACTACTACTACTACTACTACTACTACTACTACTACTGCTACTGCTACTACTGCTACTACTGCCACTACTGCTAATGCTAC
>CAJNDT010000924.1:476163-643663 GCA_905221615.1 Symbiodinium sp. CCMP2592
TATGTCTTTGTAAGGCTCATACATGTACCCAGTTGCATCCTCAAGCGAACATCTGAGTCAGACAAGCATCTACAAACCCGCGCGAGTGCCAGAGAGAAAGAGAGAACCTGCAGTTTGCGTGTATATCTGTGTGTTTGTGTGCCCGCAGATGGGTAGGTAGGTAGGTAGGCTGGCAGGCATGTAGGCATGAAAGCATGCACATATGCAGGTACCTGACTGTGTGTATATATATACATATTTATGTGTGTGTATATATATATACATGTGTGTACAGCATGCATACATGTATGCATGTAGGTATTTTGTATGTATGTAAATATGTATGCACTTGTGTATGTACGCATGTAGGCATGTACGCATGTAGACATGCATGTCTGCATGTCTGCGTGTCTGCATGTCTGCATTTCTGTCTGTGTGTCTGTGGGTATGTATGTATGCATGCATTGTCTGTCTGGCTGTCTGCCTGTCTGTCTGTCGCTCTGTATGTTTGTATGTATGATGACCTATGTATGTGCACGTACATGATGCTACTGCGCCAGAAGCCGAGTGCGCTGCTTCGCCATCTTCTGGCGCGCCAGGTGGTCGCGACGGCAGGAAAAGCCAAGTGTTTGCACGCTCCGTTGTAGCGCTTCGGGCTTCAGGCATGGAGGCTGTTGGGGTTTAGGGTCCATGGCTGGGGGTTTCGGGATCGGTTAGAGTAACTGTGCTGTCCATCGAGCAGCAAAATTCTGCAGCATGCTATCAAAGGTATATCCAACCTCCAAAGAACACCCTCAGCCCCACGCCGCATCAAAGCCCATCTCAATGCTCGCCATCTGGAGACGTCTCTAACTCCACACTTAAGCCCTGAACCCTTGAAACTTAAACCCTCAACCATCTAAACGGCTACACCCGGAGCCCTAGACCCGAAAACCTTGAGCCCCTGAACTTAGACCCGAACACTAAGACAGCAAGAGCTCCGAAATTTTGCCTGTGGCATAGTTAAAACAAAGCGGTGATTTAAAAAAGAAGTCAAGACATCACTGTGACTTTGTGGTCTCGCAGTTTCTACGACTCGCAAGGAGGCTTCGAAGGAAACTCTGTTGCTGGGATTGCGTCGCCACGGGAGGATATAGTGTTATGAGTCTAGGAAGGCGGCGCCGAAAGGCGGCTCGACGTTAAGCGGTAGGGGTCGTTGCTATGCAGAATGACTGGGGTCTGCGCAGAATGCCCATGCCGACAAAGGACTTCATCGTTGTCACCTCGACCAGACAACCGGCTGAGGGATCAGGTAGAACACCCTAAACCTGCGAAAAGGCAGCCACCCACGAATGTGAACAGAAGGGGTAATGGAAATTATACTAGGTGTCAATTTCAACAGTCTCCAAAATGATGTATGATTAGGGTTCTAGACTAAACAACAAGGGATTTTAAAAACATCCCAAATCGATACCTAATATATGAAGGTCCCTCCAACATCACTATTTCAGTCTGTGGGGGCCTAACCGGCCATGAATCTCGAGCCGACAACAGTACCGACCCTGGAGGGGCCCGTTTCGGCATTAGGCCGTAGGCTTGACGTTCTTAGGGTCTTAGTGTTTCAGATTTGGGTCTCAATAAGGTCCCTTTTAGAAGTAGAGTTGAGAAGGGTCCCCGTAGAGGGTTTCCCCAATGCTGCCTACTTGGAGGATCATGGGACTTAGTAAGTAAGGTTATAAGTACCTTAATTGGGGTTATAAGTATAGTTACCCAAATAATAACCCTAGTTACTAAGTCCCATGATCCTTTTAGTAGGGTCTTGGAGTTTCAAATTTGGGTCTAAGGTGCAAGAACCCAGGCGACAAAGAAGCTTCAACATCGACTTTAAAGCTAAAGCTCTGCATTCACCACAGGCTTAGAAGTTAGGATCAGGGGGGGAGGGACCCTTGGGGCTTTGGACCCTCTCAATAAGGTCCCTTTTAGAAGTAGAGTTGAGAAGGGTCCCCGTAGAGGGTTTCCCCAATGCTGCCTAGGAAGGCCACAGGGAAGCTCCCGAACTGGGGCTTCGGGCGAAGGCGCTGGCATTGCCCATGCCGCCTCCGGCCCCCCGACCACCCGAGACCTCACGCAGGAGGGAGGGAGTCTATACGGTTTGGGGGCCTGAGACTTATGGATAGGGTATGTGTTCGGGGGAGGGGCAAGGAGTTAGGGCGGGATAGCACAGGTAAGTGCAGTTCTGGGGGAGACTTTCCGGGGCGGGGTGACAAGTAGGCCCCTGGAACCGTGGCTTCGTGGATCTTGGTGCTCTTCTCGGATAGACAAACGGCCCACTGTGCCTGTAACCCTTCTGCTTGACCTGATGTTACCCCTGTGGTGTACTCAGCGAAAACGCTTATGAAGCCCTGAAACAACCTAGAAACTTCCATAAACAAGAAACGCTAAGGCCCCACTATACCCTCGAAAAAGAGCAGGGGAGTCGTGGGTTCGGCGCGTAGGGCTGAGGCATTTGGCTGGTTTCGGGTTTATGGTGTAGAGACAAGTCCCCGAGCCACTCACATCTAGGCCTCTGACATCTACCACAGCTAATCGGATGCTAATACGGCGGGTGACTTTATAGTTAGGATAATGGTTTTGGATGCAGTGTAACAAATATAACGATGTGGGAGAGTTCTCAACCACAAGACGTCGAGCCCTAAACTACGATCTTTTGTACGGACTTCACGAAAGGGTCTCAAGGTTTTATGTTTCGCTGTTTCGGGTCATCGGATTTTGGGACTGAGGCGCAAAGGTTTCAAGTTGAAGGGTTCCTTTCCGGGCTTTCACAAAGGTTCCTTCAAGGGGCTTCCCTTAAAGGGGACACTTTTATAATTTATAGAATCCTATAGTACCCTTCGGGGTATTGAGGACCACCAAAACCGACAGCGACTCGACAAGAGGAAGGCTCCCCCGCATTCGGCAAGTTGTTGTAGCTGGAATGCCTGCACAACGCAAAACAGATGGGCCTACTTAAAGGATCATGGGACTTAGTAACTAGGGTTATAATTAGGGTAACTATACTTATAACCCCAATTGGGGTAGTTATAACCCTACTTACTAAGTCCCATGATCCTCCAAGTAGCCTATATCTAAACCCTCAACCCTAAGCCGTAAGCCCTGAGCCCGAAGCCCAAAGCCGACCCTGAACACTAGCCCCAAATATGATGTCAGAGCGAGAGTTGGGGATATGGGAGTTTCCGGAAATTAGGGGACCCTAATATGGTACCCTCAATAATAGGATCCTTATGATAAGAACCCCAAAATAAGGTACCCCTAATTTTCGGAAACTCCCATATGCAAGCTTGAACAAAGCTTGACCCCTCGCTAGCGCAAGTGTTACTTGGAGGGAGGGATAGGGTTTTGGATTCAGCCTCTGGGGCTTTAGGGTTGTGGTTTGAGGCTTAGGAACAACTGGGTGCATGCATATGTAACAGGAGGAAGCAAAAGAACAGCAGGTGATAGCTATACTGAAACGCAAAAAGTAGAAGAGCTTGATGAAGAGCCTGGACAAACAAAGCACCTTCGCCTGGTAAGAACAATAACAAGGATCGGTCAACTTCACACCCCTAAACCCCTATAAAGCTCTGCATAAGGCAACCATAGAAACTACACTACACATAATAGAACCTGTTCACAAAACAAACCTTAGGAAAACCCTAAGCCCTAAGCTCTGCAACCCCCCAAACCCCCCAAACCCTAAACCCTAAGCCCTAAACCCCCGAAACCACCAAAAAGCCCCAAAAAGCCCCCCCCAAAGCCAGGCCCATGGCTGTGAGGAAAGGCTCGCCAGCTCGAAGCCCATGAAATCGATGAAGCCGATGTTCTCCTGGCGAGTCGAAGGGGGAGCCCAGGGGTTCCTCAAAAGGAGCTATAGGGGTTTAGGGTTTAGGGTTTAGGGCTTTATGGGTTTAGGTTTTTTTAAACATGTACTGACGTGTCTTTCTCGAAGCAACGCCTGTCGCGAACGACATACACGAAAGGTGAAACAACGTACTCCTTCGGCAGAATCATGGGTTTAGGGTTTAGGGTTTAGGGTTTAGGGCTATTATAAGGGTACTAAAATATAGGGGCCTTAAGAATCCTATAAAGGGGTCCATAAGGGTTCCTATAAGGGATCTAGAAGGGTGCTGAAGTTTAGGGGCCTTCAAAAATAGAACAGGCTTTGGAGGTATATAAAAACTAAATTCGTAACAACCCTTAAAGGAACCCTGTACGGGAACCTTTAAGGGAAACTAATGATTCGATTAAGGGTTCCTTTAAGGCGTTGAAGGCAGTTCCCTGCAGTGTTTCTGAGAAGGTCCTGCAGACCCTTCGGGGTTTGTAGGATTTTGCGGTTCAGGGCGCTTCGGTGTTTCAGGTCTTGGGGCTCAGGGCTTCACGGTTCAGGGTAAACCCTAGACCCCAAACCTCGAAACCTACCCCAAACCCCTAAACCCTAAACCCTAAACCCCTAAACCCTAGACCCCAAATCCTAAACCCCGAAACCCCTAAACCCTAAACCCCGAAACCCCTAAACCCCGAAACCCCTAAACCCCGAAACCGGAACCCCGAATATCCAAAAGCATGGCATCCTGAGTCTGAAAGCTACTTAAAGGATCATGGGACTTAGTAATTAACTAGGGTTATACTTGAAAGGGCTCCTCTAAAGGGGATCTATATTATAGGGGATCTATTATAAGAGGGGTTTTAGGGTTAGAATTAGGGTAACTATACTTATAACTTATAACCCCAATTGGGGTACTTATAACCTTACTTACTAAGTCCCATGATCCTCCAAGTATCTTGAGCACCGTGAGGTGGAGCAGGTTCAGTAAGGGATCGTTGGGGCTGCTCTTCAGGCATCCACACGACGTTGATGACCTCCAGGGCCTAAACAATAGAATAGGGTTCTGAGGCGTGTACTTGCTTTGTAGTGATTGAGGGTATACTAACAACAAGTATGCGATCCCACAAAACATATCTGTATGCTAGTGGGATGCTTTGGGACTAGTTAATAATAGTATTCAAAAAGATTCCTTACTGTGGTTATAGCGACACCCTGTGTTGATTCCCCTGGAGTTAAGAATGCCAGGTCAGCCAGGTGCGTCTCCAGCACAAAACCTTGGAACAGCTACGGACAGGGGTAAGGAGGGCTTAGTGCTTGCAGGATACAGACCTTACTGTTTAGAGTTTCGAGCTAAGGCTTTGGGTTTATTGGGTTCAGGGCGCGGCGAAGCTCCATCGCATGCCTCAGCTGACGAGCTATGATCCCCCAACCCTGAACCTCTTCGCAGGGCTGTTTAAAGGGGTCCCTACGACGGTTGTTACTAGGGTTTAGGGATTCGGGTCAAGGTGATGCCCCAGCTGAGACTACGGCGCTGCGTCTCGTCGTCCAGACCTTGACGCATGATGTTGTCTGAGGTTGCTTTGAGGGTCCTACAAGGCAAGGAGCGTAAGGGGCGTGATGTAGGGGCCGTAATAATCAGAATAGGGTTTTGGGTGTTCCTTATTAGATTTGTAAGAAAGTGTACCCCAAAGCCCTATTCTGCTTATAAAGGCCTCCATGTTGTAGTCTGTATTGTAGTACCCTTATAGATCCCTTATAGTAACCCTTAGAGAGCCCTTTAAAGGAACCCTATTCCAATTATTAAGGCCCCTACAGCAGCTGAACAATGAGCCAGACCCGTCTCGCGTGGAAAGCCATGTACGATCTTGCACTTGTGGTAATATAACTAACTGTGGATTATTAGGCAACCGTAGGCCTTAGGGCTTCGGGTTATATTTCCGCGTGTAAGGTTTCCGGTTTAGGGTTTATATACAGTTGCGCGCCAGAATCTCAACTAACCAGTGGTTTTGGTGTTCCCTTGGCTCTTTAGCTCCTTATTTAATAGGGATTATCATCATCCCTGGCTCCTCCAATATCAATGGTTAGGTAATATAGAGGCTTAACCCTGAGAATTGGGGTCCTTTCAGGGTTCCTGTAAGGAGCTTTCTTATAGAGTTCTGTAATACATGGGCCTTAATAGTTGGAAAAGGGCGTGACGGCGTACTGGAACAGAGCTTTACAGTGAGAGTATAGACAGGAATAGTGTCATTACTTGTTCCGACCCCTGTATTGTTCATTCCAGCCGCAGTTTACTCTAGTAAGAAATCTGCAAAGGACATCAACTTTGACGATACCGGCACACGACCTTCAACTTTGCTTCCAAGCATGGGACCTAGAACAAGAAGTTCTCCGATGCTTGAAGTGGGAGTTTCATGAATTAAGTGCCCTAGTAGAGACCCTAATACCACGCCTGACCCCAAGTTTTATGAAGCATCCAAATTTATCCGGAGTCGAGCCTTTTGGGGGGCCGGACTGTTAAGGTCCACGTCGACAAGGTCATCGTCGACAGCCGCACCTATGACGGTTGGACCGTGGCCTCAGCAAGTAGAGCGTGTTAGGGGTTGGGCAAGGCTTGGGGTTTAGGGTTTACTTAAAGGATCATGGGACCTAGTACCTAGGGTTATAATTAGGGTGACTATACTTATAACCCCAATTAAGGTACTTATAACCTTACTTACTAAGTCCCATGATCCTCCAAGTAGGGTTGGGTTGAGGGTTAGTAGGGGGTTGGAAGGGGTTTAAGGAATAGGGCTTGGCAGGCTTCGTCCACCGAATGAATCATCCAGAAATACAGACAGGAACAGCTGAAAGACACAGAAAGGAGAATGTACAAAGACAAAAGACTGATGAAAAGAAGGTGCGATCAAGGCCACAATGACGAAGCGGGAGGGGGACAGAGGAAAGTCGAAGAAGGGAGATACCCTAACAGAAATAAAGGCAGAGAGACGGAGGGAGAGAGAGAGAGAGACAGAGAGAGAGAGAGAGAGCGAGGGAGAGAGAGAGAGAGAGAGAGAGAGAGACAGAGAGACAGAGAGAGAAAGAGAGAGAGACAGAGAGAGAGAAGCAGAGAGCGACAGGAAAGTCAGAGGAGGGTCTGGGGAGAGACAGAGAGAAAGCAAGAATGAAAGATAGATGGAAAGAAAGGAAACGAAGAGAAGAAACTGAAGAAAGATAGACAGGTAAGTTGAGAGAGGGAGGAAGAGAAAAAGAAATGAGTTCTGCCAGAACAAGCACAAACAACAGAGAGAGAGAGAGAGAGAGAGCGAGACCTGTGGTTAAACGAAGTGTGAGCATCCATGTATGCATTTACCTACCTACACAGACATGCACGCCGATATGCATATGAACAAGTGTAAATGTTTACATATGTATGCTGTGTTTACAGCTTGGTATAGACATAAGTACGTGTATACATATCGACATATACACATACATTAAAGGATCCTCGAACACCCACCAAGTGCCAGCAAAACGGGGCTGCAGCCATGGTCATCCATCTGAACCATCGCTTCGACGAGGGGCTTTGCTTCGTCTGAGATGGCTTAAATGCGGCAATCGCCACAAGGCTCGCGGGGGCTCGAAGTGTGGCTTTGGCATGAGGGCCTCAGGGCCTAACGTTTCCAGTTTCAGTGTTGAAGCTCTAGGATTTGGGACGCCATGTGATGCAACACTATGGGAAGCGGAATGCTGAGGTTCTTTCGGCGCTGGCCCTGAGAGTTTACAAGAGCGCTGCCATGTCATGACTAGATGTACATCTACAACTCTAAGTGTTGATATGAGTCGGCTATGTCCACGGACAGGGAACGTCTAGGGTACCCAGACTTCAATGATTGCAGAAACTGAGCGAAAAGCTGCAGAGTGCAAACAAGACACTCGAGTCACCGCCAGCTTCCTGCACTAAACCTAAAGCTCTAATTGAGCCAGGACGGACACTCTCGACCCTAACCTTCCCTCACAGAGACCTACTGCCTCCAGCCGGACCCTAATATCGTACCCTAAATAGTAGGAGCCTTATTATAAGGACCCCAAATAAGGTACCCCTGATTTTCGGAAACTCCCAGCTGAAGTGTCTCATACCTTCGGAGCCTGCGGGCGATTGGAAGGCATGAGGCTATACGTATCCCCCCTATAAGCCCAACCCATAAACCCTAGACCCTAAACCCCAAACGCTAAACCCTAAACCCCAAACCCCAACCCATAAACCCTAAACCCCAACCCCAAACCATAAACCCTAAACCCTAAAACCCAAACCCCAACCCATAAACCCTAAACCCCAAACCCCAAACCCCAACCCATAGACCCTAAACCCCAAACCCCAACCCATAAACCCTAAACCCCAAACCCCAACCCATGAACCCTAAACTCCAAACCCCAACCCATAAACCCTAAACCCCAAACCCCAAGCCCATAAAGTGTTCAGGCTTCTGTTCAGCGCTGACAGTTTTGGATCAGGGGTCCCTCTGCGTCGGAGAAGGGCTGTCATGTCTTTAAAACAAGGTGCGCTGTAGGGGCCTTGAAAGTTTGAATAGGGTTTTGGGGGTTACTTCCCTTAATTATGGTATAATATACCCCAAACCCACTCATACTCAGTGGAATAAGGTTTGGGCTTTATAAAGCAAGGTGCCTAATGATCATTGGCATAAGGCCTGGGCTTTAAAACAAGGTGCCTTATATCATTGGAATACGGCTTGGGGGGGTGCAGTTTTCCGAGAGGTTTCTGGAGTTTTATCGGGACAGCCCAAGTGCTTACAAGCTGGCATGCCTGCAGACGGGGGGATTCTGTGGACTCTGCAAACCTTGGTTCCTGCTTCTGACGGCTTCTTACAATAAGCTCTTTATGAAAGTCCCTGAGGTTCTGAAGCCCTGGTTTTCTTCATCGAGCAGCCAATTCTTGGTCAGGCATTTTGCCCGTCGGTGGTTTGATCGACGTCCATGCAGGGCATTGCACCCTCTACCACAAGAAGAATACAGATGCCTAACACATCCTGCCGAGTCTCTGTCCTAGCCAAAACCCTAAACCAGCCTGTAAATTCTATTTTGAAAGCCTTAATCCTAAAGCCCAAATCGTTCAAATCACCCGGAAACCTCTGGGTGTCTTCAGCGCAAGTAGAGCCGAAACAAGTCCCAGAGGAAGTCAAAGAGGACGGTCCTCTCGCCACTCAAGGCTTTCAGGAGTAAGGTTTCCAGTTGGGGTTGGTAACTACCTAAAACCCTCAGCCCTAAACCCTAAACTGGGTTCAGGGTTTAAGGCTTAGGAGCTAAGGCTTAGGAGCAATATACCATACCTGAAAGGATGGACATTGGGCTCTCTGGATGCAAGCCTTGGTCAAAGGGACCGTGGACTACAGGGGTAAATTAGAATGGTTTGTGGGATGGGGTATTCTAGTTTAACCATACTCTACAAGGGCTGCAAGCTGATATTGGTACCCTAAACCCTGAACCCTAAGTCATAACGAAATCACGCGGGAACACCCTTGGAAGTTGATCATGTGCAAGCTGACGACTATATTTGTTTGGCAATCATCCTCTGCTGTGAAAGCGTCAACAGGGGCTTCCTTTAAGGGCTTCCTATAAGGGATACTATAAGGGATACTATAAGGGTACGTTAAGGGGTACTATAAGGGATTCAGGGATGTACCCTTGCGATGATGACACTCAGATACTCATGGTAGCAGTCGCAGAAAGAACCAAAAACATTGCCTCTTCAAAAACGACCCCAAACGCAAAGCTCCTGTTCACGAAGCAGGCACAGCCGAGAATGGCAGCCCTCAGAATCCAAAAGATGCAAGGGGCTTTTGAGTTCACATCTGATCGCTTTGGTCATAGTGTTTGGGGATCCGAGATTCAGAACTGTACCAGGGCTGAGGCTTTGGAGTCGGGGACTAGGGTTAGGGTTTTGGGGTTTAGGGTTTAGGGTTTGGGGTTTAGGGTTTTGGGGTTCAGGGTTCAGGACTACGGCTTGGTGTTTCGAAATTATCGGTCTCAAACTCTCGACCCAACCCCTGACAGCCGGCACATGAAAACTACTATATACCCTCTGTTTCTCACAGTCCCTGCTTCCGCATACTAGAATACGTCCGGGTTGAGGGCTTCGGATTCCGTACCAAAAACCAAACTCGAGGAATACCTGGAGCTGAGCTGAGCCCCAGGCAGCGTCAGAAACCTGGGGCACATGAGGGAATCGGTAGCACGCGTAGGGTTCTGTAAAAGCCTATGCCATAGCACTATGAGGGAATTGGTGTAGGGGCCAAGATCCTCTGATACTAGCCTGAATAATGAGAATAGGTTTCCGTTCAGGATTCCTTTCAAGCGTTCTTAAGAGATCAACAAGTGCTCTAGAGTCTTGGATGATTAGGCGGCAGAAACTTATTGCTTAGGAAGTAGCCCACAAAGCAAACAGTACCCAAGAGCTATAAGGAAAAGATGATGCCACAATGATTGGAATGGCGTTGTGAAATCTACTATACTCTGACTGTGGATTATTTAGCAACCTAAGGCGTTGGGGTTTAGGGCTTCAGGTTTCGATTTTCTGCCCCGGTGTAGTGTTTCCGGTTTAGGGTTTAGAGTTGCGTGCCAGAATCTTAAGGTTTGGGGTTTAAAGAGAAAGAAGAGAAAGCTCAACAGTCGTTGTTTGGCCGTCATCACCACAACTTCTACTACTGCTACCACTACCCTTCTAGTTCCAGGCTGTTGCCGCCACGGCCGCTGCTGCTGCTAGTGCTTCTGATGCTGCTGCTGTTCTGCTGGCGCCACTGGCGCCACTGGTGCCACTGCTGCTGGTGCTGCTGGAGCTGCTGGTGCTGCTGGCGCTGCTGGTGCTGCTGGTGCTGCTGGTGCTGCTGGTGCTGCTGGTGCTGCTGGTGCTGCTGGTGCTGCTGGTGCTGCTGCGACGACGACGGTCTCAGCCAGTAGGTAGCAGTAGTAGCAAGAGCAGCAGCAGCAGCAGGAGCAGTAGTAGCAGTAGCAGTAGCCGCAGCAGTAGTAGTAGTAGTAGTAGTAGTAGTAGTAGTAGTAGAAGTGGTAGTAGTAGTAGTAGTAGTAGTAGTAGTAGTAGTAGTAGTAGTAGTAGTAGTAGTAGTAGTAGTAGTAGTAGTAGTAGTAGTAGTAAAGTAGTAGTAGTAGTAGTAGTAGTAGTAGTAGTAGTAGTAGTAGTAGTAGTAGTAGTAGTAGTAGTACTAGTAGTACTAGTAGTAGTACTAGTACTACTAAGTAGTAGTAGTAGTACTAGTAGTAGTAGTAGTAGTAGTAGTAGTAGTAGTAGTAGTAGTAGTAGTAGTAGTAGTAGTGGTAGTGGTAGTGGTAGTGGTAGTGGTAGTAGTGGTAGTGGTAGTGGTAGTGGTAGTAGCAGTGGCAGTGGCAGTGGCAGTGGCAGTGGCAGTGGCAGTGGCAGTGGCAGTGGCAGTGGCAGTGGCAGTGGCCGTGGCAGTGGCAGTGGCAGTGGCAGTGGCAGTGGCAGTGGCAGTAGGAGTAGTAGTAGTAGTAGTAGTAGTAGCAGTAGTAGTAGTAGCAGTAGCAGTAGCAGTAGCAGTAGCAGTAGCATTAGCAGTAGCAGTAGCAGTAGCAGTAGCAGTAGCAGTAGCAGTAGCAGTAGCAGTAGCAGTAGCAGTAGCAGTAGCAGTAGCAGTAGCAGTAGCAGTAGGAGCAGTAGTAGCAGTAGCAGTAGCAGTAGTAGCAGTAGTAGAGAGGAGTAGGAGGAGGAGCAGGAGCAGGAGCAGGAGCAGGAGCAGGAGCAGGAGCAGGAGTAGGAGCAGGAGCAGGAGCAGGAGCAGGAGCAGGAGCAGGAGCAGGAGCAGGAGCAGGAGTAGGAGTAGGAGTAGGAGTAGGAGTAGGAGTAGGAGTAGGAGTAGGAGTAGGAGTAGGAGTAGGAGTAGGAGTAGGAGTAGTAGAAGTAGTGGCAGTGGTAGTACAGTAGTATTAGACAGAAGTAGAAGCAGTAGGAGGAGGAGGAGGAGGATGCAGCAGGAGGACGAGCTAGGGCTAGGATTGGGCTTAAAACGTTCAGGCTTAGGAATTTCGACCGTGAAGTCAATGGACACCTGAAGGCACAGGGCCCAAAATGCATCCAAGGCACATGGGGTTTTGTGCTGTCTCTGACCAGGTCGCATGCTTGCTCCCCGTCCTTATGCAGACTCAGTCGCTGAGAAGCTCTGGCCCAACCGAACTGCCAGTTGGTCAACCCAAGACCAAAACCCAGCCATGCTTGCTTCAGAAGAGGACGTGGTTTGCACACAGCGTGAGTCAGCAATCTCACGTATCGAACACCTCCACCTCGAGGTGCAGAAGCGATGACTGCCAGACCATCTAGCGGAAATCGGACTCTTGAACCCTCAACCACTCGCGCTCGCGCCAGACTCTTAATGTAGGGGCCTTATCAGAATAGGGTTTTGGTGCCCATTAAACTGTAATTTTCATAAGCAGCCCTCACAATAGTATACGTACCCCTATAGAAAAACCCTCAAACGCCAAGCCCCCGGTCATAACACCCTTGTCCTTTTAGAAATAATAGACAGAGCCCTATACCTATATCCCTTAGTAGGAACTATTTAAGAATGTCTACTAGATTCTTTTGGGGGAACCATGAAAAAGGACAAGGCTGAAACTCACCCTAAACCCTAAACCCCTAAACCCTAAACCCTAACCCCTAAACCCGAAACCCTAAACCCCTAAACCCCTAAACCCCTAAACAAGGCTGGCGGTCATAAACTCTGAAGCTGCCATGGCACATTCTGGTGTAAATGTAAAGCGCCAGGTCGGTGTCCTGTCGGTTCCACGAATCATAGGGTGTAGGGGTTTAGGGGTTTAGGGTTTAGGGGTTTAGGGGTTTAGGGGTTTCGGGGTTTAGGGTTTAGGGTTTAGGGTTTAGGGGTTTAGGGTTTAGGGGTTTAGGGTTTAGGGTTTAGGGGCTAAGCTGTAAACTTTGATATAACAGCTTCATGTGTGATTGTGCAGCTTATCGATCCCGACGCATCTTACCCGATGCTCTGGAGTCCTCCTAAACATCGGAGCATTCGCCTGTCTAAGAAGGCAGGCTAGTTTGTTGCCCGAGTGCAGCCGCCCGCCACTTAGGAATCGCGATTGGTGTGACTGTCATGTGACCATCACGAAGAACCACTTCCCGAAAGCTACTCTGGACCTTTCGCCGTGCCAAACCTGGTATTGTAGCCCGGCTTGCCTGCTTGAGCCGTATGTACTTAAAGGATCATGGGACTTAGTAACTAGGGTTATAATTAGGGTAACTATACTTATAACCCCAATTAAGGTACTTATAACCTTACTTACTAAGTCCCATGGTCCTCCAAGTATGCCGCCCCTGCCAGCCTCAAGTCCCTACCCAATGCCCTGCGCCCTGCAGCCGCAACCCCGCAAGCCCCGACCTTCTTGTCGGCCAGGGTCATGGGAGTCTGACCGTTCTGCATCTTGAGCCTGAAACAGGTCCTATAGCCTCAACATCTGCCGCTGCTTCATCAAAGCGATAAGATTACGCAGCCTGAAAGAGAAGACGAGTAGCAGTTAGAACCAGTGCTTCATGAGAAGGAAACGGAGGATGCTCGTAGTCAACTACCATCACCATAATCAGCACAGTAGTCGTAGTAGTAGTACTTGTAGTAGTAGTAGTAGTAGTAGTAGTAGTAGTAGTAGTAGTAGTAGTAGCAGTAGTAGTAGTAGTAGTAGTAGCAGTAGCAGTAGCAGTAGCAGTAGCAGTAGCAGTAGCAGTAGTAGCCGCAGCAGGAGTAGTAGGAGGAGGAGGAGGAGGAGCGGCAGCAGCAGGAGTAGTAATAGCAGTAGGTTTGGGGATGACGCACAGGTGCTACTAGAGTACTGCAAAGTAGTATCGCGAAAAAGCCACTTAGTGACGAAAAAACATCCGGTCACTACTCCTAGCTGCTGGACAAGTATGCATGGACATGGGACAGCAGATAAAGAGTTCTACTATCACAGCTCCGCTACTAGTACTACTACGACTACTACTACTACTACGACGACGACGACTACTACTACTACTGTTCAACCCCTTCTAGGAGAGTGAAGACGGGCGCCTCGGGTCGGCGCCGACATCCATCAAGCGAGAAACCACTCGCCTCCAGGGTTCAAGTTTTGGGGCTTAGAGCTTCAGGGGCTTAGGGGTTTCGGGGTCTAGGGTTTAGGGTTTCGGGCTTTAAGGGTTGAGGGTTCAGGGTTTAGCGTGAGGGGGTGGGGCAGGGTTCGCGGTTTAGGGTTCGGGATAACGGGTAGGGTGTTGGTTAGGGTTTGGGGTTTCGGTTTAGAGTTTGCAGCGTAGAGGGTCTACAGCTGGAATGCACGGCGTTGCAGCTTTGAACGGGATGTCTGTCTCGCAGGGTATTGCTGATATTGGCTTCGGCGATTTAACAAGATAGTGGTTTAACCTAAAACTGTTACAGTTGAGAAGCCGTCTTGCGGTTTGCTAGATCTCAACCACGAAAGCCTAAATGCCTAAATCATCATAACTGCCTACATCAGTTTCATGGAGACACTTCGGATGTTTTTAAAGGTCGGTTTGGAGGTTGACGGTTTGGGCCTCCCACGCCCAAAGTGTACAGACATACCGGTCCAGGCATTCGGGACAACAAGTTGGAGGTCTGCGGTCACGGAAAAACAGGGATGAGGGCTTGGTTATCAGAAGCAATGCTTCGAGATCTGTGCATTGGCGGCGTGGGCCGGGCCTCATCCACAGGAAAGAAAAAAGTGTGTGAGAGCTGATACTTGCACAAACAAATCCAGGCAGTAATGACAATGACAACAATAACATCAGTAGCCAAGATAATCAAGATACACGTATATGTATACGTACATGTATGTCCGCACAGATATCTCATGATGGAGAAAACATGTCATAGTTCTCAAAAACAGATACCACGCATACATATATATATATATACAAATATATCTGTGTATATAGATATGTATATGTATATATATATATGTGTAAGTTTTTAAAAAGTTAAAGAATAGATGATTGAATGAATATATATATATATATATATATATATGTATTTGTATATATATATATATTTATATACATATACTTTTTTATATATTTGTATGTATCTATGTGTATATATACGACGCAGGGCTGCCACACCCCCTCCCCCCCCCCCCCCCCCCCCCCCACCATATGCTATCCTCCCCCCTTCCCCCCCGCCCCTCCTGTGGTATGGGGCCTGTGGTGGTACTCTTTTTGTCGCGACGTTCTTATGTGTTACACTTTGTCTTCCCTCTTGCTGTGGCACCGGTGATACTGCTCATGATGTTGTGCTGCTCTAGACATGAGTCGACAATCAGACCATGCTCAACATCATCCTTGTCGTCGTCATCTTCATCATTAACACCATCAAAAGAATATCTGCCCCCATCACCATCGCCATACAACCCTCATATTTCAGCATTGCAATTCATGTCAGATGCTGGAAACTACTGCGCGGATTGCTGCTTTCCGCGCACGGCAGGGCATAGTGCGACACCCCCGATCCGCGCACTAAGTAAGGGGGGGCAGGTGTGGGCCGGGGGCCGGCCGGGCGGGCGTGAGGGGGGGGTGGGTGGCGGCCCGGACCCGAGAGCATATGTGCTCACACCCCCTGTCCATACGTATATAAAAATGTATGTATTCATTTGTTTACCTTTGTACACATATATATATATATGATAAAGTGGCATAGCGACCAAGGGGCTGATGGCCGCGCACTGCCGCCATGTGCAGAGCGCTGCGGCCACGCTCGTCCTGGCAGAGGGCGCCATTCTTCGGGCCTTAGGGTTTACTTGGAGGATCATGGGACTTAGTAAGTAAAGTTATAAGTACCTTAATTGGGGTTATAAGTGTAATGTATAATTAGTTACCCTAATTATAACCCTAGGTACTAAGTCCCATGATCCTTTAAGTACCTTACAAACCCTCGTAAGGCCATTCATGAAGCCGGCAGCCCGTCGGCATGAGAGTGGTGCCTTGGGGATGTCTAAAGGCTTTTTGCTGGCGGGGTCTTCGGAATCCAAACTGGGCTGCAGCTTTAGCCCACCTGCATGTCCACCGTTTCAGCCAGGAACTCGTGGTCGGTGAAGTAGACCACGGCCTGTCATGGCTTGGCGTTCACGATTTCCGGATGCAAGCCTTGGAAAGCGGCCTTATAGTGCCGTCTGCTAATCGGTGCTTCTTTACACATGTAAAAACCCTCCCCTGAAACCCTAAGAAAGCTGAATGACTTAGGGTTTAGGGGTTTAGGCTTAGGGTTGAGGGCTTAGGGAAGTTTAGGGTTGTGGGTTAGGGTTTAGGATTATCATGCTACATGCGCCTGTATGGGCATGTGAATATGTACACATGCATGTCAATGCACTTATTCCACAAGGCTCTACACCGAGCCGTAAATCAGTCGAAACTGCACACCGTACACCCAAGATTAGAGTTGGTACTGTGCCCCCCCAGAAGAACTCGAGCCCGTTCCGCGGAAGCATGGCAACGCAGAACCGAAACCGCAAGCCCTGCCAGCACACTTCAACAGGGCCAAAAACAGGGTGAAAACATAAAGAAGTCTACCCCCCGCCCGCCCCCCTCCCCCGCCGTAGACACACCGACAAAAAA
The DNA here is from genome assembly GCA_905221615.1 of Symbiodinium sp. CCMP2592. Lineage (NCBI taxonomy): Eukaryota > Dinophyceae > Suessiales > Symbiodiniaceae > Symbiodinium > Symbiodinium sp. CCMP2592. Next base: position 492,612 of record CAJNDT010000924.1, read on the forward strand.
CAGAAACACATAGAGGGTTAGGTGTGACATGTATACAACGCATGTGCATGTACATGTATCTGAACTTGGAACACTCCCGAGCTCATCCTGGGTACCTCGTATCTTCCGTTGTGCGCTGCCAAGTGCAATGCACTTTGCCCTGCACAAGGGAGGTAATGTAGGAACCTGATTAAGAAACCCTGGGCCTATAACCCCCAATATATTAGGATTCATATAAGAAACCCTGTACCTATAACCCCAAAACAGAAGAAATCATATAAGGAACCCTAATAAAGGCCCAAAGTTTCTTAATCTTTATTGGGGTTCCTTATATGAAACCTACTATTTTGGAGGGTTATAGGGCCATCATGATTTCTTAATCAGGTTCCTACATTATTATAGTACCCTTACAGATCCCTTATAGTAACCCTTATAGACCCCTTTATGAGCCCTAATATACTGGGGTGAAAGGACCAGGATTTCTTAATCAGGTTCCTACATTAGGGCTCGGGCAACTGAGCTTTCGGCTCAGGGTTGTGTAGGGCTCAGACATGGGTCCAGATCTACAGTCTTGAGGGTTTAGGGTTTAAGGGTTTTTTTTGAGATTTAGGGTTTAGGGTTTAGAGTTTGGGGTGTAGGGTGTTGGTTTTGGGCTTTGCGTTGGTGGCTTGGGCTTTACGGAAATCTGAGAATCTAGCCTTGGGGTTTTTACTCATCGCGGTTTAAGGCTTCAGGAGCAACGTTCGCATCTTCGGGGGCCTAGTCCCCATGCACTCTGGATGCCAAGGCCTAAAGATGTCAGCTCAGGCTGTGGAGGGTTGGCAGAGTGGGGGGACTTCGGACATGGAGCAATGGAGGATTCGTTCGGAAATTTCTGGCACATAACAGCGTGGTACACTGCAATGGATTATCCTACCCGCAGCAGACTGCTGGCTGCTTGTAGTACACGTAGAACATGGGAGTCAGGGTCCCCTCCAAGGTCCTGATCACAAGAGTGATGCCTTCTTTCCTTGAGTATGTAAAGAGAGAGCCGAACATACACAACCCATCCGTGTGCAACCGTGCATTGCAGCTTGTCAAAGCTTGTAGTGGTCCATGGCGCGTTGTTGTCTGAGCCAGAGTGCGAGGTACAGTCTTGAAGCCTGTGAGCATGTGGAATTATGATGTAGAAGTCTCGCGTAATTACGTGCTTTCCCTTGTTCTCGTTCTAGGATGCTGAACTCATGTAGCATCGTTTTGTGACGCAAGTGAATCAGAGCATGGTATGGAAAACATATTCAAACCCCTTATGTAAGACACGTAGGTACACCACGGTCTACTACGTCGCTTTCCATCACCGGCCTTTCTTGTTCAGGTGATGCAGATCAGCTTTGGCATCTACCAGGGCGGCAATCACGGTGGTACCTGAGTGCACAACATCTTCCAGCTCATAATTAGAGTAGGGTTGTGGTGCCCACTATACTATAGCTATCATCAGGAACCCTCAACATAGTATAGGAAATAATTAAGGCCTCTATAGTAGGCTAGGGTTCATGCTTTAGGGATCGTGCTAGGACATGCCGTGGGGCAGCCGCTGAATGCTGCGATCTTGCACCGAGTCGCTGGACTTCAGGTTTCGCTGCTGATGCGGTGTTTGGTGATCAACCGTGTTTTGAGCGAAGGGTTTAGGGTTTAGGGGTTAAAGGTTTAGGGTTTAGGTCGAAAATTGCCCTGGAAAACCCTGCCACCATACTCTATGGATGTTTTGCCTGGTGTGCTAGACCTGGCAATTACAACTCTGTTGCGACATGGTCACGTGAGGCATTGGTGGTGCAGGCATTTTCGGGAAGCTGCCCCCTCTCCATGACTAGCCTCTGAGCCTCCGAAGAGGGCCAAAAATAATTACCAACATTATTCCTAAGGGTTCCTAATTATCACTATGGTATTAGGTGCCGTATTATAGTAAGGACCCAACAAGGGACCATAGTTTTGACGACCACCCAATTATCACTATAGTAGACCAAAATCCCCAAAGCCCTGCTCTGGTTATTGAGGTCCCTGAACAACCCCTGTCGGCGTTGACTTTCGACCCCAAACCCCTGAAACAGAAACCTCAAAGGGCCGTAATAATTCAAATAAGGCTTTGGGGTATATTGTGCTATACTTCTACTAAGGAACCCCCAAACACCCTATTCTAAGTTTAGGCCCCTGATATACAACCCCCTTGAAGCATCCCCGTAAAGGGCTATTTTAAGTGGTAATCTCTGGCGCGAACCTCTCAGGAACCAGAACTCCGATCCCCGACCTTTCTCATAGGGACCCTTAGGAAGGGGCGTTTGGGGGGAGGGGGGTAGGGGACCACACTTCCTTAAATAGGCCTTGTTAGGTCCTTATGGTGTGCATTAAGGCCCCTGCCACTACCCCGCTGAGGGTCCCTATGACTTTCTTTGAGAGCACTTCTAATTCTAAGCCCCTGAGCCATAACTCGGGAGTCACAAAGCCCAGAACGTCTGAAAACCGCTGATTCTTGTAATACCCCTCAACCTCTCCCTCCCCTTCGTTCCTAGGCCCTTCTTCCCGAGCATATAGAACCCTCATAGAACCCTAAGATAAGCCCTCGTTCCACTGAGCTCCGGGCTGCCGGCAAAGAAGGCGGGTGTCTGACCGACCTTCACAAAGTGCTGTCCAACGGTTTAGGGTTTGGTTTAGGGTTGAGGGTTGAGGGTTTCGGGCTTTAAAGCAGCTGTAGGGTTTGTGATGCTTTTAGTGAATGCGGTTTCGAGACGATTCTTTAGGGTGACCTCAAGGGGTTCTGTAGAGGGTTCTATACGTGTTCCCGGAGGATTCTTGCGGGTTCCATGAGGTTCTGCAAGCGTATAGTGTACAGACTCAGGTTTAGGGTTTCGCAAGGCCAGTTATGTTGGTTCCTAAATGCTTTCAGAGGGTTGTTATGAAGGCTTTGCGATGGTTAGGATCATCCCTTATATGCTTCCTACGAAGGCTGTATGAATAAGTGGCAAAACCCTGTAACCCTGCCAGAACCCCTTGTAGCACACTTTCAACGCCCGTGCAGAACGCCAAAACCCTAAACCCCACACACTTAAAGTCTACACCCCCCCCTTAGAACCATAATAAAAATGGTATGTTGAATACTCTCTTGGGCTTTTAGATGAACAAGACTACAAAAATGATATCTTTAATACTCTCTTGGGTTTTATATGAACAAAAATATAAAATAATTTCTAAGGAGACAGGGAAGTGTTGTTTCATGCTCGGTCGAAGGTCTCAGGGCTGAGGGCTCGGTACTCTCCAAGCGGCCCAAAGAGATGGGCGCTTGCTTTTTGGGGGTTCAAAAACGTTCGTTCTTTTGGGTTCAAAAATGTTCGTTCTTTTGGATTCGAAAATGTGCGTTCTTTTGGGTTCAAACATGTTCGTAGCGGTTTCCGTTTCTTGAGAGGGCGGGTTTCAAGCTTTGGTGGATCGAGCGTTTTGGTTTCGGTTTTTTTGGGGGTTGGGCAGTTGGAAGTAGACCCTACCCCTGCACTCTGCACACCCTGGCTGGAGGACGGCCCGTCCTGATCCTGCGCGTTGACGTTCGCTTTGTGCATGAGGAGTAGCTGCACCGTTTGGGCGGAGTCCTCCCGCCGGATTGGGATTCAGGGCACAACTGACCCGGATGCCTGAACCGCACAAATGCTTAGTTTTCAGGACGCGTAGAAATTTGGGTTTGTGCTGTCTGGGCCTTACGGTTTAGAATATGGAGGATGCCATGCGCCATCCTCTGGTGTCTACCAGTGCACCTTAGCACCGTTAGGAAATGTTGCGACGAAGGGTCCTCGTGCACCGCGGCATGAAGCGGAGTCACCAGCCTCCTTGGCCCGGTTCGATTCAAAGTATGCTAGTGCGGGCTCTGCTGAATGACAATTGCCGATCATTGTCTAGGACGGAACAACACCAGAATACTAATGTAGGGGCCGTAATAGTTAGAATACGGTTTTGGGCTCCTTTATAATATAGTTATACTAAGGAACCCTACGGAATAATATTGGTCATTATTTAGGCTTCTATGTTAAAGCAAACTCTAATCCCCGAACCGAATACTAAGGCAATTGCAGGGGCCCTGGTGCGGGCGAGTGGCGTGTCTTGCTGGTTGATTTCTGCCCTTGCCTTCCCACGAGGAGGAGCTTCCGAAGGGAGGGACATTAGGGTTGAGGGTTTACGGTTTAGTTTCTCACTGCGGGGCGAGAGACAACAATAAAATGCTGGTACACTAAACACAAGCTTTAAAGCACCAAGTGGGCATGGCTTCAGACTTCAGACTGAGATCATCTCTTTCATCGCACGACACGAGGCCTGGATATGTTGCACTTCCATCTGTTCGAACGTTTTCATCACTGTCGTTTAATTCAACCAGCTCTGGAAGGGGCCCACTACATGCTGCTGCACAGCACCTACTTTGTACCGCCTCTTTCTATGTTTTGAGTTCATGTATTTGTACATGCCCTAGCACCAGTGCCGTTAAAGCGGCACATCCGTCGTGTACCGGAGCATGCTACACATACATTATGCAGTCGACCAGGCTTCCAACATATTAAAACTTGCTGCAGGTAACCTCCCTGGATCATTCATTGATTGACTGCGGTGCCGCATCACCTGGTCCAGTCTGTTGCATATACTATACTATTACTATACAATAGCTCCAGCCGAGTGCTTACAAGTTGCCACAGCGTGTCGTGCAGACAACCCATGTACCAAAGAGTATAGTAGCGATGTTGCACTCGTGTTTGAATGTCCTACACCGTTTTACTTCTTGTAAGTTAATTAACCTGGGACAACTTTTAAACTCTTAATGTTCAAGACGAACCTCATCATAACATTCCTGGTGGACTTGGACAGCCCCATGGGCGCCTAGAGCAAATGATTCATTCCAACAGCATCAAACCCAAACACCTGTTACAAATACTCGAGTTGTTTTACAGGGGGTCATGAAGATGGCATTTGATTTCGTTGCACCTTTCTTTCACTGCAGCCTGTGTCCCACATGCTGCAGTCTGTTGGAAACCTGAAGACGCCTATGAGAAGAAACATGTCAAGAAGAAAGAAATGAAAAACACTAACGAATCTTGTAAATTATGAACGAAGAAATGTGCCAGCTCCTGTCGCAGTGCCGGCCCCCGCCCCCGAGCCTGAAGAAGCTTCCGCGCCAACCTTGGTATAAGGCTTCGTTTCAACAGGCTCTATGGTTCTATAGTCTGCAGTTCTGGGGCTTAAACCTCAGGGATTGGTTTAGGGTTTAGGGTGTAGGGTTTAGGGTTTAGGGGTTTGGGTCTAGGAGTTCAAATCCCGCATTTGATGATTCAAGTGTTTGCGTTTATGGTTCGGGGTCAGGGTTCAGGGTAGTTGGCCTAGGGGTTGGGATTAGTTCAGGCTCTAAAGGATCATGGGACATAGTAAGGGCTCTTTAAAGGGATCTATAGGGTTCCTTAAAGGGATGTATGGGGTTTAGGGTTTACGGTTTCAACTGTTGCAGGTGCAGGGCTGAGGACGTAATGAAGAAAGCATCCACAAATAAAAGTTGCTTCCGAAGTCTTGCGACGGACCTTACAAAGACCAGATCGTCTTTCGTTCTTGTGGGCGGGCTTCAAGACTTGACTTCCACTGGAGTTCTCTATGATCAGCACTCGGAAAGCGGATTCGGAACAAGCCCAGATATAAACGGCCCCCCTTTTCTGCTAGAATGGAGTAGGCCTTAGGAAGTTTTCGGGCCGATGGCTTAGAATGCTTTCCAACGGTGGAAATCGCGTAGCACGAGGCTTCAACACACCTCACACGAGGCGTGAAACACCCGAAGATGGCAATCTTTCGACCCGCGGCTCGCGGTACAGATCTAACAAGCCGAGGCTCTTGAGATTGGAGTGCTGCCTCAGCTGAGGATCACCACAGTGACAAAAAAAACATAAGTGCCTGGGGTACGGCCCCGACACAATGACAGTCTATAAGAAGGAAAGCTCACATCGAGTCAACTCCAGACAATCCTCAATCTCTCATGCTACAAGGAATATGACAATGTGTAACCTACAGTATATACTTGTAGGATATCCTAAATATCAAAGTATCATATAGTCGAAGTCATATAACATAATGTGATATCATAGAATAAGGCATAACAACATATAATAAAACATGATATAGTCGAACAGAATGGCTTGTAGCAAAGTACCGTGTTGTAAAACATAGTACAGAGCAAAATATGAAACATACGATATACAACAAATAGAAAAATGTACAGCATATACAATATGTGTTAAAATATGCTATATCTAGTGTATAATACACAGTATACAGCTATACTATTTATCATGAGACATAGTACACTATATATAGACCACATGAAAGATTTATGCAGACATATATATATATATATATATATATATACACAGTATGCACATGTGTTTCAAAATATAGAAACCATGTTCCATTAATCAACCATCTAATATGTATCATACAATATCAAACTATAACCAGAAGCCCTTTAACTATAATGCAAGGATCATTCTGAGTCCAGCAAACCGATTCCCACAGCCCTATCTCAGCCCAAGGGACGCGGCCAGCATCAAAGGAAAACTGCCCGTTTCCGAGCGTCGGCAGGGATCTGCCCGGGCTTCTAAGAGAAGGTCCACCTGGTCTATGAAGCCCTATATATTTTACGCCATATTCCTTAATTAAGGGGTGTTGGGCTCTCTGTAAGTCTTCGATATGAGTGCTATAAAGGGTTTCTGTGTGGGATGTAGGGTTTAAGGTTTAGTCTCAGTGTTGAGGATTGGGGGTTAGGGTTTAGGGCTCCTGCGCGCCTGGGTTCAGGGTTGAGGGTTGGGACTTCAGGATTTGGGGGTTGCGGGCTTCAGGGTGAAGTGTTGCGAAGATGGAGAGGCATTCGACAGATTTACCAACGGCACAACACCACTTTCGTACGTTGTGCTTCTGAATGTGCTTTACAACCGTTTTTCAAACCTAGCAATTGCCGTGTAGCCTGCGTCCTTTGCTTGACATTGTAGCTTCTCGAGAGGACTGTCCACAGTTGACCAAGGCACCTTAAAAGCGGACAAAACTGAAATCCCAGCACACAGCACAAGACCTGCCTTTGAGAGGTCATTGTTGAGCTTCACGGCCTCGCGATGCGAGATCACACATGAGTGTGGGTCTGCTTGTGTGCTCGTACATTAGCTGTAAGGCCCGGGTCCTACAAACCCCACACTGCCCAAAGCCCAGACAGTTGTCACCTGTTGGAGGCGCAACTGACGACAGAAATGACCGCAGCAACCCCCGAAAAATACAAGAACAGAGAAGTGACAAGGATAGTGATAATGATAGCAATGATCAACAAAATTCTGGACCTCTAAGGGCAACTCTGAAACAGACAAGAACGGAGAAGTGACAAGGACAGTGATAATGATAGCAATGATCAGAGAAATTCTGGACCTCTAAGGGCAACTCTGAAACAGACAAGAACGGAGAAGTGACAAGGAACATACCATAATTCCCATAGTTTAGAGTCCTTGGGGTCATGCAGGATTTTGCCCATCACCAGTAATGATAGCAATGCTGGACCTCCAAGGGCTGAAGCCCCAATGCAGAAGCCAGAAAGTTGAACCATCTTTGTCCGCATAAGGTTCATCAGCACCCCTTTTCTTAAACTACAAACTATTACATCTACAATAACTACGAAAACTATACTAACCATAACAACTAGACAAACTATAAGAACTATAAAGACCATAATAACTATAAGAACTATAACAACTATGCAAACGATCATACCTAAAATAGCTACAATATCTACAAAAGCTACAACCCACCCATGCCTCCTCAATGACCAGGCAAAGCAGCGTCCGACGCTCCCCGGCATCCTCGGAGCGAAAGTGGCTTTGGGTCTTCAAGGCTTCTGCAGGTACTTGGGGCTTACTTGAAGGATCATGGGGCTTAGTAACTAGGGTTATAAATAGGGTAACTATACTTATAACCCTAATTAAGGTACTTTGGTGGTTGGAGTACCTGAACTGTGGAACGGGTGTCCAGACGCAAGAGACTCGAAGAGTGCAGGGTTGAGGGGGGATGCGGCGTACTATAGGAGCCTTAATCGTTGGAATAGGGCTTTGGAGCCCCTTATACTATGTTTCTAATAAGGAACAGTATTTAAGCCCCGATGTTAGGGAGAAGAGCCAACAGATCTCGACCCAATGCGAGCACAGCCCCCCCCGAGCCTCGAAGGACAGCGCATTGGGATCTATGCCACACCTCGGCACCGGAGAGATGTAATAGCAATCAAAAGTAGTCGTAGTCGTAGTCATAGCCGTTGTCGTAGTAGTCGTCGTCGCGGTAGTAGTAGCAGTAGTCGTCCCAGTAGTCGTGGTAGTAGTGAAAGTAGTAGTGTAGTAGTAGTAGTAGTAGTAGTAGTAGTAGTAGTAGTAGTAGTAGTAGTAGTAGTAGTAGTAGTAGTAGTAGTAGTAGTAGTAGTAATAGTAGTAGTAGTAATGTAGTAGTAGTAGTAGTAGTAGTAGTAGTAGTAGTGGTGGTAGTGGTAGTGGTAGTGGTAGTGGTAGTGGTAGTGGTAGTGGTAGTGGTAGTAGTAGTAGTAGTAGCAGTAGTATATAGTTGTTGTTGCAGAAGTACTACTAGTACTTGCACCACTGCTAGTGATAATAGTACCAGTAGAAATCGTAGTCTCAGTCGTCGTTGTAGTAGTCGTGGTAATAGTCGTCGTAGTAGTCGTCGTCGTAGTGGTAGCGGCAGTAGGAGGAGGAGTAATACTGGTAATACTAGTAGTAGCTACTACAGCTACCATTGCGGCGGCTGCTCCTACAACTACTACTGCCACTACTGCACCACCACCACCACCACCACCACTGCTACTACCACGACGACTTCTACTGCTACTGCCAGCCACCCACCCACCCCCCACCTAGCAACTACGCTTGCCAAACCAGGGTTCTGGGAGCTCGAGTTTGCACAGTCGGCAGGTGGATATCTGAGGCAACAAGAAGTGGTAGGACTTTACGAAAGTACTGCCATGCACGTGCATGCAGGCATATCGTCATGAGCCCCCCCACCAACCTCCCACGAATCGTTCCGAAATCCGAAGCTCGAGTATGCAAAGTCGACAAGTGGATTTTGACACAATAAGAAGTGGTAGGACATTACAAATATCGAGTACTAGTACTAGTACTAGTACTAGTACTACTACTACTACTACTACTACTACTACTGCTACTACTACTACTACTACTACTACTACTACTACTACTACTACTACTACTGCTACGGCTGCGGCTACGGCTACGGCTACGGCTACGACCACGACTACTACTACTACTACTACTACTACGACTACTGATACTCATACTAACTCGCGTCACGATCTGCGGTGGAGTATCATCAAACAGGCAAAGGTGTTGACAGAGGCTGCACACCAAGTCGAATAACCGCTCTAAATTCCATAACCCGTGGCCTTGAAGCATGTAGGGGCCTCAGTGCGTCAAGTTGGGTTTTCGGTATATTCTACTACAAAATTTCAAAAAACAACCCCCCAAGTAGTGCCATTAACTAGCTTCTGCACAATTTGCAAAATCGCAAGGAATCGAAGCCCGGGCGCTTCAGCAGCTTCGCCAGCGAGGGCTTGGGCTGTGCGGCTTTTGCATCGCTCATGGTAGAGATATGGGGTACGGGGGTTTGGGAGTAAACTTTTGTATAACATAACAAGGAACCCTAACGAACAATACCGGTAGTTATTCATGCCCCTATAAAGAGATAGCCCAGGTGATCAAGACCCTCAAGCAAAAACTCTTGGGCTTTCTAAAACAGCGTCCATGACAGTGGCTGGGTGGGACCTGATCTCAGTTGTACCTTCGCCATAAGATCCCTCAAGGTCCATCTAGAGGGTCGCGAACTGTATGCTAGGCTGGCCGTAGGTGATCGTGGCACTAGTGGCAGAAAGAGAGAGGATCATCGTCTCTTCTTGACTACCCACAATAGTAGCTTAATGATGACGGCTTGACGGCTCTTTGCATTGACACTACGAGCTTGTCATAGCTCTAGTCTGATGACGGGAGCTGACCTAAAGCCACGATGCGATTTCACACCGGGACCTGGGCTCCTTGAGTAACTTCGGCTGCACATGGGGTGCCTAGGGTTTAGAAGGGTCGAAGTTTCTGGTTTAATGTGGGAACCTCATCAAGAAACCTTAGGCCTATAGCCCCAAAATAGTAGGATACATACAAGGAACCCTAATAAAGGCCCAAGGCTTCTTAATCAGGTTCCGACATTATGGTTCATGCGGTTTGGGGTCGGGTGGTTTACGTTCCTTTTCGGTATCCTCACAAGTGTTCATGCCGATTTTTTCTGTGTCTACGTGTTTGATTCGGATTCTATGAAGGATGTTCCGCAGTGCGATTGACATCCACATGGCACTCCCCAAAACCGAAAACCCTGAAAATCAATTGTCATAAACACCGCAAGCCCTACACCTGAACCCTCCCAAACCCCATCAATCCAACGGAACCCGTGGGAAATCCGTCAACAGTAGCCATGAGCTAGCACATACTGTGGCCTCTCTCAACATTGCACCACGCAACTGCTGCCGTTACTCACGACATATGGGGGGAGTTTAGAAAGTTTAGGGTTCTGAACCGTGAGCCTTGCATGTAGAGGTTGCTGGGATGGGCTATTGCGATTTGGGGTTTTGGTTTAGGGCGGTTGGGTGTTAAAGGTCTCGGATTTGTTGGGTACGATTGGATTGTGAATTAAGAGTTCCTGTGGAATGCAGATCAACACATGCTGGAAAGACTTGAGCATCGTCTCTCTGACACTTTCTCCAAGGCTCCGAACAGTCAACAACTCGGCTTCCTGACTATGACAGATTTAGATAGAGGTATGCTACAGTTCGCTCCAACTCGTCCTGAAACCAACTACGAAACCCTCGAAACCCGGCAACGTCCCCCAGTCCTCTTTTCTCTGTGCCTCCGGCAAGCGGTTGCTCAGCCGGGGAAGCGCTCCAGAGATGTCTAGTCGATCTACCCTTCCTTGCAGTCTCCCTGCTCCCTTTCTTGGTTTAAGGTGTAGGATCGAGGGTCGTCTTTTGGCGCCTTAAGCCCGAACTCCTCAACCCTGAACTCCACCCCTCTTGAGGCTCCAAACATCACAAAAAGGGGCCGCAGTAATTAGAATGAGGTTTTGGGGTATATTAAACTACAACTACAATAAGGAACCCTTAAAATACTATAAGTCATGGTTAAGGTCCGTAGAGTACACCCCACCACAGGGAGCAGGCTCTGCCGAGTGAGCAGCCGGTATTCTAGGTTGCGCGGGCACCCAAAGAACTGTTGGGTCGCTGTTGTGCATCGCACACAGAACACGAAATAAGAGCCGCATTTTAGGGTTTAGGGTTTGGAGCTTAGGGAGCAGCTACAGCGGAGAAAACTGGTTGAAGGACGCAGAGAAAACATGTCAGCACACCTGAAATCGCGACATGATGCTTGGCAAAGCAAACAGAACATATGAAAACAAAAGAAGTGAATCGAAAATTGCGATTGCAAGAAAAGAATGCATAGTAGGAGAACTCCTGAACCAAAAAGAACCTTTCCTATAAGAAAAAAGTATAAGAGCAGGAGAATGAATCCCAAACTCTACACTGCACCCGCAGAGAAAGTAAGGAACGCATAGCCGAACAATCAATGACAAGACATAGCTCGACACTTCCCAAGACCGACAGAAAGCGAAACTTATCAAGTCGGGCTGGTGTCAGTGGTGATGGTGGTGGTGGTGGTGGTGGTGGTGGTGGTGGTGGTGGTGGTGGTGCTGGTTCTGGTGGTGCTGGTTCTGGTGGTTCTGGTTCTGGTGGTTCTGTGGTTCTGGTGGTTCTGGTGGTTCTGGTGGTTCTGGTGGTTCTGGTGGTTCTGGTGGTTCTGGTGGTTCTGGTGGTTCTGGTGGTTCTGGTGCTTCTGGTGGTTCTCGTGGTTCTGGTGGTTCTGGTGGTTCTGGTGGTTCTGGTGGTTCTGGTGGTTGTCGGCGGTGGTCATGGTGGCGGTGGTGGTCGGTGGTGGTCGGTGGTGGTCGGTGGTGGTCGGTGGTGGTCGGTGGTGGTTGGTGGTGGTCGGTGGTGGTCGGTGGTGGTCGGTGGTGGTCGGTGGTGGTCGGTGGTGGTTGGTGGTGGTCGGTGGTGGTCGGTGGTGGTCGGTGGTGGTCGGTGGTGGTCGGTGGTGGTCGGTGGTGGTCGGTGGTGGTCGGTGGTGGTCGGTGGTGGTCGGTGGTGGTCGGTGGTGGTCGGTGGTGGTCGGTGGTGGTCGGTGGTGGTCTTGGTCGAAGAAGGCATATCAGCAGTTTCAGTCGTAAGCGCAACTATAAAACAACAACAAACTTGAGCTGTCTGGTGTGTCCAACCCGATCACTACGGGCTCCTTACCGAAATAGGGAAACTTAGGGCTCGGGCTTGGCTCCAGGGTTGAGGAGGGTGGGCCGCAGCTTCTCCAAGCAGTTTCGATGTATCCTGACGCGAATATTTCGGATGCCCGACTTCATCAGTGATTCATCAGCACCGCATCAGATCATTGTACAGAGGGACTGTGGATGCCTCACGTGGCCGGAAGTTCACACCGGGAAACCAAGCCCGTGTAGTGTGCCCTTCCTGATGAACAACCCTTGACCTAAATCCAAAGCCACTACCTGTATTGTTAAAGCGCCGATAGGAGCACCGTCATGCTCGCAAACCATACATGCTGTAGTGTCGGCAGTAGTTAGAGATGCTTTTGCATCATAGCGGCACATGTGAATCTGGCCGACGACAGCTACCAAAGTTGCTTCCGCTGTTACTCTGAACCTTTAGCCCCGAATCATCACGGCGACTGATACACCCACCAAAGAACTTCTCTGGAAAAACACTAGCCACGATTCCAAATTGCGAAGTGCTAGTGTTCTGGCAAAACCTCTCCAACGCGCCAGGCTCAAGAAAAATGGAGAGGCCATAATAATCAGGATAGGGTTTTGGGCTCCTTTACAGTATAATGGTACTGTGGAACCCTATAGCATAGCTTTGGTGATGATTTAAGCCGCTTCGCGAGTGTTATCCATTCTCTAATCTCAGGCGGAGGGGTTTTTTTTTTTCAAAGGTGCGGCCAACCCTTTTTTTTCATAGGTGCGGCCAAGGATCTGTTCAGGTTCGACACGCAGGATCCCTGTGAAGGGTTCATCGGGGACATAGAAAATTTGCACCGCGCCACAGCGCCAGCGCTTCGACACGCAGGATCCCTGTGGAGGGTTCATCGGGGACGTAGAAAATTTGCACCGCACCACAGCGCCAGCGCTTCGACACGCAGGATCCCTGTGAAGGGTTCATCGGGGACATACAAAATTTGCGCCGCGCCACAGCGCCAGCGCTTCGACACGCAGGATCCCTGTGGAGGGTTCATCGGGGACGTAGAAAATTTGCACCGCACCACAGCGCCAGCGCTTCGACACGCAGGATCCCTGTGGAAGCTTCATCGGGGACGTTGAAAATTTGCACCGCGCCACAGCGCCGGCGCTTCGACACGCAGTATCCCTGTGGAGGGTTCATCGGGGACCTCCCCCCTTTGCAAACCTTTTAAATCCTTCACGATTGATTGTGTTTTCTTCGCATCAAACCACCCTGACGCGTTGTTGTCTGGACTTCTCCTTCTTGTGTTTTGGCGAATACGTTTTTGTGCATCTGCCTTTAGTGAGCGGGGAGTTTAGTCTAAAAAAGCGGGGGGGTTGGGGGGGGCGCAGCCCCCCCCATTTGTAAACCTTTTAAACCCTTCACGATTGATTGTGTTTACTTCGCATTAAACCACCCTGACGTTTGTTGTATTTACAAACCCTTTAAACCCTTCACGACTGATTGTGTTTTCTTCGCATTAAACCACCCTGACGCGTTGTTGTCTGGCTTTCTCCTTCTTCTGTGTTGGCGAATACGTTTTTGTGCATCTCTTCGTGCCAGTGAGCGGGGAGTTTAGCCAAAAAAAAGCGGGGGGGCTTGGGGGGGCGCAGCCTGCAAACCTTTTAAACCCTTCACGATTGATTGTGTTTACTTCGCATTAAACCACCCTGACGCGTTCTTGTCTGGCTTTCTTCTTCTTGTGTTTTGGCGAATACGTTTTTGTGCATTTCTTCGCGGCTTTTTAGTGAGCGGGGAGTTTAGCCTAAACAAAGCGGGGGGGTTGGGGGGGGCGCAGCCACCCCCCCAGTTGCAAACCTTTTAAATCCTTCACGATTGATTGTGTTTTCTTCGCATCAAACCACCCTGACGCGTTGTTGTCTGGACTTCTCCTTCTTGTGTTTTGGCGAATACGTTTTTGTGCATCTCTTCGTGCCTTTAGTGAGCGGGGAGTTTAGTCTAAAAAAGCGGGGGGGTTGGGGGGGGGCGCAGCCCCCCCCATTTCCAAACCTTTTAAACCCTTCACGATTGATTGTGTTTACTTCGCATTCAACCACCCTGACGCTTTTTTGTATTTACAAACCCTTTAAACCCCTCACGACTGATTGTGTTGTCTTCGCATTAAACCACCCTGACGCGTTGTTGTCTGGCTTTCTCCTTCTACTGTGTTGGCGAATACGTTTTTGTGCATCTCTTCGTGCTAGTGAGCGGGGAGTTTAGTCTAAAAAAAGCGGGGGGGTTGGGGGGGGCGCAGCCTGCAAACCTTTTAAACCCTTCACGATTGATTGTGTTTACTTCGCATTAAACCACCCTGACGCGTTGTTGTCTGGCTTTCTTCTTCTTGTGCTTTGGCGAATACGTTTTTGTGCATCTCTTCGCGGCTTTTTAGTGAGCGGGAAGTTTAGCCTAAAAAAAGCGGGGGGGTTGGCTCCCCCCATTTGCAAACCTTTTAAACCCTTCACGATTGATTGTGTTTACTTCGCATTAAGCCACCCTGACGCTTTGTTGTATTTACAAACCCTTTCAACCCTTCACGACTGATTGTGTTTTCTTCGCATTAAACCACCCTGACGCGTTGTTGTCTGGCTTTCTCCTTCTTCTGTGTTGGCGAATACGTTTTTGTGCATCTCTTCGTGCCAGTGAGCGGGGAGTTTAGCCAAAAAAAAGCGGGGGGGCTTGGGGGGGCGCAGCCTGGAAACCTTTTAAACCCTTCACGATTGATTGTGTTTACTTCGCATTAAACCACCCTGACGCGTTCTTGTCTGGCTTTCTTCTTCTTGTGCTTTGGCGAATACGTTTTTGTGCATCTCTTCGCGGCTTTTTAGTGAGCGGGGAGTTTAGCCTAAACAAAGCGGGGGGGTTGGGGGGGCGCAGCCGCCCCCCCAGTTGCAAACCTTTTAAATCCTTCACGATTGATTGTGTTTTCCTCGCATCAAACCACCCTGACGCGTTGTTGTCTGGACTTCTTCTTCTTCTTCTTGTGTTTTGGCGAATACGTTTTTGTGCATCTCTTCGTGCCTTTAGTGAGCGGGGAGTTTAGTCTAAAAAAAGCGGTGGGATTGGGGGGGGTGCAGCCCCCCCCATTTGCAAACCTTTTAAACCCTTCACGATTGATTGTGTTTACTTCGCATTCAACCACCCTGACGCTTTTTTGTATTTACAAACCCTTTAAACCCCTCACGACTGATTGTGTTGTCTTCGCATTAAACCACCCTGACGCGTTATTTTCTGACTTTCTCCTTCTACTGTGTTGGCGAATACGTTTTTGTGCATCTCTTCGTGCTAGTGAGCGGGGAGTTTAGTCTAAAAAAAAGCGGGGGGGTTGGGGGGGGCGCAGCCTGCAAACCTTTTAAACCCTTCACGATTGATTGTGTTTACTTCGCATTAAACCACCCTGACGCGTTGTTGTCTGGCTTTCTTCTTCTTGTGCTTTGGCGAATGTATTCCTTGTCTGCGTTCTTGTTGCTGTTACGGGACCGAGGGACCGGCGGACCGGAGACCACGGGACCAGGAGACCACGGGACCAGAGGACCAGCAGACCAGAGGACCAGGGGACTACAGGACCAGAAGAGCAGACGACCAAGGGACCGCAGTACCAAGGACTAGAGGACCAGCAGACCAGAGGACCAAGGACCAAGGGACCACAGGACCAAGGACCAGGGGACCGCCTGCACCAGGGACCCTTGGCCGCACCTCGCAAACAAGGGTTGGCCGCACCTTTGAAAAAAAAAAAACCCTGGCCCTGTCACTACCAGTCACCCGTGCCTCTGGCTCGAGCTCATAGAAACCCAACGCAGCGATAAAGAAGATGGCCACATCCTAAACTCGAGCCTCTCCAAACCCAAGGAAAATACCCTAAGCAAAGCATCCATCTCAAACCCTAAACCCTAAACCCTAAACCGTGGTTTGGGTGAAGGAGCAGTGTCTGGTTTGAGTGTATTCCTCCTTCCCCCCATCGTCAATGCTGCTGGATTTTTCTGGGCCACTACATACTATCGCTTTACTTTCTCGGAATAGCTGAAAGGTGTTTCACAAACTTATACTGCTGTTTCCGAGTATTTAAGCCGAGCTATAATTGGAGGAGCTAAGGAGCCAGGGATGATGATAATCCCTATTAAATAAGGAGCTAAAGAGCCAAGGGAACCCCAAAACCACTGGTGGTTAGATAATGGAGGGCTCCATCAGGCCAATCCACCCGAGGATCCTTGTTCGGACCCGTGCAAAGTGCTCTCAGCCCTGGCAGATCTGGTTTGTTTAGGGTTCAGGGTTTAGGGTTCAGGGTTTGGGGTTTTTGTTTCTTTTTTAAGTTAAGGGTTTAGGGTATAGGGTTTAGGGTTCAGGGTTTAGGGTTCAGGGTTCAGGGTTTGGGATTTTGTTCATTTTTAAGTTAAGGGTTTAGGGTATAGGGTTTAGGGTTCAGGGTTTGAAGTTTTTGTACATTTTTAAGTTAAGGGTTTAGGGTATAGGGTTTAGGGTTCAGGGTTTGGGGTTTTTGTTCATTTTTAAGTTAAGGGTTTAGGGTATAGGGTTCAGGGTTCAGGGTTTAGGGTTTAGGGTTTATTTAGGGTTTAAGGTTCAGGGTTTAGGGTTTAGGGTTTAGGGTTCAGGGTTTAGGGTTCAGGGTTTAGGGTTTAGTGCTTAGGGTTTAGGGTTTAGGGTGTCGTATCCACCGGGCACCCGGGAAGCCCAATGCCCCCTTAATGAGGGACGCTTGCTTAAATATCGATCAGAGTGCAGGCCTCAATATGTAGCTGCAGAAACATTGCTACGGTTGATGATATAAATCCTGCATTACCCATAATAAGGAATATACCATAATCCCCATAGTTTAGGGTCCTTAAGGTGATGCAGGATTTATATCATCAACCGTAGTACGAATAGAAACCCTAATCAGGATTCCTCCCTAAGCGACTGGGTAATTGGGCTTTCCGGGCAGTGACTAGTGAATTGACCCTCCCTTGAGGGAGGGGGCAGGCAACTTTCTGCTGGGCGTGTGCATCTCAGTCCTGGGCTTCGAGCTCACAGGTTGACACGACTCTGGTTTAGGGTTTAGGGTTTAGGGTTTAGGGGTTTAGGGTTTAGGGTTTAGGGTTAGACCCCTTCAAAGAAACCCTGTTCTAATTATTAAGGCCCCTATATTATAGAACCCTACTTTAGATCCCTTACAGTTCAGTAACCCTTATAGATCCCTTCAAAGGAACCCTATTCTAACTATTAAGGCCCCTACAATACCGAGTCCCATCATCCCCTCCAGTACAAAGCTCCAAGCCGCAAGTCCAAACAGGCGGCTCCCCATCATCCGATCAAACCAGCCCTAACCCAATCTTATAACACCATGCCGAACAGTTTAGGATTTAGGGTTTGGGTTGTTTTTTGAGCGTCTTTTTCCACCTATCCCTGCTGTCCGAGATCCGCAGTGTTACAAAAATCCGCACATAAACCTGATCCTACCCCTGTAAAACCATTTGGGAGTTTCCGCAAATAGAGAGCCCTAATATAGTACCCTAAATAGTAGGATCCTTATTATAAGAATCCCCAAAATAAGGTACCCCTATTTTCGGAAACTCCCATTCAAACACCGCAGCATGCTCTAGACCTCGGCGCAAACCCCGGAACCCCTGCGAAACCCCCGCGGAGCCCTGCGTAGCCTGCAGAGCATCTGAAGACTCCTTACCCTGAACTCCAAACCCACCTAAGCCGTAAGCCCAAAACAAGGAATGTATCCTCAACTCTCCGCATGTACATACATACACAATCATACACATACATATATCTATAACATACGTACATACATACATACATACATACTTGCTTACTTATACATACATACATACATACATACATACATACATATGTACATACCTATGTACGTACCTTCGTACATCATATGTGCCTGTATGTTTTTGTGAAAATCAGAGTATACATCAACTTATATGTGCGTATGCACTTATACATATACATGTGCAACCGATGACCTAAGACACGCTCATGGGAACCCAGGCTCCCGCCTGAAGCCAAGGGTGCGCCAGGGCTTCGTGGGGACTGATGCGTTCCATCGGGTCCTCAAAGGAAGGGTGTTCGAATCAAGGGTTTAGGGTTTGTCCGGGGCATCGGGCTGAGGCCCCTGAAAAGTGCTCTGCAAGTTCGGGGCCAAGGGTCTTCAGGTTTGGGTCGAAGGGTCTTGGGGCTTTCGGATTGAAGATGAGCTTTACATAGTATACGGGTCTGAAAAATTGACAATAAGCGGCGTTTCCGTTTCCCGCTTTAGGGTCGGGGCTTGGGCTCTCGGGGTTGAGGGTTTGAAGGGGGAGTGGTTTTCTTTGGGCTCATAAGCTCTAGATCTCCCAGCCGCAGGAAGAACCGTACGAAGCCCCATTCAAGATCCTTCTAAAGCCCCATTTGGGAGTTTCCGGAAATAGGGGTACCGAAGTTTGGGGGTCCTTTTAAAAAGGATCTTACTATTTAGGGTACTACAAAAGGGTCCCCTATTTTCGGAAACTCCCATTTAAAAGCAAGGTACAGAATCTTTACGAAGAAACACCCCTTTGTCAACACCCCGAAACTCCATCAACCGCCAACCCTGATGACTACTTAAAGGATCATGGGACTTAGTAACTAGGGTTATAATTAAGGTAACTACACTAATAACCCCAGTTAAGGCGGTACTTATAACCTTACTTACTAAGCCCCATGATCCTCCAAGTACCCGACGAGAGCCCCCATGAAACCCTGCCGTCCGAGCACTGCGACCCTGGGACACCGCAGACCCGTATGAGGGTTTGATCTAGGGGCCTCACTCATTGGAATAGGGTTTTGGGTGCAGATTATGATATACTTAGGATAAGGAACCCCAAGGAAACAATGTTGGCATTCGTGCAGGCTTCTACATTACGGTTGACGAGTGCCGGACTTCTA
Source organism: Symbiodinium sp. CCMP2592 (assembly GCA_905221615.1). Lineage (NCBI taxonomy): Eukaryota > Dinophyceae > Suessiales > Symbiodiniaceae > Symbiodinium > Symbiodinium sp. CCMP2592. Next base: position 511,927 of record CAJNDT010000924.1, read on the forward strand.
CAAATTCGGCTCATTTGGGGGTTGGGCTGCATGGTTTGTGGTGGCGTTTTGGATGTAGGCTTTGGGATTTAGGCTTTCGGCTTCAGCTTTAGAGTTACCCAAACACCAAAACCAAGCCTCACGGTTTAGGGTTTAAGGTTTAGGGTTTGGGGTTTAGGGTTTAAATCTCCCGAACCCAGCCCCGAGGCTTCTAGACATGAAACAGCGAGAATCCCCCAAGACTTTGGTCGGATTCCTTGGTGTGTAAAGGTTCCTTTAAAGGGATCAAAAAGGGTTCCTTTAAAGGGACCTATACTATAAGGGGATCTATAAGGGTGACTGTAAGGGATCTATAAGGGTTACTATCAGGGATCTATAAGGGTTCAAGGGGTTTCGGAACCCTGGGGAAGTTTACAAACAGAAATCTAACTCCCTGAGGTTTCACACGAAAACAAACGGAAGCCGGCCGTCTGCAAATCAATTACTAGTCATCTTATCGGTAGGATTTTGGGCTTGGGGATTAAAGGTCTGGAGCATTCATTTCCTCGCTATGTTTGTTCAGTACGGGTTATTGATTACTGCACTTCGACAAAAGTGGGATGACTAATCGACGTGTGCTGCACGCTAGGCGAGATGTAGTCGGCCAGCCAACTTCACTGCACATGATCATGAAGAGACGTCGCGAGAAAGTGGGGACAGAAAACCACAAACCATACGTAAGGTTTCGATCAGAGACCTACAGCATAAAAAAGACACAACAATCAGGTTTGCCTTACTCTACGGCATCCTTCTGCACCCGACACCCGAGACCCCTAAGCCTGCTGGGGTGCCGAGCCCAGGCCATCATCCGTTCCAGCAGGTCTAGTCCGTTAAACTCCCCACCGCCTGAGTTTTCGGAAGCTGAGCGTGACCGCAAACCATAGCTTGCAAGATGAAAACTAGCAACCGCAGGGCGATGATGGCAGCAACGATGCTGAATGGTGGTTCGCGGTTGCGTTTAGGTAATGGGACCGATGGCGACAATGACGATGATGATGATGATGACTAGCGATGACTGGTCATGACTCATCACCACAAGCAATAGCATCACCACCAGCATAGTCACCAGAATCGGCTCCAGCAGCGGTATCACAACTACAAAAGCCGGTGCAGTCGGCGAAATCACGACCAACCGGACGTTGTTCCTTCTCTCTCTCTCTCTCTCTGTCTCTCTCTCTCTCTCTCTCTCTCCTCCTCCCTGTGTCTATTGTCTCTATTGTGTCTACTCCCGCTCTCTCTCTCTTTCTCTCTCTCTTTCTCTCTCTGACTCTCTCTTTTCTTTCTATATTCCCCCTTTCTCTCGCTCTTCTCTCTCTCTCTCTCTCTCTCTTTCTCTTTCCCTGTCTCTCTCGCTTCTTCTCTCATCCGTCCGCTCGGCCTTCCAAAGGCACACCCGGCGCGCCCCGGAGTACCGCTGCAAGCCCGCGCTGGCAAATGGCGTCGGCCTGTTTAGGGTTACGGGCTTCCAGGGTTCCGCAGTTGAAGCGGTGTTTTCTTTGTAAGCTTACACTGCATGGGGCGTTGGGGTCCTGGGGACTTCGAATTTTTGAAGCATCGGACTTCAAGATAGGAGTCTTCGAGTTTCGGGGCTTCCATTTCTAGGTTTCATCCGCTTGGCCCAAGACGCAGACGTTCAGGGCTACAGACGTGTAGGTTTGGCTTTGTTGAGATCCGGCATTTTGCGGAATTTGGCATTTGGCAAGTGGGAGTCGTGCTTCGCACTTGCGAAGCCTGCAGCCATGTCGTGGTCTGAGGCAACCCTGAACCCCAACCCTAAACTCAGCCTGACCTCTAATGTAGGGGCCTTCATAATCAGAAAAAGGCTTTGGGGCCCATTAATTATACTATGACCATAATAAGGAACCCCCAAAAAATAGTATGGTAATTATTTAGGCCCCTACATTAAAACCCTCATAGTAGCCCTTAGAGTACTCCTTATAGACCCCTTTAAATGGAACCCTACTGTATTGGCCCTATATTCAACGCCAAGCTCAATGCTTCCCTCGCCTGCCGCAGGAGGATCTTCTCGGGATCCCGGCCAGGAACAGCGAACAGCCCCAGACCTGTGCTCAGGGCTTCGAGTTTCAGGGTTTGGGGCTTCAGGGCTTTAGGGTTTAGAGTTTAGGATTTAGGGTTTAGGGTTCAGGGTTTAGGGTTTATGGTTGAGGACGCCAGACCTATGCTTAGGGCCTAGGGTGTTTCGTGGGTTTCAGGTGGCAAAAGTAGGGAGCTTGTGTTGTTACAGTTCAGTTCAGTTGAGGATGCCGGGTCTCTTTGTAGTCCTTGACTCCATACATGGATGATTCGGGGACTCTGTCCTAGGCGAAGTAGTTTATGATAGGTGCGGATGAATGCAAAGCAGACCCATCCACACGCTTGCGGATCAAGTGAACCCCCAATCAAAGCATCCTTTAAAAGCCACAAACGGAACCCAATAGGTGTTGGTGTATAATGTACTAGAACAAAAGGACTAGAAGGGGATTGTTTTTAATCTTCCATAATTAAGTTTGACCGTAAGCAACCATTGATTCTGAGTGACCTGAAGTATTCACGCCCCCTCTATATAATTTGGCTTCTTCCCTTCAAACCCCCTGCGCGCACACTCGTCGTAGTTCGTGGTCGTAGCCGTAGTAGCCGCAGTAGCCGTAGCAGCAGCAGCAGCAGCAGCAGCAGCAGTAGCAGTAGCAGTAGCAGTAGCAGTAGCAGTAGCAGTAGCAGTAGCAGTAGCAGTAGCAGTAGCAGTAGCAGTAGCAGTAGCAGTAGCAGTAGCAGTAGCAGCAGGAGCAGTAGCAGTAGCAGTAGCAGTAGCAGTAGCAGTAGCAGCAGCAGCAGCAGCAGTAGCAGCAGCAGTAGTCCCAGCGTAGTCGCAGCAGCAGCAGCAGGAGGAGGAGCAGAAGTAGCACTAGTAGGAGGAGGCAACAATCCACCAGCAGCAACACCAACAGCAATACCAGTCCCACCACCACCAACAACAACACCACCAACAACACCAACAACAGCAGCAGCAGCAGCACCACCACCACCACCACCACCAACATTTTTCATTCACACGCAGCGGGAGGATACTGTCTGAGGTGAAACTTAACGTCCACGCTTTGCGAGGGATCGACCTGCTGCTCTGCTTGCTACTTGCACGGTCACTTCATGACGAGCCGTGCCTTAACACAGCACTCGCACACGCTCCGCCCCTCAAGGCTGCAAGCAATGAAGTCGGAATCGGACGTGTCTTCAGTGACTCGAGCTGCAGACTCTGGCACTAATGAAGTAGTTAACCGGCTGATTTGCAATGTATCGCTGACTGATTGGCGACGTCCATTTTGCACACTGCTGTCTCGCGAGAGTGTCTAGCCTCGCTGTGAAGGCTCGGTACGAACCACTAGCTCTATGTTATAGTAGAGGCGGTGAGGCAATGAAACACTCAGTAAAGGCAGGCCAGGCGCCATTTCCAGCCCGTTGTTGCTATTTGTAGATGGCGGAGCAACTCCTGCCGGACTTGTGCTGGTGACATGAAGCTCTCCTGTCCCTGGATGGGAGATCGTTGAGGTCACAGCCTTTGGCGGTGGTCCCAGGGGAGAAACTCCTCCCGGGACTCCACCTTTCACTGGCACTCCAGGTGCCTTACCTGGGCCCGGTGTCCGATCTGTGCTAGATCCACTTCCTGACAGGTTAACAGGCATCGGAGGCGGCGGGCCCTTAGGCCCAGCTGCTTTAGGGGCTGCTTTAGGGGCTGCTGTGTCTTCGGAGTCGGACTCCCGAATGGCGTCACTGGCTGGCGGCGACCTGGATAGGTGGGGCCGACGTCGCACTGGAGGAGGGGTTCGGGAGGTCGCTCTGCTGCCACTCTTCTTCGGTGTTTCAGGCATGGCTTCTACAGTCGAGACAGCTGGTGAGTTGAGCCTGTACGAGAAGGCAAGTAGAGCTTCCAGAAAACTTTTGGCTGACAACTCACTTGCAGATCCGGGCCCACGACTGCGCACGGAGCTTCACATGCGACCTCGGGGTATACTTGCTGTCTGGTGATGAAATTGAAGTGACCTTCAGCCTCATAACATAGATTTTTGCGTGAGCAGCTGCATTATCAGTGTGGGGAGGGACTCCACCATTAGGTGAGGGTCCTCACGATCAGAGCGGCCTGTTGTCGCCTCCGTACTTAGTACCTGATTTCAGGCTCTGGTAGTACTCTATGACAGAAGGGGGCACTTCGGAAGGGGTGAGAATGACGCCGTTCTTGCTACGGAAAAATTGCACCCCTACCTGCATGGCTCTGCGTGGATCGACCGCTACCAGCATCGACGAGCTATCTCTGAATCCAGAAACACCAGGTCTCCCATAGTCCCGATCCGAGACGAAGTGAACATGCTGTCGTCCCTCTCTGCCACGTCCGCCTTTGCCGCGGCCCTTGGAAATCTTGTTCTGAGGCAGAAGGCCTCGTTGGCGTATGGAGTCATACAAGGACCAGAATGTGCCATGATACAGCATTCTGGGGAGCATCTCCTCCGTGAGTTCCTCCAACACCTCATTGGAGTCCACATCAGAGCGAGAATGTCCTTGCAGAGCCCTGATGTACTTCTGGCCTTGGCAATCGCCCAGCTCGTACCTGCCTTTTGCGTTACTCCGAACGACCTCCATGAGGTCGCCTGCCGTGGCGTGCTGGGCCTGCACTCTTGGCCATCTCAGGACGTCCTCTAATTTGGCCCAACCAGCTGAAGTGACGCTGATGTAGGGTTTATGTCCGTGCCGGAGCGAAGCTGCTAGAGCCTTCGAGACTTCGAACGAGAAGCTGGTCTCCGGCTTCGTAGAGGCAGTGCAATAGTCCCCTAGATCGCCTGGTTGGCCCTCCCAGGCCACTATAGTGGAGCTACGTGGCGTTGTTGAGCTGTGGTCAATCTCTGACGCCATGGTCGGGGGAGAAACTCCACCCTGTGAGCTGGACGCCTGCTCACAAACCGGAAGGGGAGCAACTCCTCCTTCCTTGACTCCACTTGACGAGGCTTCGCCAGGCAGTTCGTATCCCAACGCCAAAAAGGATTCCCGTGCTTGTCTCAGTGGTATCTCCAACAAGCCACTCCACTCTCGGAGGTACTCACCTAAGGTGAGTGTCTCCTTGGTTGATATTTGCAGTAGCAGCGCTCGGATTTTGACTGCATCATAGGAGTATATCAGTTGGTTTGTTTTCTTACCACGTTTTTGCGATCCAGAGTGCGCAGCCTCCACCTCAAACATGGGCCGCACGAATATGTGCCGAGGTCCTATCCTCACCAGACAACTGTAACCGGCAGCAAGATGCCTGTTTGACATCTTGTGGAGATACACACCTGGTCGTGCCTCGAAGCTTCGCGTGCCGGAGAGGTCAGGTGTCGAAGGTAGTAGCCTGCCTGTGGCCAGTATCCCATGCAAACATTCCAGGTGTGTGCCGTGGAACGCAACCTCGCTGTCCCCTGCAGGAAGAATGTTCGGTGAAGAATACTCAAAACGAAACCACCCATTCTCCTCAGCTGTGGGATATCCAAGCTTCGGCTGCAGAGGCTCATTGGCAAGTCCCCGGCGAGAGGCCAGGAAGGTCTCCAGGAGAGCATTGGCTATCTCCGGGGAGGGTCGTTCCGCCTGATTGAGGCCATCTCGCAGCTGCTGAGTTACTGTCACCATAATTCGGTGATTGTTCAGGTCAGTGATGTTCCCATCACAGTCTGAAATCAGACTGGGAAAGGGCGTATAACCAGCTGACTGAAGAACTTTGATCGCAGCTTCCGTGATTGGGTCCCCCGAGGGAGGATCTCCACTCTTGGCCTTTGCTGCTGGGGGAGTATCTCCACCCTCGCTTTGCCCTGTACTTCTTTTCTTGGAAGGAGGAGGAGGGGGAGTGACTCCACCCTTTCCGCTTCCCAGCTCTTCCTGTCCACCAGTACCTTTAGAGACTCCTTTATATGCAGGATAGCTTTCGCCGTGAGCACGAGCGGAGCGCCTCCACTGGCGCAGGAAATTGCGATACGTGACATGCGGAAGTTGTTCACGTATCCGTCGCTGGCAGAATTCCTCGTACTCCGCTTGAAACGAGGGATCCTGTGTTGACTCAGGTCTGGACATGATGCTGAGTCTTGAGAGAAAGCTGCGGTTGTTGGCTCAAGCTGGCTTCTAAGCAGGCAGCTGGGCCTAGGCCACTGAGCTCCAGGCCACCACGAGGAGACCTGCATCACGGATGGTGGATTGCTGTTGGCTCAGTGTGGCTCAGTGCAGGCAGAATTATTGCAGGCAGCGACTCAAAGCTTTTAAAAACCCCTAGGGAGAGACTCCACCAGCTGTACACCCCTCGTTGGGGGAGAAGCTCCACCAACTAGGGGAGAAGCTCCACCTGTGACTCTTTACTAGTTCAAAAACCCCTGGGGAGTAACTCCGCCAGCTCTACGCCTAACGAGGGAGAAACTCCTCTATTTGTTACAGGAGCTCTTGCTTAGGGAGCATCTCCTCTTCTCACTTGGCTCAGGAAGTGGCGGCCATGAGGTGATTGTAAGATACCTCCCACGTCGCCGAGGCCAGGTTAAGTTTGCCGTCTTCAGCAAAAAACTGAGACCTCAACGTCTGCACATCAGCTTGATAGGCCTCTTGGTACTCAGCAGGGAGATATTTGGCGATGTATCCCGTGATATGGGATTCTCGTTCCATTATCTCCAAGTCGTACCGGTGGTAACCGAGGCTTGCTGGGGAAATCAGGTCTCCAGCGTGGATGCGAACCAGAGAGAGGTACTGCATCCCCTGTTCGACCAGGGCTCTTCGTCGTCTGTGCCGGATTTGTCCCCATTCATCGATGCCCGAGATGGAGTGGAGGTGTGTGAGCACCTGTCGAATCCCACCTTCCGGGAGTATCTCCACGGCAAGGTTCAGGATCTCATCCTTAGTGATGAGCCCAAGCCCCTTCACTCTCTCTAGCAGCTCTGTGAGCACGGCCCAGGGGAGTATCTCCACACCTTGGGACTTCTGGTGCAGAAAGTGCACCGCTGCTATCGTCGGGAGCAGCATCATGGCCAGTCGAGTTGGCGTCTGATCATACATGGTCGAGGAGTTGAACCACAGTCTAATTGATTAGCTTTTGAGCCTGAAAGCTTCGTCATGGAGGAACATGTGCAGCAATTCAAGCGGTGCCAACATGAGTGCAGTGCTCCGCGGGAGGGCCTCCTCGCCATTCGTCGAAGACGCTTCAAGCTCCTCACGAGCATGAGCATGCTAGGGCAAGGAGCTAGGTGGGAGCAACTCCTCTTCGTAAGATTTGCTTCTACTGAGCTCTTGGTTCCAGTCCCGCCCACTCGTGGGGCAGAGCTGAAGAGATCTTATCCTCTGGAGAAGATCAGGAGAGCAAATCGCGAATCTGACGAACCAGCGGCGATGGCTGAGTTCCCAGTCGCTGAAAATCCGCGTTTATGAGCGAAAATGCAGTGTTGCCAATTAAGGACTGCAAGGTTTCCTGCAGTTCAGATGTGGCCGCCCTGGTTGACAGTTGGATCTGGATTCGGACCGGACCTCCCGTCATGCCTTCGGTCAATGGCCGCGAAGTTTTGAAGAGCTTGATGTGTTCCGGATCTGAGGAAATTCTAGTGATTGCGTCCCCCAGGCCTGAAACGACTTGAGCCGTGGTGAGAGGGTCTTCCACCGTCTCGATCATCTTCTGATCGGTGGGGCTCCACTCCAGGAACGGCCATTCGCCGTCCTGCGTCATCAGCTCATCGTTCTGCAGGCGCTCCTGTATGCTCTTATCACGGCTGGTAGTCACCAATCTCTCCTTGAGTTCACGGAGAAACTTCAGGGTCAAAGCTGCCCTGGGAGGAATCCCGATGGGACTGTTCTTGACTCGCTGAGATTCCTCGTAAAGATGAGGTAGGATCGAGTGATCTTCGGTTCGGACATAAGAGACGAATGTCACATCCGAGGCGATCGCTGTGATTTGCTCATCATGTCGGAGCGCCAGCCGCGCTATTGCGTTGATCAGCTCTTGCGATACATTGCCTTGTGCCTGGTGATTGTTTCCACCGTTCCCGTTTTGCAATCTGGCTGCTCCTCTCCCTCGACCTCCGCTTCCTCGTCCCCTGCTTCTGCCCCCTCTTTTTTGTCCTTTGCCGCCCTGCTGGGGAGTAACTCCACCGCGTTGGCGTTTCAGGGGAGAATCTCCTCCTGAGGGGGCGGCCTCTCCCCTTTTAGAGGAGAAGCTCTCATCCATCGAGGCTCGCTGGAAGAGCTCTTGCAGAGACATTGTTCGGGTGAATGTCTACGGCGTGGAGCTCGTGAGAGACGGCGCTGCGAGATAAGAAAATGACGTAACAATTTTGTTGCAGCAGGGGATCTTCAAGGGTGCAGGGGCTAGGAGGGTGAGAGTCATCGCCAATATACCAAGAATCTAGTTTGTGTACTGCTGCTCGATAATGACCACTAGTGGCCTCCATGCCTAGGTGAATGATTACTGCCTCAGTTGTGTAGGTACAGAAGGAAATTCGGGAAGTGTGATCTAGGAAGACAGGAATCTGAACTTGCTGTGGAATGGCAATGCAGTTGTGATCCTTTGCTTCACCTGCAAATCTCGGTAAGGCTAAGCACACCTGTTGTGCAGCTTCTATGAGAGCACATGAGCGCTCCTGAGACGACCATGCCACTAGCATGTCCTGCAGGTTGGGCTTGATCGCCGTGGCGAGATGAATGGGAGAACCCCCTTCTTCATCGACTATCACACCCTCTGGAACTGATGCTCGAGTTTCCCACTGTCCAAATTTTGATGCAGAGAGATTCCGAAACACTTGCTGCAGGAACTCTGCAGAATCATGCTGTCCTCCGTCAAAGAGCCAGCCCGTGGTGAGCTCCGAGAAGACTCTGTGTTCAGGGGTTATTCTCGCGAGTAGACTGATCCGAGATGCCTCGTGAAAAGGCGCCTCTGTGGGATCAGATAGCCAGTGCAGACACTGTAGACCTGAGTTGGCATAGCAGTGGTTGCGAGTGTTGGCTAGCAGGAGAAAGCCTTCCAGTCTAAATTCGGGAAGGGGAATACCTGGCATTGAATCTGTGGGCTTCTTTGTGGCTGTCTTCGCCGAGGTCGTGGGCCTTGCTCGAGTATATTCTCGGGGCTGCTTACTGAGCTGCTGACGCGCTACCTCCTGCAGTACGTGCACCTGCAGTAGTGGAACGCACTGCTGAGCATGTCTACCCGGGGCATCCACACGGAGTTTGCAATAACGACAGCTATCTCCTTTGTGAAAGAAGACCTTGAACTGAGCAAGTCTTGGTTGGAGAGTTTTCTCAAGCTTGGCCATCACTTCAGGATGCTGCTTGTTTAGGTGCTGTTTGGCTCCTTTCTGACCAACAAGGACCTGACCGCAGAGTGCACAGTGCTCCATCAGGTAATCATGGAACACCGGATTTCGAGCTGCTCCTTCTGGATTTTCCTGAGCATCAGACTGTAGACTTTCTGTAAGTGAAATCCGGTTCTGGGCTTCTAGAGGGAGCTCTTCCTGCTGTCGAAGCAAGAGCTCTACCCGAGGGCATGTAGATGCTTCGACGTGTTTGCGCAGATAGAACACTGTTCGGAATGTTGCTCTACAGGCGATGCAAGTTGCTGACCCTGGCATTGAATGCAAAATAGGGTCAAATTTGGGTCCTTTCAAGCTTTGCTGCGAGTCTGGGTGGGCCTTCTGCAGGTGGCGACGGAGTGCCCCGGTACCAGAGAGACATGCTCCACACTCGCCGCAGGTCAGGATCTTATCCTCTACTGATTGCGAGGAGAAGTCAATGGCAAGGCCTTCCAGAGCCTGGCTGATTGCCTCAGCGCGCAGCTTGTAGTGTGGGAGGAGCTGAGGATCTGAGTGTTGCTGTCTCTTAATGAACTGTGTCAGCCTCTTTTGCAGCTGCTCCTTCACGTGAGGAATCCGTACTCTCCGGAGTAACTCCTGGTTGGATTCCTTCGTTTCCTGGGAGTAGCTCCGCAGGACAAACCGAAGTTGGTACATCATGTGTGAATGGAGCTTCTGCAATCCCTGCTGTGTCAGTCCTACCACGTGAAGGGCATACAGAGCAGAGGCCCACGCAGTTATTGTCCAAATTGACAGACGACGTCTGTCTGATAGGACTCGATGGTTCCTAACTGCATGGGCGACTTCTGACATTGCTAGCTTACTGGATGACAGCCGATGTTTAAGGGTCTTCATTTCGTAGTCATGATAAGAAAGAATGACCCCCAGGTATGGGACCTGGTACCGCAGCGATATCAACTTGCCCGAAGGGAGTTCCACAAACTTCTCTCCATCTACCTGGCGAAATAGCTTTTTCCTAATTGTCGAGGCTGAACCTCCTTGTAGCTGCAGCAGTATTGCTGACTTGGACGGATTGACCTTGAACCCAAGTTCAACCAATTGATCCAGAAGAAGGTCGCAGTACCCTAGTGCTGTAATGAGGCCAGACTCAGACTCGAAATGCGACTGAATCAAGCTATCATCCGCATACATGGTGAGAAGTTTAACTAGTTCGGGGGGGCTGATTTTTCCAGAGAGCTTCCTAAAGAGAAGCCCGGATGCAAAGGCGAATAGGGAAGGTGCAAGCTTGCATCCCTGCTTGATTCCCCTGCGTGTGGCTATCTCAAAGCTCTGATCGCTGGCTGTCATCTTGTACAAGGCTTTGATGTGGAGATGGCCCACCACCTCTATAAGAAGAGGGTCTGCTTGTTCAGCTTCCAGGGCTTCTCTTAATCGTAGCCTGTCCACAGTGTCAAAAGCTTTGCTCATGTCAACGCTCATCGTGAGACTGCCCCTGAGCTTGAGCCCCTGTTGTCCCTTACCAGCCGCTCTAGTTGTAAGGGCCTGCCTGAACCTGGCCTGATCCACATGTGTGAGGGCCTTGCAGATCGCCTCCTCTGTGCCCCTACCTGGTACGAAGCCAAACTGAGAGACTCCTTGCATTGCTTGATGGAGGGTGGACTTGAGTCTCTGCCTCACAAGTCCTGCCAGGACCTTGCCCTCAGGTGCTATCACCCCGATCGGACGGAGTGATGTTGGCTTATCTGGCTTCTTGGGGGGCTTTGGGAGCCAAGAGATCTGTGACGAGGTGACGCTGTCCGAAAGCCTTCCTGCAGTGACTTCCCTATTGAGAGTGTCCGAGATGAGCCGAATAGCGTTGGGGCCTAGGGAGCGCCAAGCTACTATGGGAGGACTTTCTTTAGGAACTGCTTTGCCAAGCTTTATAGTGCCTAGCTGTTCTTGAACTTCTTGCTCGGTGATGTGCAGGCTGCCTTGTATCCCTGTGAGCGGGAAGTCGTCCCCTGCTCCAAACAGTTCAATGGAGTATTCCTCTAATTGTCTACGTTCTTCCTTGGCTGTTAGGAAGCGACCCTCTGAGTCACGTAGCTGAACTCTTTCCTGAGGCCTCCCCGACCGGAAGCGCTTGATCACCTTGTAGAGGGAATGACTCCCGTCTTGCTTGGATTTAAGCTCTGCCTGCTCGAGTTGTTCATCTATTTCCTGTCGTCGCCTTTCCTGCTTCTGACGCTTTGCTACCCTCGCCTGTGCACTTTGCTGAGACAGCGACAGCCAGCAGCGAAATACCATTCGGACCTGCAACTCCGGCAAGAACTCTGCTAAGACCTTGACTGACATTGGGAGTGAGCGCAACACTGTGCGCTCTGCCCAAATGCTGAGATCTGATCTTTGTGCTGCTCCCTTTCTCTTGGGAAAGTGAGTCGCGAGGGCTGAGTTCATTGCTTGATGGAGACTCTGCCAGGTTTGGGGATGATCCTGAAGGAGGGAGTCTACCTCCCTGGCAAATGCCTGTATTTTCGGGGAACGGTGTCTGTAGCAGTCCTCCATTGCCTGCTGGTCATAGGGTTTTGAGGCTTGGGCGGAGTATCTCCTGCTGTGCCTCAGTTTACCAAGAAGGGGGAAATGCCTACTACCATCCCTCCAGGATGCCACTGGGAAGGTCCTTAGTGGCCGGCAAAACCTGGCAGGGCCTTGGGACTGTGCAATCCTGACAAACGAGAAGTCAATCTGTGAAACAGAGTTGCCTTGTTCGTGGGTGGCTGGTCTATGCACTCCCCAAGTGTTGGTTGCGACTAGCTGGTGCTCCGACAGTAGGGTCTGGAGATCCTTAGATCCGCGATGCCCGAGTCTGCAAGCCTGGATCGTGCATGGCCCTACGTGTTTGTTGTCGGTCTTGAGCGAGGAGTTAAAATCTCCTAGCACAAGGAGAGTGTTGCGATTGGGAACAGCTCGGATGGACTTACTTAGGGCGTGAAGGGTCTGCTTCCGGGTTTCCTTATTCTGAGCGACTGTCTCCTTAGAGCGCCAAACGTATTGATAGCAGCTGAAGACGTCCAGTGAGATGCCGTTGCTCGGCACCCGGACCTGGAGAACTCTTCCTGGAACAACCTCGTTGTAGCGAAGATCCTGTGACTTGCACAGCGTGGAGTGCACCATTATGAGGACCCCGGCTCCCTTCTCCCCTGTGGAACCAGAGCTGATCACGTGCCAACCTGACTTGCTGAATTGCCATGAGCCCCTCCAGTGTGTTTCCTGAATTGCTACCAGCTTCACATCCTGAAATGCGCACTTTGCAGTACGGAGAGTAACTCTTCCCAAACTGCTGTTGTGAGAGATCCTGCGTTCCAGGATAGATAGCTGAGATTCTTATCTTCTGTAAATTTTGAAGGCCGAGTCCTTCTGCCGGGATTGGTGGGCTTTACATGTGCCGGAGCAACTCCAAGCTCTGTTGACGACATCGTCCTTCCCTTGTAGACCGCACTACCTTCAAGCAGAGCTTTACGTGCTGCCCTTTGATAAGAGCGTTTACCCTTCCCTTTAGGAACGGGCTGATGCTTGGTCGAACCACTAGGCTGTTTCGCAGCACTCATGTTGAGTACGGCTCCTGTCGGCTTCGCAATACCGACAACCCTCACCTCTGGGAGATGTTAGAGAGCTGTAAATCTAATACTCCCTCCCGGACTTGGGACCGGGACTGCTCAGGCGCTGACAAATGCCATGGCAAGAAAGGAAAAAGGCAACTGTACTAGCCTGACCTTTCCTGAGCCGAGAGGCTTACCACCACCAACAACAACAACAACAACAACAAAACCAACACCTAAGTGAGAGACAATGACGATATCAAAAACCACGACGGTACTCTTATTCCAACGCCTGCCGCATTGTTGCGCTGGTCCGAAGCCACCCGGCACCTAAAAGCTGGAAAAGAAAACATTTCCGCGTGTTCTGCATGGTGTGTCATAACCTAGGGTGCCCATGGGTCCGTGTCATTGTGCTCTAAGGCTTCTTTTGAGGAGAAGTCTGTCGGAAAGGGACTTGGCTTGGCCATTGCATTGTCGCCGCTTTAGGGTTCAGAATCTACGACCAGCGTACAGCTACTGCTATACTACCAGGGATCACAGCAGCACCTACTGTTGCAGGATGAGCTTCTTGGCACACAGAAGTACTGCTTACAATGCTGTCACCAGTATGAACCCTGCTCTCTATACCTGTACTCTCCGGCTACTGAAGCCGAAACCCTGCACCCTAACCCCAACCCCAAATCCCAGGGCTCAAACCGTGCATGACCGACCCCAGTATTGAATCCAACCTTAACTCCGAACAACCTGTAAACTTCCAGAAAAAACACCTTCAAAGTAAACCCCCCCCCCCCCACAGAATCCCAAAATAGGCCCCCGGCTTGTAGGAGAGCCACAGAGGGGTGCCCAGACCCATCTCGAGTAGGATGGATCCCAGAGACCACCTTTGAAAAGGGGAGAATACAGAGCCACGGGACTGAAGGAAAAGGCCTTGGGTTTCAGGGGGGTTTAGGGTTTCAGGGTTTGGGGCTTCAGGGGTTTAGGGTTTCAGGGTTTAGGGCGCAGGGTGTAGGGTTTCAGGGTTTAGGGTTTTCAGGGTTTAGGGTTTCAGGGTTTAGGGTTTGGGGTTTACGGTTTACGGTTTAGGGTATACGGTTTCAGGGGATTCAATTTCCGCGGCTGTAACAGGTCACCGCCGGTCACCGCCATTCAGCTATTAGCCAACTGTTTAAGCGAGGGCGGCAGGCAGACTCTGGGATCCGCGCATGTCGAAGGACCACGGCTGAGACCTTCGGTTTTGCAACTGTGGAAGATCCCGGTTCAATGGCAAAAGGAATTTCAGGCTCAGGCTTTTTTACAGGGGGTTATGTAGACGGGTCTTTTCATAAACGGGCTTCCTCAGAGCTTTCGATTATGCCGGTTTTGCGAAGGCTCCTAACAGAGGCTTTACAAGGAGCCTCCAAATTTTGGCTTCAACCTGAGGGGTGCGGATGAGGGCTAGGGCCAGTGCCCTTAGGATTCACTCGGGTTTTGGCTGTTAGGGTTTGTATGTTTCAGGTAATAGGGCTTGGAGGGTTAAGGGTTCGGGGCTTAGAAGTTTAGGGTTTGGGGGGATCTAGGCTTTGAGAATTTCAGGCTGAGGATCGCCCCTTGGAGGCCAGAATAGAAGCGACGCTGTTCATAACCCCAGGAGTTTCTACTCCAACAAGAACCACCGGGTTCGAAGAAGCGCGCTGCATGTCCCGAACTGCTCTTCAGCAGCCACAACCAACCCACAAAACTCAAGCCTAAAACCCTCCGTCAACCCTCACAAAACCCCCAAGCTTAACACGCCTCCCTGCAAGCCTTGTAGCCCAAACCCTCCGCCAGAGCTCTAAACCCTAATGGGCCATCCGAAAAAAAACTGAGGGTTAAGGATTCAGGGTTCAGGGTGAGCCGTCCATAACGCACCAAAGCCCTCCAAGGCCCTCCTTTCCGTCTTTCTCTTCTTGGAGGATCATGGGACTTAGTAAGTAAGGTTATAAGTACCTTAATTGGGGTTATAAGTATAGTTACCCTAATTACACCCCTAGTTACTAAGTCCGATGATCCTTTAAGTTGAGTTGCTTCTTAAGCCTCCGGCTGCCTCTGCAAGGAGTCGACAGACTTGGCCGCCGTCGGGGGGCCTGGCACACGGCCAGGTTGGCATGTGAGGTGTGGGATTTGGATGCAGGGTTCAGGCTCAAGTGTTCAGAGAGGTTGGAGTCTGAGCTTTAGTGTTTCGGGAAGTCGAGCTTTGACAGCACATAACGGTTCCAGGCGTAGGAGTGAGGCTTCAACGCTCAAGGTCTAGGATTCAGCGCATTTAGTTTCTGCCTCGAAGTTATAGGACAGAAGGCTATAGAAGTGAAGGTTGAGGGTAGCACCGGCATATGCATGCGCTGAGATTGAAGGACGGGCAGATGCCCAGGAAAGTGCGAATCGTCCTAAAGGATCGAAAGGCCACGTCGTCGAAGTTCTCGCACTACACATGAAGCAGTCAGAAGTTTCATGTAGGCACCTGACAATTCGGCTCCCTTTGTTTAAGGCTATTCTGCCTGGTGATGATGGGAAGGGCGTCCACTGATTCCGGCTATGACTTTAACCGTCTACTTGGAGGATCATGGGACTTCGTAAGTAAGGTTATAAGTACCTTAATTGGGGTTATAAGTATAGTTACCCTAATTATAACCCTAGTTACTAAGTCCCATGATCCTTTAAGTACCTCTCCCAAAACTTGTTACCTTGACAACTTCTGGACCCTGCTGCGACAAACCCTCACAACCCCGTTCCCACACGCATAAGGAGCTAGCCTTTCAACACCCCAGAGCCATCAAGAGCTTCGATGGAGCTCCCTTTTTGCCCAAGCTGCCAGCTCTTCGTCACGCCGTAATGCCACGTTCGCAACTATCACTTTCGCATAATCCTAAGACCCATTCCAAGCATTAAGGCCCTTTAGTGACTCCACAGCATCGATTCCTCTCACCGACCTTCTCAGTGTGCCGGTGATTGAATCGACGCTAAGAAGCTCAAAAACCAAAAGGAACGACATGGACTGCAAGTCTGCTGTGGGCCTACACGAGAAAACTGCCACCAATCACCGAGGCTGCTCTGCTCGAACCCAAATCCTCTGCCCGACTTAGGGTGCACGACAATAGGGTTTAGGATTTGAGGTTGAGGATGTATTCGGAGGATCATGGGACGTAGTAAGTAAGGTTATAAGTACCTTAATCGGGGTGAAAAGTATAGTTACCCTAATTTTAACCCTAGTTACTAAGTCCCGTGATCCTTTAAGTAGACCCTAAGACCCCTCTTATAATAGATCCCCTATAGATCCCCTTTAAAGGAGCCCTTTCAAGTATAACCCTAGCTACTAAGTCCCATGATCCTTTAAGAAGGGACTCGGCAGTCGGATTTAGGGTTAGGAGGGGTTTAAGAACACCTGGGCACTTAAAGGATCATGGGACTTAGTAACTAGGGCTATAAATAAGATAACCATACTTATAAGTACTTATAACCCCAATTAGGGGACTTATAACCTTACTTACTAAGTCCCATGATCCTCCAAGAACACCTGGGCAGTGCAACTGCCTCCCCCTGCCGCGCGGCTGCCGAGGGTCATTCTCGCTCCTTCTGCGTGCCGTGGTTGAGATCTTCTTTTCGGGCTTGTAGAGCTTAGGGCATATATGGGAGTTTCCGAAAATAGGACCCTCATGTAGTGCCCTAAATAGTAGGATCCTAATGTAGTAGCCCAAATAGTAAGTTCCTTACTATAAGGACCCCTAAACAAGGTACCCTTAATTTTCGGAAACTCCCATATTCCCCTTAGGTCGTATTGCACACTTTCGGCCCGAAGGCTCTTGATTCGTATAGCGTTTCTTATGAGGTGTGAACAGTTAAGGGTGCCATGGTTCGAGCGTGGCTGAAGTCTAAACCCTAGACCCTAAACCCAAATCGTAAACACCTAAACCCTGGGGGGGAACGTTCTGTTCTGCGGCGCCTCAAGCCTTGAACCCCAACACGCCCCAAACCCCATTTCATTTTGCGTCACCATAAATGGGAAACCAGACTATTTACTATAGAACCCTGTTATGGTAACTTCAAGTAAAAGTTATTATAAATATATTCAATTATCACCAATTTATATGAATTTTAATGAATTTTACAGTGTTGGACAAAATTCCTTAACAAGAGCCCAGTGAAGCCCGCCTCCCACCCCAAGGTTCCGCCCCACGGCGCAGACCTCGAGGCCCTGGACAGTGGCCAAAAGCAAGCGGTCTTTCGGGCTTTTGGCTTCTAGGGCTTAGGGTTTAGCGTTCTCGGGTTTCGGGTTGTAAGGTTTAGGGTTTAGGGCTTTCGAGTTGTAGAGTGGAGGGGTTTAGGGGTCAGGGTTCAGGGTTTTAGGCTACCGGGAATTTCGTTTTGAATCTTGTAAAGGATCGGGACGAAGACTGTTTATGTAACGGGGCGTTGTGGGATTTTGGGAACCTTTGAAAGCTTTAGGAACTTTGGGTGCTTTCTGAAGCACCCAGGCTTTCAGGCAGCGGGTGGACCGTTTGGGCTGTGGCCCAGGAAGTGCTAGGTCAGGGTCCGTTCAAGGGCCCTTTATCCTTTCTACAAGCTTGGAACATCACCATGCCCCTAATGGAAGCCTCTACTTAAAGGATCATGGGACTTGGTAAGACTTAGTAAGTAGGGTTATAATCAGGGTAAGTATACTTATAACCCCAATTAGGGTACTTATAACCTTACTTACTAAGTCCCATGATCCTCCAACTAGCGACTCTCTGCACTTCTCATCCTGCATCCATGCGCCAAGCGTTTAGAATTTCCCATGGATGCCGGCGAGCCGTAAACTAAACTCCTAAACCCTGAACCCACCACATGCATGTACGCACGCATGCACGTACATCTTCTCATATGTGAAAGGAAGTCACATGCATGCATAAGCCAAAACCTCCAAACCTTCATAAACCTATATAGGTGGTTGTCAACATTATGGTCCCTTTTTGGGTCCCTACTAGAATACGGCACCTAATATTTAGGGTACCCAACAAGGGACCATAATTTTGACAACCACCCATACAAGGCACGGAGCGCCCGTAACAAAAAGCCCACAGACACTCTTAACAAGACCCCAGCTCAAGGGGATGGGTTAGCTTACCGTTGGTTAGTAGGGAATGGAGGAATGGGGTACAGTTATAACCACTATTACCACCATTCTTCCATTCCCTACTAACCAAAGGTAAGCTAGGAAAAGCTTTAGCCTTCAGGCGGTGGAATTCAGGATTTCGGGCGCTTGAGGCTCGAATCCTGAAGCTCTCAAGAGCCCTGTAAGGCTCACATCCAACACCATCCGAAATCCTAAACGGCCTCGTGAGGCATGTACTCGGGCGTGGCCACAGAAAGGCTGCCTAAGCTTCGGACTCGTGAAGTCTTGAGGGATGTAGCTCTTTCGGCTTCAGGGCTGAGTGTTGAGGGTTTAGGGGTTTTGGGGTTTACGGGTTTAGGGGGTAGGGTTTTCGGGTATTAAGTTACGCTCCGGGATGCTCAATGCTTTGTTGTCCCATAGTGACCCGCATAAGACTACGCAAAACGCCATTCTGCTTCCTTGGCTGTCTAAAGATTCCTTCTCGAACCACAAGAGCGCCTCAAGTCGCCCCCAAACCACAACACTGCAGCCCCTAAAGCCTAAACCCTCAACCCTAAACCCCTAAACCCTAAATACTAAACCCCAAACCCTAAACCTAAGCCCCGAAGCCACCTCTTCAGCCTCACGAGCCCCCTGCCGGGTGCGTCGAAGGAGAAGGCACTGCCCAGGTCGATGAACCGGGCCTTGTCGCCGAATAGAGCGGCTACAAGGGTTCTATAAGGGTTCTATAAGGGTTCTATCAGGGTTCGATTAGGGTTCTACAAGGGTTCTGTAAGGATTCTATTCGGGTTGTATAAGGGTCCTATAAGGGTTCTACAAGGGTTCTACAAGGGTTCTATAAGGGTTCTAGAAGGGTTCTATAAGCGTTCTATAAGGGTTCTATGAGGATTCTATAAGGATTCAAAACGGGTTCTATAAGGGTTCTATAAGGATTCTCTGATAAGGCTGCTATAAGGGTACTACAATAAGGGTCCAGGGCCAGCTTTATGATTAAGGGTTTACGATTTATTACGGCCGAGCCTTTAAGAATTAAGGCTTACGGCTCAGGTTTTAAACGGTTTAGGTTTCTGTGCTTGCGACTTGAGGCCTAGACTTGCATTGTTTTTTGCTGTGAAGTAATGGTTGTCTGCTATTTCAAGCACGCACAAGGTGAAACAGAATTTGGAGGTGAAAAAGAATTAGCAGAGACGTCTCGAAAGGCGAGCAGGACCACGAAGGTTCAGGGTCTACTTCAAGGATCATGGGACTTAGTAACTGCGGTTATAATCAGGGTAACTATACTTATAACCCCAATTAAAGTACTTATAACCTTACTTACTAAGTCCCATGTGTAGGGTTGGTTCCAGGGAGGAGCGTCTGGCATATCAGATTCTGCACTTGTAATGCCCTACGTCCCAAAATGCCTCCTCTGGCAGCATGGCTTCTAGAACCCTCACAGATGCCTTGCAAAGCTAGTAAGGTAGGTTATAAGTATCTTAATTGGGGTTATAAGCATAGTTACCCTAGCTATAACCCTAGTTACTACGTCCCATGATCCTTTAAGTACCTCCTCTGTTACACCGTCTAGAACACTGACAGAACCCCGAAAGCGAGGGCCGATCTCTGACGTGGCCCCGGTCATCCTCGTCGATGAGGATGTTGTCCTGCGCTGTCATTAACGCGTTTCAAGGGTTCGGTAAGGACTCGAGAAGATTCTGATAAGACTTCTTTGAGGATCTTTGATGTTTTGAGGTCTCGGGTTCGGCGCAGAATTTTTAAGGGGCATGAACAATTCGAATGAGGTTCTGCGGTTTGTCAAGATGCAGCGGGACTCAAAGGGGAGATTATTACAACTAAACCCTGTAAAAGAATAGAAAACCTTATCAATACCCTAATTTTTTTTTTAAAAAAAAACGTCATAAAACACACGTGGGTGGGTGTCAAAATGATGGTCCCTGTTTTGGGTCCTTAATATAATACGGCATCTAATTTTTAGGGTACGCAAAAAAGGGACCCTAATTTTGACAACCACCCATATAATATATATATATATATATATATATATATATATGTATATATACTATTATTACTAGTATTATTATAAAAAGCATCAAAAACGCACGTATGAAGGAGCAGACGGTCCGGCTTGATGTCTGAGTGGACGATGCGGTGCTCCTGTGTGCGAAAGCGCTCCAGGCACAGCACGGGATGTCTCTTAGGGGTCAGGGTTTGAGGGGGTTTGGTTTAGGGGTTGTTAGAGGGTTTCAGGTTCCGGGTAGGTTCAGGGTTGATGGCCAGGATGGCGTTTGTAGCAGCTTAAGGTGTTCAAAGGAGAATGCGAGGCTTTATTATGAGGTCTCGAAGGGTTTTGCAGGGCTCACAGGCCCTTGGGGTTAAGTGCGCACGGAATCAGAGGCTGAGGGTCAGGTCTCGTGACGATTTTCGTGTTGAGGCTTCGGGGGTAGAGCCGGTAGCGGTTTTGAGCTTTACAGCACCATAATAGCGATCAAGAGGTGGCAGTATACGGTGTTAATGTGGATCATCTGCATGTACCTCTTGATTAGCATGTTCGGTAATGAGGTCTCTGGCTTTGCTACAATAAGGAATGTTTCGGAATCGACATATGGGGGTTTCCGAAATAGGGGACCCCAATATAGTACCCTAAATAGTGGGATCCTTCTTATAAGGACCCCAAAACAAGGTACCCTAATCTTCGGAAACTCCCACATATGGCGGTCTTTTTACAAGAACTTTATGGCCGTGTCGACCGGCGGTGAAGGTTAGACAAAGACGCTACAAGCGGATGGGTGCCATGCAACGGTGTGTATGTTTACATATAAGCATGTATATATTCATATAATCGCAGTATATGTTACACAATGAATCAAGGTGTAGAGGTATAGCTACAAAGTTAGAAACATACATTGGTAAATAGATAGACAGACAGGTGACAGATAGATAGATAGATAGACAGATCGACACACACTGTTCCCTCAATTGCTGCATAACCCAACACGCAAGCATACTTGCTAACCACCCTGCTCGTGCAAAGTAAACGGTAAACGCAAACCCACTAAAACCCTGTAAGGCTATCTACAACCGCTCAAAACCCCTGCCGAAAAATGCTTGAAAGCTTCACGGAAAGACCCTCAAGATTATGAAAAGCTCCCTAATCTCTAAACCGTAATCCCTGACAGCCTAAACCCCAATCCCGAATCGTTAAACCCTAGTTCCCTAAACCCTAAACCTAACCCTAGTTCCCTAAATCCTAAACCCTGAACCCTAAGCCTCGTTCCCTAGCATTATTTTTAAGGACCCTAGACTATGGGAATTATGGTACATTCCTTATTGTGGTAATGCAGGATTTATATCATCGACAGTAGTTCCCTAAACACCAAACCCTCCGGGCGCTCCGAAAAGAGGCAAAGGGCCGAGAGCAGCTGACGAAGCACAGCCTCTCAGCGCTTTGAGGTTTAATACAGGGGCCTTAATAAGTAGAATAGGGGTTCCTTTAAAGGGTTCTTAAAGGGGTCTATAAGGGCTACTATAAGGGGTTCTAGAAGGTTTTTCAGTAGGGGCCTTTTTTGGGGCGGGTTCCTATTAAAGGGTATAAGGATTACTAGAAGGGCTATAGAGGCCTTAATAATTAATAGGACTATAAGCAAGCCCCCCCAAAATAGTGTGAGTAATTTTTAAAAGGCCCCTAGATTTGCGCTTTGGGCTGGGCTTCTTGGAATCTCTTCGAGGTAATGAGGGGTCTCGGGTCTTGTAGGGCTCTACATTTTGGGTGGTTGTGACAGGGTTACTGCAACTGTTCTCAAACAATCCCTGCTTATAAGGGTTACTGCGAGACTTACCTGTACCAATGATAGCAATGACAAGCATGACAACGGCGAACGACGGCACTAGATCTAGCCTAAACCCTAAACCCTAAACCCCTAAACCCTAGAACTTCCCAGAAGCCATGAACACAGCCAGAAAGACTCGAGAGTCGCAACTTTCCCGACTGTTCAATGCTAAACCCAAAACCCTGAACAACCCTGGACCCTAGAACATAAAACAACCCGAAACTCCCAAACCTTTGAAACCAAAAACCCAATAACCGCTTAATCAAAAAACCTAAACAAAGAACTCCGAAACACCCAAACCAAACCATATTAGGCACAAATACCTGCAAACCAAACCCCCGCCTAAACCCAAAAACCCTGAAACTCTATCCCTAAAATATTAAGACCTTAAATCAACCACCTGCCGAAAACACAGGCCGACGCCTTCAGCACCCTGGGATCCCGCTTCCTGAAGGGTTTAGGGTTTAGGTTTCCTCAAGAACGATGATACGGCTGCATTTAAGAGCTTGAATTCTGAAGATAGTGCTAACAGGGGACGCAGTGGTAGCAGCAGCAGCCGGAGGACTAGCAGCAGCAGCAGCAGCAGCAGCAGCAGTGGCAGCAGTCGTCATCGTAGTAGTAGTAGTAGTAGTAGCAGCAGCAGCAGTAGCAGCAGCGATAGCATGAGCACTAGCAGCACAAGTGCTTTTTGTTTTTGCCATTGCAGTTCCACTTGTAGTAGCAGTTGAAGTTATAGGTGTGGGTGTAGCCGCGGCTGTAACTCAAGCTGCAGCTGTAATTGCAGTTGTATTTGTACTGCAGCTGCAGCTGTAGCTGTGGTACGGCTACGCGCCTCACACCTAGCTGAACCAGCAGCAGCGGTAGCAGTACTCAAACAGCAGTAGTAGTGGAACGTCATGGTGGCAATAGGAAGATGCAGAGGAGCAAAAAGAGGAACAGCAAGTATGCAGAATAGCCTATAATGTGCGAACCAGCTTGCATGTCTCAGTCGAGGAGCATGGATTCGTACAGCGGCAAGTGGACCACCTGGCACACAACGAACCAGAGATACGCAATCTGGCCGCATGCCCGCATCCTCCACTGCATCGGAGTTCCCCACACCCTTAAACCTTGAAACTCCCCAATCTTACATCCTAAACCCGCACCACTCTGCTCCAATGCCTAGGCTGTGGAAGGCTTCTAGCTTTCGGACATGAGCCTGGTCTCTGCTCCATCATGACCCAAAACTTGCCAGCTTCTTGTGGGGGTAGGGTGTAGGGTGCAGGGGTTTAGGGTTTAGGGCGTAGGCGATAGGCCGTAGGGTTCGGGGCTTCGGGCCTATACAACAAAGCACCGGGAGCCTTAAAACACACACCCTCGAACAGATCCCAAGGCTCCAAGACCTTTGGCAAATCCCTGGCTGCCTTATCCCAAAGCCCACATGGGAGTTTCCGAAACTTAGGGGTACAAGTACCTCATTTTGGGGGTCCTTTTCATAAGGATCCTACTATTTAGGGGTACTCTACTAGGGTCCCCTACTTTCGGAAACTCCCACATCTCTAACTCGACACTCCTGAACCTCTACACCCCTCAACCCTCTTTTCATCAACCCTACAAGCCCCTAAACTAGAGACCCGGAACGCAGGGGTGAAGGGACCTTGTACAAACGCTCTCCTCGGTGGAACTCCCCCTTGATCTCATAGGCCTCGGTGATTTCGGGTTTCGAGGCTTTGAGGCGTCCGCTTCGTTCAGGGTTCCTAGGGCTTCGAGTCAAGGGTTTCGGCTTCCTTCAAAGGGATCCATAAGAATACTATAAGGGATCCGTAAGAGGTTTAGGGTTCAGGGCTTTCGGGTTCAGGGCTTTAGGTTCAGGGCTTTAGGGTTTAGGGTTTAGGCTATGCAGTGTTTTGTTGGGGTGCTGAAGGGCTGCCTTAAGACTCTATTATATGGGAGTTTCCGAAAATTGGGGGTACCTAATTTTGGGGTCCTTATAATAAGGATCCTATTATTTAGGGTGCTATATGAGGGTCCCTCGGAAATTCCCATATTGCATAAGGTTCCATTACAATACCTATAACCCCTTTGGACCCCGAGAACCCCCACAGATTTCTTCCTGGGGGAGCTTCAAAGAAAACGATGGACCCTACTACAGACCCTCAATACTTGTAGGAGCCTTATCACCGAGACCAGTCAAAGAAACCCTCATCTTCCGGAAACCTCATCTGTGAAAAGACCCTGTCAAGCCTTGCATAAAGCCCTAAACCCTAAACCGCTTTTTTGAAGCCCTAGAAAATCCCATGAAAACATGGGCCCTGGCCCCTGAAAATGAAAAATGTTGAAAGCTCAAGGGCCCACTTGAAGGATCATGGGACTTAGTAAGTAAGGTTATAAGTACCTTAATTGGGATTATAAGTATAGTTACCCTAAATATAACCCTAGTTACTAAGTCCCATGATCCTTTAAGTACGGTTTCCTGCTTGCAAACCGGCAGCCATCTTCGTCAGGGAGGTTCCGCCGAACTCCTGCGCAGGGCACCATGCATAACGCCTAATGGCCCAGGCCTACTTAAAGGATCATGGGTCTTAGTAACTAGGGTTATAATCAGGGTAAGTATACTTATCACCCCAATTAGGGTACTTATAACCTTACTTACTAAGTCCCATGATCCTCCCAGTAGACCCTAAACCCTAACCCTATAGATCCCTTTAAGGAACCCTATAGATCCCTTTAAGGAACCCTTTAAGGAACCTTACTTACTAAGTCCCATGACCCTCCAAGTAGTCCCAGAGACCCTGCAGTCCAAAAGCCGAAGCCCTGCCATCAAAAAAGGCCGAAAGCCTAAAGCTTGCAGCTTAAACAAGGGAATTAGGGTTTAGGGTTTAGGGTTTAGGGTTTAGGGTTTAGGGTTTAGGGTTTAGGGTTTAGGCCAAGTACAGCCTACATCATTGGAACCGAGGATTGTGAGACCTAAGGACCAACATCGGACGCACGGATTCTACA
Source organism: Symbiodinium sp. CCMP2592 (assembly GCA_905221615.1). Classification (NCBI taxonomy): domain Eukaryota; class Dinophyceae; order Suessiales; family Symbiodiniaceae; genus Symbiodinium; species Symbiodinium sp. CCMP2592. The sequence continues at coordinate 536,720 of CAJNDT010000924.1, forward strand.
CGAAGGGTCGATGTTAGCGTCCTCTATTCCCGAAACTCTCCTACGATGCTCTACCTTTAAACTCTGGCACTAGAAGCCCTAAACCGTAAAAACAAGGCACATGGACCAATGGCACCGCGGTGAGGATGCAATCTCCAAGATGACAGGCCAACAGCCATGAGCAAAGACAAACTCAGGAAGAGCAATAATAGTAATAATAGTCATAATAGTAATAATAGTAATAATAGTAATGATAGTAATAATAGTAATGATAGTAATAAGAGTAATAATGATTATCGCGATACGCAGTCTGCAACCTGGCAGCAAGCGGAGGAATAAAGCATTACGGAGGAACATGACAGCACCCACAAAGAAGCCCATCGTCATGACGACCATGCACAACGGAGAGGAGCACACGGAAGTGCACCCATCCCCAACCGCTGGTGCGAGAAAGGCGCAGGCACTGTGCCACCCTACCTGTGAACACCGCGGACCACGAAACTTCAAAAAAACACGCAGCTGCAGCAAGGTAGCGGTGAAGGGGTTAGGGGGAATGGCACCCGCGCGAGACAAGGTCGATACACCCGCGGTCAAACACAGGTTCCTGTGCGTGCCCAAATTCGCGCGCACTGCGCGGCTCGCAACTCAGAGTCCTCGATATGTTTTTGGCCCACCCGAAGAGGCAAAAGGACCACCAGTAAAGGAAAAAGCAACCTAAAGCCTAAACCCCTAAACCCTAAATACTAAACACTAACCCCTAAACCCTAAACCCTGTGCCCACCCACCCCGCCAGGGGCTGATTGCCTGCACCAACCTAAACGAGCGGGACGTGCTGGCCCTGTAGGCCGGAAGCCCAACCAAAAGCAAAATGACAACAGAAATAATAATCATAATGATAGCAATAAGAGTAAGAATCATAATGATAGTAATAAGAGTAATAATAATAATGATAGTAATAAGAGTAATAATCGTAATGATAGTAATAAGAGTAATAATCATAATGATAGTAATAAGAGTAATAATAATCATAATGATAGTAATAAGAGTAATAATAATCATAATGACAGTAATAAGAGTAATCATAATCATCTCGAAGAGATGAGAGCGAAAACAGCCTCATTGTGTTACATAGCACCTTGACTTGCTTTGTCCACGTCCACGTCTGATGAACCAAAAGTTTTAGCATTAGCGACCGTCTGCCCTCCAAGCATGCCGGGTCAGTCCATGACCATCCAAATGTCGCGCTTCGTCTCCACATAGTCCAGGAGCTTCGCAATGTGAGCGATGCCTGGACACAACATGCAAGCATACCTATACCCACGGAGAACACATCGATGCCTGTTCCCGCAGCCTAGAACCCCTGTTCAATCATAGGGACCTTAGAGGGGTAGGGGGAGGGGGGTAGGGGACTATAGGCCTCATTAGGTCCTTATTTTAGATATTAGGGCCCCGTACCCCCAACCTCCCTACCCTCCCCTAAGGGTCTCTAGGATTCAACCCCTTAGCTGCACACCAGGAGTCTGCCCCAAACCCAGGTCTCTCGAGGAAAGCTCGCCCAGAAAACAGCTGACTGGAGGTGTCAAGGCTCTGCGGATTTGGGATTTCAGGGTTTTTCGTTTCAGTGGCTTAGGGTTTAGGGTTCAGGGACTATCCCCATGACATGCCCAGGTGCTGATGTAACAGTCATCAGAGCCGCTCTTCCGACTTGCTGGGGTTCTCTGTGGGGTTGGGACCTTCAACACCCTAGAGCCTCTGCCCGAAGCTGCTTCGGGGCTGTGGGGCTGCAAGGCTTTTGTGGACCTTCCCTCATCTGGGATCCAGAATTTAGGGCTGGGGATTTAGGATTTCGGGCGGGGGTTTAGGATTTACAAAGAAGGTCAGGGAGATAGAACTTCGGATGGAGGGGGCGTGGGGTTTCATGTTGCAGGTTCAGGATTGAACCCTCGGAAATGGGATGGGCTGAAGGGCCTAGGCTTGCGCGGTCGGTTTTAGGGTTTAGGGTTTAGGGTTTAGGGTTTCATGGATTCGGTGCTCAAGTTTAGGAATCTCGGATGACGCTCCACAACCATGCATCCTAAACCCAAACCTGTTAGACTACTTCGCCCCAAGCCCTAAACACTGAAAATCCTGAGCCACTAGCCATAAGCCCCTAAACCCTAAGCTCCTAATCCCGAAGCCCCTAAACCCTAAGCTCCTAAGACCCTAAACCCTAAGCCCCTAAACCTTAAACCCTAAGCTCCTAAGCCCCTAAACCCTAAGCCCCTAAGCCCCTAAGCCCCAAAACAGGGCGCAGCAGACATTGGCACCTGGATTCTGCTTCGGCGACACCTTTGGTTCGCCCCCGGCCTGACTTTAGTGGAGCTACGGGTTTAGGGTTTAGGTACAAGCGGTCGGTACTGAAACTAGTCCTGGTGAGAGTAACCATGGCCATTGTCGTCCAGGTTGCAATGGCACTAGCAATATTGACAACCACCGAGGCCTCGTACACTAGGGGCAATGACTCCCCATACTCCCAAGCCGAAACCCCTACAATCCGAGTTCAAGCCGTGAACACTGAACCCTAATTGGAGGATCATGGGACTTAGTAAGTAAGGTTATAAGTACCTTAATTGGGGTTATAAGTATAGTTACCCTAATTATAACCTTAGTTACTAAGTCCCATGATCCCCATTATAGAAGCCCTATAGATCCCTTTAAGGAACCCTATTATAGAACCATAAGGAACCCTAAACCTTTAAGTACACCTCAAGCCCTGAATCCTGAAGAACCCGAAACCAGAAACCTTTACAGAGCCCTGGCAGCCCTTGTGCCCTCCAAGCTCAGAAACTGTCAAGAACTTCTGTCTCAAAGGGTCTTCGAGGTTTAGGTTCAGAATTCTAGATACGATAAGTCGAAAAGCATAGTACTTACAATGCATCCTTGCTATGGTAACGGAAGTGGTGCTCAGCCGTGCCGTCATCTACATCGGCCGTAGCACCCTTTGGGCGAGGTTGGATTGGGCTTCAAGGTTTAGGCTTTAGGGCTTTAGGGTTGAGGATGTTTTTTGTAAGGGTTTAGGGTTTAAGGTTTTAGGGTTTAGGATGTTTTCTTGAAGGTTTAGGGTTTAGGGTTTAGCTTTACCGGACGATCAGCGTGCTGGACTGGCTGCCGCGGACGTTGGTAGACTACAAGGAGACGATCCGCCGTTTCTCACAGGGGCAACCCGAGCACTGAGAGGAGATGGGGGGGGTTCTTGGGATTCGGGCTTAGGGATTATAGGGTTTAGGGCTTAGGGTTTAGGGCTTAGGGATTGAGGGGGCTTAGGGATTAGGGCTTAAGGATTAGGCGTCTCGCCGCGCAGCGGCAGTATGTTCTATGTAGGATGGCGCCCCAACACTCCCAGGGGTCCATGCACTCTACTTGGAGGGTCGGGGGACTTAGTAAGTAGGTAGCAAGTAGACTTATAAGTACCCTACAAGGGACCCTAATTGGGGTTATGGTACTTATAAGTCCCTAAAATAAGTAAGAAAAAGGATGGGTACGGCCTCAGCAGGCCTGGGTGGGAATTTAGGGTTCCGGGATTAGGGTATTGGGGTTTAGCCTTGATGGAAGCATGCGCCATAAAAGAGGCTTGCGTCCACAGCAACCCTTAAGCCTTTAGCTGCAGCTAGCATCACCAAGCAGGTTTTGAGGGCATCATAGCTTGCGATTCCTTCTTGTTCAAAATCTTCTGGAATAGTCAGGCTGGGTTCGGGTGACCCTGACGACGAGCAGCTGCTGTAGAACGTTCTTCAAGGACCCAAACAAGCTAAGGAGGAGCTGCAGCTTCCGGTTCCCCATGAATGCTCACCATGTGGCTACACGAAAATTCCGCGAAGTAAAACTTCGCAGACTGCTGGGCAGCTGGACGCCCTCAATGCTTTGGTTGAACATTTCGCCAAACGTCAAACTCTGCAGGCTGCTGGGTAGCTGGATGCCCTGCAAGCTCTGATTGAAAGCGAAGCCAAACGTCAAACTCTGCAGGCTGCTGGGTAGTTGGATGCCCTCCAACCTCTGGTCGAACTCACGGCCAAACGTCAAACTCTGCAGGCTGCTGGGTAGTTGGATGCCCTGCAAGCTCTGGTTGAAGTCGTAGCCAAAAGTCAAACTCTGCAGGCTGCTGGGTAGCTGGATGCCCTCCAGGCTCTGGTTGAACTTCTTACCAAAAGTCAAACTCTGCAGGCTGCTGGGTAGTTGGATGCCCTGCAAGCTCTGGTTGAAGTCGAGGCCAAACGTCAAACTCTGCAAGCTGCTGGGTAGTTGGATGCACTGCAGGCTCTGGTTGAACTGGCGGCCAAACGTCAGACTCTGCAGGCTGCTGAGTAGCTGGATGCCCTCCAGGCTCTGGTCAAACATGTCACCAAACGTCAAACTCTGCAGGCTGCTGGGTAGCTGGATGCCCTGCAAGCTCTGATTGAAGTTATGGCAAAACGTCAAACTCTGCAGGCTGCTGGGTAGTTGGATGCCCTGGATGCTCTGGCTCTGCAGGCTGCTGGGTAGTTGGATGCCCTGCAAGCTCTGGTTGAAGTCGTAACCAAAAGTCAAACTTTGCAGGCTGCTGGGAAGTTGGATGCCCTCCATGCTCTGGTTGAAGTCGGAGCCAAAAGTCAAACTCTGCAGGCTGCTGGGAAGTTGGATGCCCTCCATGCTCTGGTTGAACATTTCGCCAAACGTCAAACTCTGCAGGCTGCTGGGTAGCTGGATGCCCTGCAAGCTCTGGTTGAATGTATAGCCAAACGTCAAACTCTGCAGGCTGCTGGGTAGTGTAGTTGGATGCCTTCCATGCTCTGGTTGAAGGCGAAGCCAAACGTCAAACTCTGCAAGCTGCTGGGTAGTTGGATGCACTGCAGGCTCTGGTTGAACTGGCTGCCAAACGTCAGACTCTGCAGGCTGCTGGGTAGCTGGATGCCCTGCAAGCTCTGGTTGAAGTGGTAACCAAAAGTCAAACTCTGCAGGCTGCTGGGAAGTTGGATGCCCTCCATGCTCTGGTTGAACATTTCGCCAAACGTCAAACTCTGCAGGCTGCTGGGTAGCTGGATGCCCTGCAAGCTCTGGTTGAATGTATAGCCAAACGTCAAACTCTGCAGGCTGCTGGGTAGTTGGATGCCTTCCATGCTCTGGTTGAAGGCGAAGCCAAACGTCAAACTCTGCAGGCTGCTGGGTAGCTGGATGGACTGCAAGCTCTGCTTGGAGTTATGGCCAAACGTCAAACTGCGCAGGCTGCTGGGTAGCTGGATGCCTTCCATGCTCTGGTTGAACAAACCGCCAAACGTCAAACTCTGCAGGCTGCTGGGTAGCTGGATGCCCTGCAAGCTCTGGTTGAATTTATAGCCAAAAGTCAAACTCTGCAGGCTGCTGGGAAGTTGGATGCCCTCCATGCCCTGGTTAAACCATTCACCAAACGTCAAACTCTGCAGGCTGCTGGGTAGCTGGATGCCCTCCAGGCTCTGGTCAAACATGTCACCAAACGTCAAACTCTGCAGGCTGCTGGGTAGTTGGATGCCCTGGTTGAGCTCTTGGCTGGAATACCATGTGAGTGACATCGTTTCGTTCAGGGCAGCCACATCAGATAGAGTCTTCTCCTCGAGCAGGCGCTCCCAAAGCATCGCGACACGACCCGCGCCAAGCTTCCGCACCACGCACCAGATCTCGTCGCATTGGACTTGATGCAGCAGCAGCTGGCGCTGATCGATGACGCAACCACCGGATGTCAGCACAAGTAAACCTGCAGGGTGGCCAACTCCGGCTGCGATGCGTTCCGCTACTTCCCACCCGGTTTCGGCAATGTTGACGTCCAGCTCGAAGCTGGAACCTGCCAGGCAATGAACGTTCACGGTCCGCCTGGTGCTGTCCGGACCGGCCTCTGCAGGCTGCGGGACGCTCAAACTCTGCTTCATGGTGCCTTCGGGCGCATGCGATTGGCCATGGTGTTGGCGGCGCTTGTTTGAGCCACTAAGATGAGAAGCCCGATAGTTCCCAAGTTTAGGCTAGAATTTAGGGTTCAAGGTTTGAGGAAGCCAAAAAAACGATCCAACAAAGAAATCATCCCACAAATGCTTGTGGCTTAGGGTTGAGGTCTTCCTACATGAGCTGACATAGGGGATTGTTGCTCCGTTTGAAGATGCCTTGAAGGAGTTTCAGAGAAGGGGGACCCTCAGAGGGAGTATGTAGAACCCGTCTACAAACCCCTGCAAAAGCAACGTCAGAAAAATCAAAAAAATACGAGATCCCCATAAAACCCCTGTAATTTGAGGAATGCCCTTAAGCCTGAAACCAAGAAGAATCCTGTCTCCAAAGCTCCGGCCTCAAAGAAGTAGGAGCCAAACAGGATCTCCTTCCTCGCCGCCTGGATCTTTCTATGATGGGTTTAGGGTTTAGGGTTTTTTTAGGGTTTAGGGGTCTACTTTCGATAGCCTCTCTGCATGATGTTGCAAGAGCCTTCTTTCTAAGGATACCTTGTGAAGGATTGTGGGTTTTAAGGGCGCAAGGTTTGGGTCTCACTGGTGCGAGGCTCAGAGTTTTTGGCTTCGGGCTTTGGGGTTTTGGATTTGGAGTTTGAGGTCTAGGGTTGTTTCTTAGGAGCAACTCCGTGCCAGCCCATGACCCGTATATTTACAATAATGAACCGTAAGGAAGAGTATTTCCAATTATTTAGGCCTCCATTCCATAACTATGGACCATGGACACAACTGTCTCCCTTGCTCTATCTCGCCGGGACACGTCGGTGTCGGACTTCTTCTTGCCAGTGGTGCCCTTGGCAACCTTCTCAAGTTCGACGCTTTAAGCTCGAGTTTTGGCTGCTATTAGAAGGGTTTCAATACCGTTTACGACAGCTTTCACACAGTTTAGTTGGGCCGTTTGGGTTTCAGGGATGGTTTCGGTTCTAGGATTTAGGGTACAGTTAAAGGTGTAGGGCTTCGGGCAACGTTCAGGAATTGGGGTTTAGGGCTTGATCTTGTCTCTCATGATGCCGAGAGAGATGACTCATACTGACGTTCGAATATAGGCCGACTACAAAAGGGGGGATACTATACTCGTAGCTGGACCGTGGCGCCTCTGTTTGCCCCTGTGTTATCGTAGGAATCATAGAAAAATAGTAATAGTAATAATAGTAGTATTAGTATACTTATCATTCACTTCTGGATGTTCGACTCGGCTTTTTGCTAAGGTTTCGCGTCAAGCTCTTCTGATGTTCTGCGATCTTCGGGGCTTTCGTCAATTCTGAATTGGGAATTTCCGAAAATCAGGGGCACCTTGTTTTGGGCTGCTTATAAGAAGGATCCTACTATTTAGGGTACCTTTTTTGTAGGGTCTCCTATTTTCCGAAACTCCCAGTTTTCAGAGCGGCAATGACATCAGAATGTTCCGCATCCTTTTGGGCACGGTTAGTGTTGATGGTGAAGTTTGCTGCATGGTCATGCTGATGGTCCTTCTTGTCGGGGGGGTAGGGGAGTCGGGGCGGATGATGACGTTCAGGATTGGAGTCACGATGATGTTACTGTTTGCGAAGCTGTTGCCGATGACAACGCTGCTTTGCTGCTGCCGACGATGCTGCTGATGAATTCCGGGCCCACAAGAAAAGTGCTAACTCAAGTTTTCACATCTTACAGCAGCTTCTATGGTGCAAGCCCCGAAGTGCAAACATAACTCCCGAGGCCAGCCCAAATTTGCGAGCCCTAATCCCTAAACCCTTTCGCCTGACCATACTTAAAGGAGCATGGGACTTAGTAACTAGGGTTATAATTAAGGTAACTATACTTATAACCCCAATTAAGGTACTTATAACCTTACTTACTAAGTCCCATGATCCTGCAAGTAGCCCAAACCTGAAAGAAGCCCCAGAAAAGACTGCTTTCAAGCAGTCAGGGAGGGGGCTCGTCCTCAGGCGAAACGCAAAGTGAAGCTCAAAGGAAGCGCACAAGGAGTTCCTTTGGGTCTTAAGGTTGATAGGGTTTCGGGTTTTCGGGTTTAGGGTTTCGGGTTCGGTGAAGCTAAGAGTAATTTTTCCTGCCGAGCCTAAGCTTCCACTGTTGTCCCAAAGCCCCTCTTGAAGCCTACAGTTCAGGGACCGCGCGACTTCCATCCAGCATGAACCACCGCACCCCCCATGCTCTCCAACTCTTCTCACTCTGTTATTCTTCCTATTACTACCTGGGGGTTTCCGAAAATTAGGGGTACCTATTTTGGGGTCCTGATGATAGGGAGCCTAGTATTTAGGGTACTATACTAGGGTCCCCCATTTTCGGAAACTCCCACCTACTGTTTGCTGCTCACTCTTAATACTACTACCTACTAACCCTAAACCCTAAACCGCTTAGGGTTTGGGGCTTAGGGCTATTAGACCCTGCACCGCGGCTGCTCACCTGTTTGATCGCCACAGGGGTCCGGGAGCCGCTGGGCACGGCAAGCCAGACAACCTGGGAAACTCGCGACCCCTGTAGGGTTTACAGTAGAAGCCAGAAAGTTGGAATATCATTACCATACTCCCTTTAAGGTAAATTATAGGGGATCCTGCCATTATTCCATATTCCAACTTTCTGGAGTTCCTTTTAGGGTTTAGTGTGCCCAACCGTGTACTCAATATCCTAGATCCCAAACCTGAAACACCCAGCGCCAGTCGGAGACAATCAAAAGCGTAACGGCGGTCCAAAACTACCGCGACTGATTCGCACTAAGACCATGTACCATGAGCATTGTGGCTTCTTCTACCTAGTTACATAGTTACTATGACTTATGGAACCCTGAAACGTCCGAAAAGCCCCCATGGCCTGCGGGTCACCAACCCTCGCCCGAACACCCTGCAATCCCAGTTTTGTAAGAATTAACCTCTATTTGGGAGTTTTCGAAAATAGGGGACCCTAACATAGTACCCTAGATAATAAAATTCTTCTTATAAGGACCCCAAAATAAGGTACCCCGAATTTTCGGGGTTCTCCCATTTTGGGTGGACTTCGCAAGTCTCCAGACCCTCCAAGATAGGGTTTAGGGTTTAAGGTTTAGGGCGGGTCTGGGACTTCGAGATCTACGCCCGAATCTGGAAAGCCCGGAGACGGTGGAAGTCCCCACCCAGAACCCAGAAACGTGAAGAATGCAGGAAGATATACTCTAAATGATAGAGCTTAGGAGGATCCCTAATATGATTTAAGGAATATTCCCCAATGGCAACATTGAATGATAACACTACCGGACAACCGACCGTGATCGCGAGGCCTACAACTCTCAGTCGCGAGACAGCTCAGGAGCTCTCGAAACGACACACTGATCAGGGAGTTTTCGAAAATTAGGCGTACCTTATTTTGGGGGGTCCTTATAATAAGGATCCTACTATTTAGGGAACAATATTAGGGTCCCTTGCTTTTCGGAAACTCCCATCAATAGAATATGTAAACCCTGGAACCCACACCTTCCTCCCCAGGCCACCTAAACCCCACACCCAACCGACAATAATAGTCTTTGAATCGATACAGGATCCCCGCACCTTCAACCCAACCCCAATCCATAAGCCCAAACCCCCACGAGCATTCCGCAAACCCTGAACACAATCTATGGACGTCCTATTGCTAACCCTAAACCCAATTCTTAAACGTCATCCGGAGTCCTTGAGCCGAATCTCAATCCCAAAACCCTGAACAATCCTGACACCTCCAAACATTGCATAAACCCCCCCTTGTGTTGCCCGTCTCCACTGCAATGAAACTATACTGAACTTAGAACCCTAGCAAAAATTCTAATTGAAGCTGTTTCTTAGGGATTATAATAACCAAATATTAAAAGCTATTTCTAAGTACCCCTAATGAAACTCTTCTAAGATGCTGAAATCCCTAGAAGGCTGCACCACTTGGGCTACCCACGGCACAAGCACCACGGCCCAAGAGCTGTGTCTTCTCGTAGCCTTCTCGTGCTTGGGTTTTAAGGACGTTTTAATGGCTTGTGTAGCGGACTTCGGAAGGGTGTTACAGGTTTCGCATAAGGCTTTCACAGGGCCTTTACATTACATGGGATCTTCTATTTTGTCCTCTGGATAGTCAGGGACGGCCCGCCTGGGAGGAAGCGATCGGAGTACTCTGCGCAGTCGTCCTCAACAGGTGGAGGCCTGTCAGCAGAGCAACCCGCACCTTAAAATACAAACTGCTTTACGGCTTAAAATGCTTTAGATTTACTGCAGGGTTTAATTTTTATCCGCAAAGCCCGCAATCCTAACCTCAGCAGCCTACACATAGATCCCAAAACCTCGAGGCATTCCCCGACCGCTGCCTTATGCCGCTTCGGCCCCTTCATGGGCCACAGATGCTCAACACCAGCACACGATCGGAACCCGAGGACTCAAGATGAAGAGAAGAGCATCTTGCCAGAGCAACGAGGGCTCGCGGATCCTGACTTTAAAACCCTAAGCCTTCTTAAGGCCCGCAACAGTGAAACATTCAGATCCCGAATCTTGAAGCCTGAAATCCCTTACATCCCTAAACCCGAGAGCCGTGATCGTGGAAACACGAGGCGAGCCGTGGACTTGACAACTCTTCCAGCGAACATCATGGAAAAAGACAGGAACAGCCAAGATTTCAGTATTTAGGGTTCACATCAAAGGGCTTAGGATTCAAGGTGCAAGACTCAGGTTGTAGGGTTCAGTGCTGAGGTTTCTAGAGCTCAGGGTGTTGAGTTTGTTCGTGGGTGGGCCTCAGAGTTCAGGGTTTCCTCATAATGGCCGAAGTAAAGAAACGCCAAGACTTGCAGCAGCACTGCCGGGCTTATGGGCAGCAAAACGGCTGTCGACCCTCTGACCAAAAAAAACCTTCCGTGGATGCGAAACTTCCCTCGAAAGAGAAGCAGAGGAAGATCTCATGGCTAAACCCCATACATCCTAACCCTAAGTCCTAGCCGCTAGATCCTAACCCCAGACCATAAAACCCCAAGGATGGGAAACTCTTGGGTCCCTAAGCTCAAAACCCCAACCTCTAAAGCATGCCACCTCAAAACCCTAAAGCCCTAAAAACCGGGGGTAGTCTTAGGGTTCCTTTGAAGGGAGAACCTGGTGGGCTGTTGGGGTTCCTGTGGAGGGGAAACCCTAGAAAGTACTACAAACCGTTGCAGAACCTCTCTTGAAACCCTGAAAGTAGAGTTGAAAAAAAGACAGCCTAAACCCTAGACCCTGAAAGTATCTCTGAGAAACCCCAAAAGGGAAGCCGCGAGGCCTCTGCGCAGCTTGCCCTCGTCGTGCTATGGCGACTCGGTCAGAGTTGCTGCCTCAGCCAGCTACTGGTAGCTTCCAGGGCTTGAGGGTTGAGGGCTTGAGGGTTTAGGGTTCAGGGTTTAGGGTTTAGGATTTAGGCTTTAGGGTTGAGGGCTTAGGGTTAAGGGCTTGAGGGTTTAGGGTTTCGGGCTTTAGGATTTAGGCTTTAGGGTTGAGGGCTTGAGGGTTTAGGATTTAGGGTTCGTGTCACTCAGGGCCTGGGTCCCCAGCAGATTGGAATCAGGGAGCCTGGCTGAGACAAAACTTAGGGTATAAATGATGACGATGTTCATGATGATGATGACGGTGCTGCTGCTGCTGCTGATGCTGATGATGGTGATGATGATGGTGAAAAATGCTACAGAGGTTCGTGAAAAACCGATTCACAAAGTTCTTAATCATCATAAGCTGATGATTGACTCAGGGCTTGCAGCTTTCCCTTTCAGCCAGGGGCCGCAGATCTGAAATGCCCTCGACCCTATATCCCAACACTTCAACACCGAATCCCAAAAAACCTCGAAGTCCTCAAATCCTTAAAGGAACCCTAAACCCCAAATCGTATATACCTCCCTTTAAAGGATCCCTCAAAGGTACCCTTAAAGGCATCCGGCGCCCCGGAGTCCCGGACCGTTAAAGGTGATGCCACGTGCAACATCAATGGAGCGAGTCCGGACCTCACATTTCCGCACTTCGGACTGAGTCGAACTCGATGGGGTTTCCTTGTTTTCAAGGGGTTTAGGGTTTAGGCTTAGGGTTTAGGGTTTAGGGTTAGGGTTTAGGGTTTAGGTTGCATTTAAGGGTTCCTGTCAGGGCTGCTTGGTTTTAAGGGTTCCTTTGAGGGGTTCCTTTCGGGGTTCCTTTTAGGGTTCTGGAAAGGGACGATCAGGATGCAGGCGCGAGAGCTCACGGGAAGGTCGAGGGCCCTGAACGCTAACACCTCTAACAACAGAATGAAAGGGATTGAGAGGTTAGTGCTAACATCCGTACAGTATCCTCCTTGTAATCCTCAGGTTACCCTGTCATATACCTACTGTGCCCTAAAACATCAGGCCCTACCAACCCTACCTGTATGCTAAACCCGAAAGAATCGCTCGGGTTGCGGTTCAGACCTTAAGGTTCAAGGCTTTAGGGCTTGAGGGCTTTAGGGTTTGAGGGTTAAGGGCTCCAGAGAACTACGGTTTGAGGCTGTAGAGTTTGGGATCTTAAATTAAAGTCTAGGCTTGCAGCGGCACAGGTACCCTGCTAACCGGACCACAAAGTAAGGCACCGCTAGATTGACAACCCCTGAAACCTCGCTCGATAGCCGAACCCCGAGCTCTGAAAGTCACAAACCTCATAAACCCTCAACCCCATGCACCATATCCAAACCCCCCAAAACCCTGAACCCGTCGCTTTCGATAAAACCGTGGCACATCGCAAACAAAGCCATACAAGCACCCATAAAGCCTGCCAATCACCCCATGCCTTCGGTGCATCGTAGGTCCGCTCTACACCCCGGCTGTTTGCAGAGGGCGCCCGTGTGGGGGTCCTTCTTGTCTGCAGGGTTCTACAAGGACTCGGTAAGGTTTCCGCAAGGGCTCTACCTACGAGGTCATTTGGACTTTACAACGGGTTTGCAAGCGATCCAAACTGTGTGGGTCCAGTGAAAAGCTGTGGTTGGCGTCTTCGTTGTCTTTAGGGATTGGGCGCGTACGCTTTAGGGTACAGGGTTAACAGTCCCGCGGTATCGCATTAGGTTAGGAGTCCTTCGTGTTCATCAGGGTTTCGGCATTTCAGCACTCCTTGTTCCTTGGCGTTTCTGGATCTGACAACTTCGATCTCACTTAAGATTCAAAGAGGCCTTGCTGTGTGGATATGAGACGGGCAGTAGGGGTTGCAGTGAGATTTGTGGGGTTTACGGGATGTCAAGACTTTCAGGGATCACTAGGTATGGACTTGCCTGCCTCTTAGCTCTTGAATATAAGGTATAGCAATGATACTACAAATCACCTGCCCCACAAATTGGCAATGAGATTCAGAAAAGGAGTGTCAGCAGTACTTGTAGTGTTGTCATAGCAGAAGAAAAAGTCGTCGTCTTCGTCAAAGGAGTAGGACGAGGAGTACAGTAGCACAAGCAGAAGCAGAGGCAGCAGTCCTCGTCGTCGTAGTAGAAAGTGGGGCATGGAGCAGCAAGATCAGCTAGAGTAGGAGGACCTAAACCCTAAAGCCTAAACCCTAAACCCTAAACCCTAACCCTAAAAGGAGGAGGAGGGGAAGTGGGAATCCGAGCTCGCAATAGTCCACCTTCCAGTTAGTATCGGCCTGACTCTGACCAGCATCCTTGCTACAGTAGGTCTTTCTCTACCGAGCATACTTGGAGGATCATGGGACTTAGTAAGTAAGGTTATAAGTACCTTAATTGGGGTTATAAGTATAGTTGTCCTAATTATACCCCTACTTACTAAGTCCCATGAGCCTTTAAGTAGGTTCCTATCTTCTTGCCTTCCGTCGCATGTCATCACGGACGGCACGAGAAGACCCAAGTTGTCCAGCATAACCCCGAAGGAGCCATTTGGGAGTTTCCGGAAATGGGGGACCCTAACATGGTACCCTAATTAGTAGGATCCTTCTTATGAGGACCCCGAAATATGGTACCCCGAATTTTCGGAAACTCCCATTTACTTTGCAGACACCGAACAGGATCCACTAGTTTCCCACAAACACCGACATTCACACATGTGGAGGTCCGAACAATAAGAGTAACATCCTGTCGCCTTTATCGTTCCCATATAGTTGGCTGCATGTTAAAATACATCACCACCAAACCCCATACGAATTGTAGAAACCCTTTAAAGAAACCATAAAGCCCCAGTCAACCATCACCATAACAATCCCTGTTCTAATTCTTAAGACCACTACCGCTATGCTAGATACCCCTTTGTAATACATGAGCCATTTTATCACAGTCCTTGATGGCCCAGCCACAGACCTCCCATGGTTCAGACTGTAGGGTATGGTGTATTCTGAAGGTTTCCTTCAAGAGTTCCTGCAAAGGCTGTGTGAGGGTTCCAGAAGGGGTTCAGGATCTGGAGTTATAATGGCTCTATATGCAGGGTGGTTCGGGATTTTGGATTCCGGATTCAGGATCGAGGAAAGATTTACTGTTGAGGGTTCAGGATATCAGGCCTGACGGTTCAATGTTTACGGCGTAGGGTTCAGGTAGGGCTTTTGGGCTGGATGCTCCGCCTACCCCGACGTGTCATTGCGGTTTAGAGCTCAGGGTTTTGCAACAAAAGGACAAGACCTGCACCAAAATTAACAGTGTTTGACACTCGTGCGGCTGGCTGCGCGGTAATGGTCTGAACCCCCAAATCATGGTCACACAGGCCTGTGCTCCTGGAGTGGCGTGTGCCCACCGTCGTCCTGCAGTGCTACAAGACTATAAGATGACCTGTTCTCATCGCTGCTGCTACTAGCTAGTGGCAGTACTACTAGTAGCGGAAGTGTTGTCAGCGGTGCTGCAGCAGCAGTATTAGCAGCAGCAGTAGGAGTAGCAACAGCACTTGCACTAGCAGTAGCGGTAGCAGTAGTGGGGGCAGCAGCAGACACAAGAGGCGGCCTCTTCGCGCCGGCGTCGATCGAGCCGACCCACACCGCTCGGAACCTGGGGCTCAGGCTAGGTTTCAGGGCTAAGGGTTTAGTTCAGGGGGTGGAGTCCACGGTTTAGGGTTTAAGGCCTAGGAGGAACTGAAGCTAAGGGTTTAGTTTAGGGGTGGAGTCCAAGGTTTGAGGTTTAGGCGTCATGAGGAACTTTGGAAGGTTTCAGAAGATTTTATGCCTGAAGTCCCTCAGCCCTAAACCCCAAACCCGCATCGAATCAGATCTTGTGATGTCTTAGGATGTGTACCTCTTGTTATTACTATCATTTTTTACTTATTACGATTACAATTCTTGTCATTATTCCTAGGGTCTTGCGGTGTCTTAGGAAGGTTTTTTTAGGGTTCAGGCCTCCGGCTCCAAGCTGTCAGAGTGCCAAGGTGGGGCTTGCGGTTTGGGTCTTAGGGTTTAGGGTTTACAGTTTAGGGACAGGGTTTAAGGGATCATAGGGTTTAGTGTTTGCGGTTTAGGGTGCAGGGGCTTGGAGTTTAGGGTTTGTGGTTTGGGGTTGATGTGCTTGGCGAAAACATCAGGAATCTGGGTCGCTGCAGATTTTGGGTGGAATGGCGCCGCCTGGAATTTGGATGTTGTCATTACTAAATTTTCATAAAAGCTCGCTTTAGGGTCTTACCCGGGAGTATACTAATCGGGTTTGATGAGGATTGTAACTGTTAAGGGTTTTACAAGGTCCACGATTATTGGCTAATTTTGGCAGGACCCTCCAATGAGCCCTCGTCATGTCGTCTGCTTGCCTGCTTGGTTTCGATATCTGGCATCTATTCATCTATTCCTGCTGGGAGGTCGCGAAAGGAAAGCTGGAATGGAACAAACCTCTTTGGCCCGAAACCCGTCGTGATCGTAACGGTTTAGGGTTTAGGGTTTGGGGTTTGGGGTTTGGGGTTTTGATCAACTCCCACATGCCGATCAAACGATCTTCTTGAAGCTCTCATCCTTTATCCTGAACCGCAAGAATTCCATTCGGCTGGGCCTGCAGTGACCGGGGGGCGAAGGACGCTGCCGCGGCCTCAGCCACACCTGCAGCCAGCTGTTAAAAACGGCTAGGGTTTAGCCTTTCGTAGTCCTTTGATAAGCCCTTTCGGGGAACCCTGAAAACTGAAATCTTGAAACCAAGCATGTTGCAAAAAGAGTCCTACTTAAAGGATCATGGGACTTAGTAACTAGGGTTATAATTAGGGTAACTATACTTATAACCCCAATTAAGGTACTTATAACCTTACTTACTAAGTCCCATGATCCTCCAAGTAAAAAGGACCATGAACGCCAACTCGAAGGGGGTGCCCGGGCATTTATTTCAGCGGCAGCCTTACAGAAATACAGAATCCTTCTGAAGACCCTGCTTCAGAAACCCTAAACCCGAACCCTGAACCCGAAACGCAAAACTCTAAACCCTAACCCTGAACCCGAGCCGAACCCTGAACCCAAAATCCTAAACCCCAAACCCCAAAACCCCTAGAGATCCCTTATAGTACTCTTATGGAGCCCTTTGAAGGAAGCCGAAACCCTAACCGTACTGTTGATGATATAAACCCTGCATTACCTTAAGGACCCTAAACTATGGGAATAATGGTATATTCCTCATTATGGGTAATGCAGGATTTATATCATCAACCCTAAACCCTAAACCCCCTATAGATCCCTTAAAGGAGCCCCTTAAAGGTACCCTTGTAGATCCCTTTATATCATCAACCGTATGAAACTCGACAGCCAACAAAGCTGGGCTTCTGGCTCCCAGTGTCGCGGGCCGGGCCAGAGAAGGGCTGGACAGAGGCGCTGGGCTTCGGGGCTTAGGGCTTAGGGTTTAGGGTTTAGGGTTTAGGGTTTAGGGTTTAGGCTTTAGGGTTTAGGGTTTAGGGTTTTGGGTTTAGGGTTTAGGCTTTAGGGTTTTGGGTTTAGGGTTTTGGGTTTAGGGTTTAGGGTTTAGGGTCCAGGGTTCCTTAAAGGGCTCCTTCAATGGATCTACAAGGGTTCCTTAAAGGGTTCTATAATGGATCTATAAGGGTTTAGGGTACTTAAAGGATCATGGGACTTAGTAACGAGGGTTATACTTTAAGGGGCTCCTTTAAAGGGGATCTACAAGGGTTCTATTATAAGAGGGGTTTTAGGGTCTACTTGAAGGATCATGGGACGTAGTAACTAATGTTATAACTAGGGTTACTATACTTATCACCCCAACTAAGGCACCTATAACCTTACTTACTAAATCCCATGATCCTCCAAGTAGGGCTTAAGGGCCTAGGGTTTAGGGTTGAGGTCGCAGGATGTCTGGGAAAAGCTGCAAGGTTGATCTCAAGGTTCCGACTTTGTGCTTGCAGGGTGTGCTGCTACTTCTGCTTCTTCTTCTTCTACTACTGCCTTCGGCTTCTGCTACTACTGCTACTGCTACTGCTACTGCTACTACTACTACTACTACTACTACTACTACTACTACTACTACTACTGCTACTACTACTACTACTACTACGACGACTACTACGACGACTACGACTTAATACTACCTTGTACCTACAAACTACCTACTCCTGCTCATTCCCACGCCTGCTCTTACTCCTACTCCTAACGCTACTGCTACTCAGGCTTATGCTAGCAGTTGCAGTGGTGGTAGCAGACAATACCAGCAGTAGCAGCAGGAGGAGGTTCGAGGCAGCAACAGCAACTACCCGTCGTCCCGCGCACCAGCTCAGACGTACTCCGCGGGGGAGACCGCGGTGCGCGAGGGCCTGGCTTCACACAAAAAGCTGGAGGTCCTCGGTGTTGGGAGTCATAAGCCCTCACTCCTCTCAGCTGCAAACCCAAGGCGCCTGAACTGCAATAACGCATGCACCCCCTCCACCCTCACCCGAAACCGTGTCGTCAACAACAAAAACCTCCCTGCTCCCCCCCCGCACCCCGCCCCTTCTCCCCCCCAAACCGTAACCTCAACCCTTCACCCTCCCCCATCCCTCCCCTCCCCCCCTGCCCCCACAAACTCGCCCCCGCCTGGGCTACAGGGCTCCGGATTCCGGCTCAGGAGAGGCTCCTGTTGAAAATTGTGGCGAGGCTTTAACTCCTGGGCCTTTGGGGTTGAGGGCTTAGGGTCTAGGATTTAGGGTTTCGGCTTCAAAGGGATCCATAAGAGCACTCTAAGGGATCTATGGGGGGTTTCGGGGTTTGGGATGTAAGGTTTAGGGTCGGCCTCTGGATTTGCCCAGCGCTCCGGGGGCTTTGCTGGGCCTCGGGTCTTGCGTACTATGGGGGGGGGGGGGGCGCCTTAGTAATCAGAGTAAAGGTTCCTTTAGAGGGTTCCCATTAAAGGGTATAAGGAGTACTAGAAGGGCTATAGGGGCCTTCATAATTAGAATAGGGTTTTGGGGCCCATTATACTACAAACATGATCAGACAGTATAGGTAATCATTTAGGCTCCTATATTAAAGTCATGACTCCCGAGAGCTCTGCATGCAGAGTAATCCCTTCAAGAAGGCTGCTCGAAGGGTTGTGCAATTTTCAATGGGCACTGCAGACCTGAGCCTTCCGTGGCTCAAGACTTTGAGGGCTCTCTGTGATCCAGGCTTCCGCACAAGAGCAGGAACATCCGGGATGCTGAGGATGTTGAAGAAGGCTACTTAGAGGATCATGGGACTTAGTAAGTCGGGTTATAAGTACCCTAGTTGGGGTTATAAGTATAGTTGCCCTAATTATAACCCGAGTTACGAAGTCCCATGATCCTTTAAGTAACCAGCACCACCACCACGAAACCTCGGCCCCGCGTTGCTCTAAGACGCCAAAGGAAAACCGACACGCCCAAAACTTGCAGCCCTGAACCCTAAACAACCCGACGTCCCTACCCTAAACCCTAAACCTTGAAACCCTAATCCTAAACCCTACACCCTACACCCCAAACCCTAAACCCCTTATGGATCCCTGATAGTATTCTTACGGATCCCTTTGAAGGAAGCCGAAACCCTAAATCCTCAACCCTAAGCCCTTCAAGAACCCGAGGTTCCGGGCCTGAACTCTGTAGGGGCTCCGTGGGGCCGGTGTCGCCTGGCTTGGGTTTGCTGGGGTTTAGGGGTTAGGGTTTAGGGTTTAGGGTTTAGGGTTTAGGGTTTAGGATTTAGGGTTTAGGGTTTAGTCGAATTGTCGACTGATATGTGGGTTTTGGATTGCATTTGTCCGTCAATCTGGCATGTGCACTGATCACCAAGAATTGGGGGCTTCGGGGTTCAGGGGTTTTGTTTTGACTCCTTTTTCCTACCAAGCTGCGTCTGCTAGAAAGGCCTGAAGGCCAGGAGAGTTCAGGGGTTTAAGCTTTAGGGTTTAGGATTAGGAATTAAGGCTTTGGGGCTTAGGGTTTGGGCTTAGGGTTTAAGATTAGGGTTCAGGGTTTAGGAGTAGGGTTAAGGTTTAGGGTTTAGGATTCGGGATTAGGGTTTTGGGGTTCGGGATTAGGGTTCAGGCTTTAAGACTTAAGGTTTAGGGCTCGGGTTGCAAGGCCATGAGCAGGGTACTAAAAAATGAGTTCTATAAGGGTCTTGAGGTTGAGGTGGTCCAGGGCTTCAGGCTTATCAAGTCTGAGGTTCAGGGTCAGGGACCAGCTTTCGGTGTGTCGCTTAAGGGCTCGGGTTCAGGGTTTAGGGCTTAAGGTTGAAGGGGTTTTGAGCACTGGATCCGACCCAGTCTGTGCCATGCGCCGCGCCTCATGAGCATGACAGAAACCGCCTTCCTGGTGTATCACCTGCATCCACGGCAGGGGCCAGGATCTAGACTGGAGGGGCTGATAATTCGCTTACCGTTTCGGGGTAGGTCGTAGTGTTACCATATCATATATAGGGTTTCCTGGACTCTCAACTACTGCTGCAGCAAAAAACCTTTGCTGCTCATGTGGTCGTCATCGTAAGAGATAGCTTCATGGTGTTCACATGGACCCTGGACGCAACGTATGCTGGTTGGATACCCGATGCTGCTTGGTGCCAACAACGCGCTTCTTGGTTGATACTGCAACCATCGCAAGCACGCTTCGCATCCACACTGCGAGGTTTAATATTTAGGCCTAAATAATTAGGCCCAGTATACTATAATTATCATAAGTATTGGTAAGTACTCAGGCCCCTATATAATCGTACCCTCATAGATCCCTTATAGACCCCTTTAAAGGAACCCCTTACGGGAAGCCTAAAGTATACGTAACTGTTTGTACATCACTAGGACTCCCACGGCTCCCAGAAAAGCCTGAGGAGTGGCTGGGGTGTGGAACACAGAGCGATAGCACCTCGGCCCCAGCTTGTCATGAGTTTAGGGTTTAGAGTTTAGAGGTTATGGGTTAGGGGTTAGGGGTTAGGGATTAGGGTTTAGGGGTTAGGGGTTAGGGATAGGGTTTTAGGGATAAGGGGTTAGGGATTCGGGTTTAGGGTTTTAGGGTTTTAGGGTTCCCCAGCTTGTCATGAGTCCTTAAAAAGGTAAGTTTTTCGGTGTTAAGGTAAACCTTACACAAGATCCTTGGACCAAAGCCAAAACCTCGTTGCTCTGGCTTCCGGGGGTGGTGCCAGAAGGGTGAACCGGCCATGAACGAAGCTTGTCTGTCTGGTTCTTACTAGGGAATGTGGAAATGGGTTACGGAGACTATTCTTGGGCAATATGTAGGGACTACTGTAGGGATTAATTCCCCCATTCCCTGCTTGTCATGATGCCGGCTTGGAGCCCAGAGCTTTAGGCTTGAAGGTTTAAAGGTAGGGTTTAGGGTTTAGGGTTTAGGGTTTAGGGTGAGCCCCAGAGAGTTGGAATCCGGATTAAGGACAAATAGTGCTGGGATTCCCTATGCACTACTCTTAAGGATTGAGGCTATTGGGTTTCCAACGTTTGGGCTTCAGGGCTTCGGGGTTGGTGGGGATTCTAACTTCAGGTTTGGGGCTTGGTTTTTTTTTGTTTGGGGCTTGGGGTTTCGGGTTTAGCGTTTAAGGCGGAAGACGGAGTCGCTTTTGTCCGGACTTCCTTACGGTAGTGAGGCATGGCTCGAGCACATGCTAAGCCTTGGCCCCAAAAAGCGACCCTATACAAAAAACACGAATTCCCTTCCGCTTCTTCGGGAAGAATCCGGACTTCGTGTGATCTACGGATTAGCTGCTACGAGCTGAGAAGCGCAGGCGCCAAAATTGTCAGACTACGCATTTAAACAATTTAAAAGGTGCTTTCTGCAGACCACCCGGCACGATGCGGGACTCGCGAGGAAGACTCGGGCTCTTGAGGACTCCTTCGATGTTCGCTCTGGCCCCATCCTCATTCCCGTCACAGAGCTCTACTACGGAATTGTTTGATCGTCCTTGGCTCAGTCCTCGTAGCGTTGCCACATCGTTTGCTGAAGAAGCCTCTCAAGTACAAGAGCCTTCTCGGGGTCACGCACTGCTTCGCGAAGACGGGACAAGGACAACCACCCATACGCCCTGTGCATTGCCTGCACAGCATGCACATGGTTTGCGATCAACTCCTCCACCTTGTGTCGCAAGAAGCCCGACGTCACCGTGATCTCTGCACATCTGTTCTGAGTACCTGCCCAGAGAGATGCGCGTTCAAGGATCGTCGCCGTTCGTGCGACGACACACATGCGCAAGTCATGGCTTTGGTTTTGCTTGCTGATCTCCTCCATGATGGGCTTGGCTTCTCGCCAATCTGCAACGAGCAGTATGCTCCCCTTCCGGCCCTCCAGCCAGCTGAGAAAGCCCATGGATTTCTTGTGGCAGACGAACTTGCATCCGAATCTGAACGCAAGAGCTGCCAACTCTTTGCGGACCACGGCCTGCTCCGGCTTCAAGCAATGCTCGAAACACCAAACAAGCCACGTGCGAACTTCATCCGCCTGGTGTCCGGCCTGGCGAGCCATTCAAGCGCGAAAACGGTTGGCCCAAGTCTACAGCACCAAACAAGCGAGCCACTGTTAACGCGAGCAGTTATCGTGGTGGACACTGGGGCAACAGACCACCTTTCACCCGAAGCTCTAAAGACTCATTGAAGGCTTACAGTGAGCCCCAGAGAGTTGGAACCGGATTAAGGACAAATAGTGCTGGGATTCCCTGTGCACTACTCTTAAGGATTGAGGCTATTGGGTTTCTAACTTTTGGGATTCAGGGCTTCGGGGTTTGGGAGGGATTCTAACTTCAGGTTTGGGGCTTGGGGTTTCGGGCTTAGGGTTTATGGCGGAAGACGGAGTCGCTTTTGTCCGGACTTCCTTTGCGGTAGCGAGGCATGGCTCGAGCACATGCTAAGCCTTGGCCCCAAAAAGCGACCCTATACAAAAAACACGAATTCCCTTCCGCTTCTTCGGGAAGAATCCGGACTTCGTGTGATCTACGGATTAGCTGCTGCGAGCTGAGAAGCGCAGGCGCCAAAATTGTCAGACTACGCATTTAAACAATTTAAAAGGTGCTTTCTGCAGACCACCCGGCACGATGCGGGACTCGCGAGGAAGACTCGGGCTCTTGAGGACTCCTTCGATGTTCGCTCTGGCCCCATCCTCATTCCCGTCACAGAGCTCTACTATGGAATTGTTTGATCATCCTTGGCTCAGTCCTCGTAGCGTTGCCACATCGTTTGCTGAAGAAGCCTCTCAAGTACAAGAGCCTTCTCGGGGTCACGCACTGCTTCGCGAAGACGGGACAAGGACAACCACCCATACGCCCTGTGCATTG
Organism: Symbiodinium sp. CCMP2592; assembly: GCA_905221615.1. Classification (NCBI taxonomy): domain Eukaryota; class Dinophyceae; order Suessiales; family Symbiodiniaceae; genus Symbiodinium; species Symbiodinium sp. CCMP2592. The sequence goes on from CAJNDT010000924.1 coordinate 559,257, forward strand.
CCTGCACAGCATGCACATGGTTTGCGATCAACTCCTCCACCTTGTGTCGCAAGAAGCCCGACGTCACCATGATCTCTGCACATCTGTTCTGAGTACCTGCCCAGAGAGATGCGCGTTCAAGGATCGTCGCCGTTCGTGCGACGACACACATGCGCAAGTCATGGCTTTGGTTTTGCTTGCTGATCTCCTCCATGATGGGCTTGGCTTCTCGCCAATCTGCAACGAGCAGTATGCTCCCCTTCCGGCCCTCCAGCCAGCTGAGAAAGCCCATGGATTTCTTGTGGCAGACGAACTTGCATCCGAACCTGAACGCAAGAGCTGCCAACTCTTTGCGGACCACGGCCTGCTCCGGCTTCAAGCAATGCTCGAAACACCAAACAAGCCACGTGCGAACTTCATCCGCCTGGGGTCCGGCCTGGCGAGCCATTCAATTGGCGAAAACGGTTGGCCCAAGTCTACAGCACCAAACAAGCGAGCCACTGTTAACACGATGGACACTGGGGCAAGTATCAGTTCTCGGCCCTTCAATCCAAGGCCCTTGACAGCGAAGGCGTCATTCGGGTTATTGGGAATGTGGCATTCATTTTGATTGAGAATAAACAGAAGCAGTAGATTTGCCAACTTCATCGACGGCAACACCCTGCTCATTGTCATGAACAGCATCATGACCAACAGCCATCCCGCCAATGCCTTTGTCATCAGCATCATCATCATCATCATCATCGTCATCAGCATCCTGGGTAGCAACATCCTCTTCTTCTTCCACTATCCATAGACTTAACCATATGGAAACCTCCTTGGCGATTCCCGTGAAGACTGCACCCGACCCTGCCCCCGGGCGGTAGCGTGGGAAACACCGAGGGCCGAGACGGTGTCACCGGGATCGGCCTCGGAGGTAGCGGGCGGGGCCTCGGATCCGAGAAAGACGGGACTCATTTGGGAGTTTCCGAAAATTTGGGATACCTTATTTGGGGGTCCTTATAATAAGGATCCTACTATTTAGGGTACTACATTTTTTGTTTTAAAGTGTGTTGGGGCCTTTCTCGTGCAGGACACATTTTCATGGTGGGGCTTAGGGTTGCGACAAGTTTGGGGTTCAGGGTTCAGGCGGTGGTCGGGTCTAGTGTTTTGGGTGTAGACTGAAGTTCATGATGATGGTGATGGACATGATGATGATGGTGATGAGGCGGAAGGATGATGATGATGAGGATGATGATAAAGATGGTGATGACGATGATGATGGTGATGATGATGGTGATGATGATGATGGTGATGATGATGATGATTATTATTATGAGGCGGAAGATGATGAGGATGCTGATGATGATGGTGACGATGATGATGATGATGATGACGATGCTGGTGATGCACGGGATGATGAGAACGATGACGACGACGAGGATGATGATGATGATGACGGTGAAGATGAAGATGAACATGAAGATGAACATGAAGATGATGACGATGATGATGGTGATGGTGATGATGATGGTGGTGGTGGTGGTGATGGTGACGATGACGATTAAGGTGATGACGATGATAATGATGATGGTGGTGATGGTGATGACGATAGCATGAGAAGCAGAACAACCTTGCTAACCATCTCAGAACAATCATGATATGTTGCTAGCAGCACTGATCAAGTCATTTTCTCAGAAACAGCAAAAATTACTGGCAGCGCGGCAACGATTGTGGCAGCAGCACGAAATAGCACAAAGGCAACAGCCAGACGGAACAGGGAGAACAGCCAGGAATCCTGAACACTCAATCCCAAAACCAATGCCTCGCAGCCCACAAGCCCCAGCAACCCTTCAAGCAGGGCCAACAGATGCTGGGCCTGGAGGGTTAGAGGCTTCAGACGCAGCAGCGAAAGAAAGTTCACAGGGGTTCGGCACTTCATCCCACCGATGAACATGACGACAGCATGAGCTACGGTGACAGGTATCAATCAGAACAAGCATGACAACTCTGTGATGGCAGCAAGAGCAGCAGCAGCAGCAACAACAACAACAACAGCGATGGGAGTAATCACAGTAACCACGGCCAGAATTAAGAGGGGAACCAGTGCTAAAGGTCTACGAAATCAGATGTCCGAAGTGGGGAAGTTCCTGATTCAAGACGACCGCCGTAGTTCGGGTGTGCAGCCAAAGGTGTTTCTAGACCCCGTACAGCTTAGTGGCTTTTTTTGGGCCTTTAAACTGGACGTCAGATGGTCTAAGAGCCAGTCTGGGGCCAAGGCTTTGTCCTGAAAAGATCATATGAATTTGAGAAACTCCGCCGAGATCAACCATAAGCATCCCAACACGAAGAGCTATCGTCTTAAGCAGGATGCTTGTGCCTTTCTCCGAATACTAGTAGCCACGTGAATTTGTTTGTTGTGCTGTCCCGATAAAAGCCCGAAGCCCTGCACACTTCGGCCGTAAATCCTGAACCCTAAACCCTGAAACCCCTGTAGATCCCTTATGGTACCCTTATAGCTCCCTTATAATAACCCCTATAGATCGCTTTCCCTAAACCCTAACGACTGAAACCTTGGCTCCCAAGTCTGCGGCCCCTGCGGCACTACGCCGCAGCCTCGTCCGGCCGTCGGTTTGGTGGCCGTGGCCTGACACCTCGCAGGAAAGGTATCAAAAACGAGCCGAATAGTAACACGAATGATGCAAGTTTCGGGGCCCACTGTACTACAAATATAATAAGGAACCCCCAAAAATATAGGTAATTGCTTAGGCGTAATAACAGTGTCGGTACAGAGTTTCTAGTAACGCCAGCTCAGAGAAGTTCTTGCGTGCAGGCTCATTCTCAAGGCTCAGGTGCCAAGGGCTAAGGCGGCCGACGAATCAGCGCTTGAGGGATATATGAAATTGCATTAAATTTAGGGTTTAGGGTTTAGGATTTAAGGGTTAGGGTTTAGGGTTTAAGGTTTAGGGTTTAAGGGTTTAGGGTTTGAGGGTTAGGGTTTAAGGTTTAGGGTTTAGAGTTCAAGGGTTTTAGGGTTTAAGGGTTTAGGGTTTTGCGCCTCATAAGAAAGCCCTTGTGACAACCTCTATAACATCTTCTTACAGCAACCTTATGTGAACAATGAGAACTGTACTATACTGAATTTAGAACCCTAGCAAATATTATAATTCTAGCTGTTTCTTAGGGATTATAATAACCAACAACTAAAAGTTATTTCTAAGTACCCCTAAGTGTAATTCAAGACTTTGCCCTGGCGCGCCAAGGCTGGGCGCCGTCTTTTAGGAGGATTCTATGATAAACCTTCTTACGGGCTTTGCGAGGGTTATGTGCAGGTTTGTATGGACATGATGAAGTTTGCAATTGCGCTTGTGAGTGTAAGAAGGGCTGTGAGAACTCTTCAAACAGAGGTTGCATCGGTTTTGCGTGTGTTTCACAGGGGCCATGGTCAAGGTTATGTTTTCCGTGGCAAGAGGGGTGTCGAATAGTTGCAAGAGTTTCATAACTTGCCTCTAAGCGCTGCTGCATGACATGCCAAAAATACAGAGGGGTGGACCCGAAACCCTTCGCCTTAGCACCTTCAAACAAACCTGCAGATAAGTACATGTAGTAGAGCCCTTGCACGAACCCCGACCTCGCCGTAAAGGTTTTAACACGAGAAGGCTCGTGTTCGCCTCTTAAACCCTAAACCCCTACTTAAAGGATCATGGGACTTAGTACCTAGGCTTATAATTAGGGTAACTATACTTATAACCCCAACTAAGGTACTTCTAACCTTACTTACTAAGTCTCATGATCCCCATTATAGAAGCCCTATACATCCCTTTAAGGAACCCTATTATAGAACCATAAGGAGCCCTAAGCCTTACTTACTAAGTCCCATGATCCTCCAAGTGGAACACCCGGATGCCTCGCCGCGGTAGCCGCTGCCAAGCGCCTGGCAGCCGCGGCTTGCGTCGCCTGCGGCACCTGAAAAGCTCAAGTCTGTCGGCTAAGAGGAACTTGGAGGATCATGGGACTTAGTAAGTAAGGTTATAAGTACCTTCATTGGGGTTATAAGTATAGTTGTTATAACTATAACCCTAGTTACTAAGTCCCATGATCCTTTAAGAAGGGTTTAGGGTGTAGGGGGTTCAGGGTTTGGTTGTCCCTCCTTGAGGGCTTAGGGCTTTGGGTGTTTGAGGGCTTGAAGCCCTTGGGGTGCAGGGCTTTTAGGGTCTCAAGGTTTGGGGTTTGAAGTCTTGAGCGTAGAGCTCGCCATTGGCCGTGAAAGCATAGAAGTTCAGTCTTTGATGCGGCTCTGGAGGTCAGGTGCAGGACGGAACCCTCTATGGCTCTTTACAGGGGAGAAGGGCTTTATCAGGCTTGATGGGGCTTGATAAACGAGGGCTTCAGGTTTCACGGCTGTTTTAGTTTTCGGATACAGGGTCAAGAAAAATGAAAATCAATTCAGAAGCCCTATTAAAGTCCTGATGAGTGAAGGGAGAAGGAAGGAATCAGCGGTCTGAACAGACATAGCACTTCCACCCTCGGCTTGAGCTGTGAACCTCGGGAATTGAAACTTCGGAGACCCCGCCCGGTAACCCGGCATCCGACCCGCTGACCTAAACCCTACACCCTAAACCCAAAACTCTAAACCCAAAACCTAGAGCCTCGGAGACCATCGCATGCTGTCTGGTGTAGGGATTTAGGGTTCAGGTCCGTTTAGGGTTTAGGGGTTTGGGGTTTAAGGGTTTAGGGTTTAGGGGTTTAGAGTTTAGGAAAAACTCTAAACCCCTAACCGCCTTAATCGCAAACCCTCCGAACCGGCACCCGTACTGAGGCACTGCACACCTCAAACCCTAAACCCAAAACGCTCGCGAACTCTTATGCAAGGGCCTTAATTAGAGTAGGGGCTCCATTAAAGGGGTCTATAAGGATTACTATAAGGGCTATAGGGGCCTTGATAATTAGAATAGGGTTTTGGGGCCCATTCTACCAAAAATAGCAAGGAGGAACCCCCAAAAATAGTAAAGCTAATGATTTAGGACCCCTTTAAAGGACCTCTCTTAAAGGAACCCAAAGGCCCTCAGGTATACGTAATTCTAAATCCCAGACACCTTGAAAGTCGCAGATCCTCCGAGTCTCAACCCATTTGGGGTTTAGGGTTTAGGGGTTCTGTACAGACCTCGATGACTCTATGAAACCTAACACCCCGCACCTAAACCCCTGCAAAACACATGTCCAGAAGCCCTACCCTGGCGGTAGAGGCCTAAGCGAAACAACATGTTAAAACCTTGACAAAACCGTCATCAAAACACCCAGATAAGACTCTAACAATGTCATGATAGCACCCGTCTAAGACGATCTGAGGAAAACCCTAAACCCTAAACCTAAACCCTAAACCTAAACCCTAAACCCTAAACCCTAAACCCTAAACTCTAAACCCTAAACCCTTTCAAGAAAGCCTGTCAGTAGAGGCCAGAAGCCTGAGAACCCGTATGAAACCGAACCAAAAAGCCCTATCAAGCCGTCATAGCACCCTCGGAGATGCACCCAAACCCCTACATCATCACAAATCCCTTTAAAAGCCCAAATTCGTCACAAACCCCTTAAAAAGCCCCCTACATCATCAAAAACCCCTGAAAAGCCCCAAAATCATCAAACCTCCCTTAAAAGAGCCCCGAATCGCCACAAGCCCCCTGAAAAAGGCCTGTCGGTAGAGGCCGTCCGAGCCAACAAACTGCACTTCCGCATGCGCTCGCGGATCGAATGCAGCGCCGACCTCCGGGTGCTTGGAGGATCAGGGGACTTAGTAAGTGAGGTTATAATTCCCCTAATTGGGGTTATAGGTACTTATAAATATAGCTACCTTATTTATAACCCTAGTCACTAAGTCCCATGATCCTTTAAGTGGAGTGCTTCTGGAGCTTTAAGGCCCTTTTAGGGCCTTAGGGTTTAGTTTTTCTGGGTTTAGGGTTTAGGGGTTTAGGGGTTTAGGGGTTTAGGGTTTTAGGGGTTTAGGGGTTTAGGGGTTTAGGGGTTTTGGGTTGGGGGTTCTGGGTTTAGGCGTTTGGGGTTTTTGTTTTTTTTTCTCCTCGTTCAGGGTCTAGGATTTGGCTTAGGATTTAGGGTTGAGGGTTCAGCGTTTTGGGGTACTGGGCTTTAGATGGCTTTAGGGTTGAAGGCTTGGGGTTTTGGGGTTTGGGGTTCTCGGGTTAGGGTTCTAGGGTTTAGGGTGTAGGACTTCAGGACTGAGGGAGTGTTTGGAGCATCATGGGACTTAGTAAGTAAGGTTATAAATACCTTAGTTGGGGTTATAAGTATAGTTACCCTAATAAAAAAAACCCTAGTTACTAAGTCCCATGATCCTCCAAGTGGAGTCTTGAGTCAAGTTCTGGTAGGAGTCCAAACGGTGCTAGCTGAGACCACGAGGGCCTCGCAGGGTTTGTCATGCCTTCACGGGGGTTGAATTAAGCCAGGGGCTTGGGATGTCGCAGTGTTTCAACCCGGAAGATGCCAACATCTGGCAAGCTGCGGGTTGAGGAGTGAGGGCTGGGGTTCCTTACCTTTGAATGGAGGGGGCCTTATAAAGGGGTCTATAAGGGTTACTATAAGGGATTTATAAGGGTACTATAATAGAGGGGCCTTAATAATCCTGTAACTTACCTTTGGTTAGTAGGGAATGGAGGAATGGGGTACAATTATAACTACTATTACATCCATTCGACCATTCCCTACTAACCGAAGGTAGGGTTTTGGGTTTTGGGTTTCGGGCTCCATCTTTGTGTTCCTGGTCCTCTTCATATGGGCAGTTCTCTACAGGTGCTGTTCTGGATCCCACAAAGACTGCGTCACGGTTCTGGTACAAAGACGGACTTTAAAGAGTACGAAAGATCAACCCAAACTTAAAGAACCTCCTATATACTGTGGCTAAATACACAGTTCACATTTGACATGTTGGCAACATGCTCTACGTTCTGTCAGTTTGGTCGCAACGCTGATTTTCGTAAGGTCTTTATGTTCGGCATAGTACTCAGTTTTCCAGACGGTCAGACTTGCAAGAAGGATTTGTCTATGCCTGATGCTCTGCATTTGCTTACTGCTTTCTTTGTCCTGCGCTTTGGGCATATTTTACAATATTTTTTACATGTGCGCTAGTTTGCTATTCTTGGAGCTACACCCTTGCACCGAATGTCGGACCTTCATGCAGGAGGGGAGCCATTCGGCATACCAATTAAGTACATGTCTATGATCGAAGACCTTTCTGGAGAGACTCAGCATCTCTATGCCAACACGCTCATATGCACATGTCTATGATAGTTTGTCGCGGTCCTCTCTGCTGAGAGAGCTGTTGAGATGTGCTGCTGCCCTTCACGTGGAATCAACACAGCTTGAGCCTCATGCAAACATGAGCAGGCCGCTGACTCCTCACTGTGACGATGCGCATGCGGCCGAACTCACACCTCCCGACTTAAAGGATCATGGGACTTAGTAACTAGGGTTATAATTAGGGTAACTATACTTATAACCCCAATTAAGGTACTTATAACCTTACTTACTAAGTCCCATGATCCTCCAAGTATCATCGATCCTCGCGAGCGTCTTTTTTGATTCTCCGAAAAATCCAGAGGTCAGGGCTCTGCTCCCCGCTCCCCGCGACCTCCTCATTCTCCGAGGACCTTTTCGGACTTGCCTGACAGAAAGGGGCACCCCAACACCCATGTGGGCGTTTCCGAAAATAGGGGACCCTAATATGGTACCCGAAATAGTAGGATCGTTATTATAAGAACCCCAAAATAAGGTACCCCCTAGTTTTCGGAGACACCCATTCATGTGAAGGTCTTAGGAGCTTGAGGGTTGTCTTGTTTGATGTGGGCCCTTTTCTGCTTCTCGGTACCATCGGAATAGCTGGTGGGTAGAGTCTGAGGGACTGGGATGGGGTGCCCGCAGTATCGAGTGCGTCACCGGAGACCCCAGTGCTTCGGAACATTCCCCATGGCTCATGGGAAAAAGGAAGCAAGTCTGCCAAAGCTGCGGTCACACATGCTGCTGATAACCTTGTGCACAGCGCCGTCAGTGGAAGGCATGATGGCCCAGATGGGGAAAACATTCCTTTCGACGAATGAAGGTGTCTCGAGTTATGTGCATGATGGCTCGAAGGGGAAACATGCCACTCAAACAACAAAGATGACTGCTGCAAGGAGCGACGTGAAAAGCTGCTATTTACCTTGTTACACAACGAACCTGGTTTGGTTGCCGTGTGGTGTGGTGGTTGGGAACCACTGGGCAAACAACAGTCGCCCATTTTGGCCGCTGCAGAAGACAGGTCAATGCCCTTGCAGGGTCGCGGTTGATTTCAGATCTCACAGCTGGACGACGAATTCTGCAGGCCGGCGTGCTGGTTTTCTTCATGGGAACCCTTATTGCTGAATGCTAGGCATATGCTCGAGAAAATGTCGCCCAACAACTTTGCGTGTTGCATGAGATGGAGGTGTGCCAGCTGTCGTGAACACCTTGATGCGGAGGCAGCTGAGGCTGCGACAGTGGCACCAGGTGGGCATGAAGACAAGCATTTCTGGTGCACGGGTGACGCCGAGTCGCGCGCTGCGGCGTGGACTCGTAAGACAGCCAAGTTGAGCATGGACTTCCGAGATCCACGTGAGCAAGCAGTCAAGTGTCAAACATGCTTTGACCGACTACAGTAGTGCGGAAGGGACTGGATGCCACGGAAATCAGACTTGTGCTTTGGGATCCAGGCGGCAACACCTAAGATGAATGCGGGCTCGCCGTTGTCGTGTTGGCTCAGGAAGCAAGACGGTGAACGCAGCGCGCTGTAAAGCTTTCGCTTCGCAGTGACTGAGTTGAGGGTACACTTCGCCCCTGCTGCGCCACACTTTTCCAGTTTCGTCGAATAAAGGCGCCGGGATAATTAGGAGACAGGGTTTTGGGGCCCTTTGTACTATAACTACAATAAGGAACCCCCAAAATAGTATAGTCGTGAGGCGGAGACAGCAGCATGAGCTGGTCCTCCCCCCCGTCCCCCCGAGCCATCACTCCTAGTGCTGTCGGCCTTCAGGAGAGGCCCTTAGTCTCTGAGGATGGAATTCAATGCATGAGTTTTGGGACGCGCCGTAAAGCCGCATCCCTGAAGCTTCAGCCCCAAACTCCCCAACCCTACTTGGAGGATCATGGGACTTAGTAAGTAAGGTAAGTAAGGTTTAGGGTTCCTTATGGTTCTATAATAGGGTTCCTTTAAGGGATCTATAGGCTTCTATAATGGGGATCATGGGACTTAGTAAGTAAGGTTATGAGTACCTTAATTGGGGTTATGAGTATAGTTACCCTCTTTTTAACCCTAGTTACTAAGTCCCATGATCCTTTAAGCAGACCAAGCCCTAAACTCCTAAACCCCAAACCATAGCACCTAAACTCCGAAGTAAACCCTAAACCCCTAACCCTTGCGTAAACTCCTGATGCTGGGCCTCTCCCCGAATCTCAGGTCAACTTGGGAAGTGTCTCGGCCGGCGATTCGCAGGCTTCCATCAACTTCTGCAAGCCTCCCTGAGGGGTTTCGAGAGGATTTCTTAAGGGTTCAGGGTTGAGGGTTTAGGGTTGTTTCAAGGATTTGTTAGGGGTTTAAGGTTTCGAAGCTTGGGGCTGTGGCTGTTGAGGGTTTCGTAGTTTTGGGTTCTCGGGCTTTAAGGTTTCATAGTTTTGGGTTTTAAGGTTGAGGGTTTGAGGGGCACGAGGCATGAGGTGGTCAAACATCTGCGATGGCGGCGCATAGGGTTTTTGGGGGTTCCGCGTTTATGGCTTAGGGTTTCGAGTTCCGGGCGTATTAGGATTTGGTGTGGGGAACTCTCCGGGGTTTTGGGATTAAGGGTTTTGTGGCTTTTGGGTTGGGTGCGGCCCCCAGTCAGTAATAGTTGAATAATACTCATAATATAGATATATTGGGACCTTAATAGTAGCCCTATTATAGACTATTACTGTATGGGGGCAGTACATAACTTTTGGGGATATGAAGGTGCTTCCGATGGTCATGGTCGGAACGACAGCACTCCCAACGACGACGGCTTTACGCCGTTGTCGCGAAGCCAAGAAAGCCGACGACGGCGGCTTCCCTATACTGAACCTAAACCCCTCGCAAAAAATGATACTTCTAGCTGTTTCTTAGGATTGCAGGAACCAAACATTAACAATCTTGTCTAGGTTCCCCTAAGTTCCGAGCTTTCGGGATTTTTACGTAGCGCCTGGAGGTTCCAAGCCTGCACCCCGAGAGCCCGCAGCAGATGCCTTGGCCGGAGGCTTCAGGGGGGCTTTGAATATCAGCTCCCGGCTTGAAGGAAACATGGAGGCGGCCGGATATCTACTCTAAGGTTTAGGGTTTGGTTTAGGGTTTCAAGCTTTGGGTTTAGGGTTTAGGGTTTGGGGTTCAGGGTTTAGGGTTTCGGGTTTAGGGTTTAGGGTTTAGGGTTTCGGGTTTAGGGTTTCGGGTTTAGGGCTTAGGGGATATCAACACAACTCGCTGGCATGACTGGCACCTGTTCAGCCTGGGGCATAAAATGTCTTCACTTCGGACTTGGCATCCGTCACATATCCATCACCTTCCTGGAGGGTGTCTGGGAACTGCGGGGGCTTTTCTTGTCTGACCGCTGCACTCTGCTCGCAAATTCCTCTCTTCGTCTTGACTTCAAGGTTCACCTCGCAAGCGCCTGGATCCTTCTTCAAGCTTCCGGGTTCGTTAAAGGTTTAGGTGTTCAGGGGTTCAGCGGCTCAGGGCTACTTAAAGGATCATGGGACTTAGTAACTAGGGTTACAATTAGGGTAACTATACTTATAACCCCAATTAAGGTACTTATAACCTTACTTACTAAGTCCCATGATCCTCCAAGTAGGGCCTCATGCCAATATTTTCATGCCATGGGGCACCGCCTTCAGACTGTCGTTGCCTGAGCAGGGATGATCCCGGTTTATAAGGTTTGGGGTTTAGGGTTTAGGGTTTAGGATCCCGGTTTATAAACTTTGGGGTTTAGCGGGGGTGACCCAAACCTCCCGCTTTCCTACATGCTTGGGGTTTGGAGTTTAGGATGCCTAATGCTTCAAATGGGAGTTTCCGAAAATGGGGGACCCTAATATAGTACCCCAAATAGTAGGATCCTTATTATAAGGACCCCCAAATAAGGTACCCCTAATTTTCGGAAACTCCCAACTTCTTTTTTTTCAAAGTTGAGGTGACTTTTGTAGGCCGGCGGTGGCTCTCCCATGTTGGGGTTCCTCAGGCTTTGGATCCTGCACAGAATCCGTTGCGGTGGCTGAGGAAGGAAGCATGTAAGCTAGGTTCTGGGTTCTTGGTTTTTTTTGAAGGGCCCTTTTTCCGTCTGCACTGGTTTAGGGTTTAGGGTTTTACTTACAGGCTAGCGTATTCTGGCGGACCGAAATGTCCATAAACCCCGACCTGAATACCTACACCTGCGGTTTTCCTGGCGTGTCATGTACAGTCAGCATCGCTCTTGTTGCAGGGGCAAACGCGGAAAATCAGCATACACCGCAGAACCCATTCGATATGACGATGATGTGTTGATGCTGAGGCTGAGGAGCCCATTATATTACAATCATAAGAAGGAACCCCCCAAAATAGTATTGGTAATTATTTAGGCCCCTATAGTACGTATCGGCAGTTGAGACTTCTTGCCTTTGCGATTTAGCCTCGAGGGATGAAGGGGTTTAGGGGTTTATGGGTTTAGGGGTTAGGGGTTAGGGGTTTAGGGTTGAGGAATTTAGCCGTTTAGGTTTTAGGGGTCTTCGGGATGGTGGAGTCCTCAGGCTGGGCTTGGGGTCTCCCGGCAAGGCGAATCTTAACAGCCCCAGTGGACCTGCAACATTCGACCTAAACCCTCTCATCTCAGGGCTTCGAAACCCTTATAGAATCCTACTCCCGAACCCTGAACCCCTGCTCCCTAAACCCCAGTATATGCACGTGTATGTATGTGTATATATATATATGTCTATATATATATATATATATGTATACTAGACTTTTCTTTACAGAAAATAACATATTACAGGCCCTACATATACATAGATATGTACAATAATAATACACATATATGCATATATATATATAGATATCACGATCAAGGCCTCGACGGCAGACGCAGACGACCTCGCAGTCCGCGCTCGGCTTCGGAAGGAGCTCGGAGATCTTCTCCAAGCACTCCTCCAGGGTTCCTTTAAAGGGCTCCTTTAAGGGATACTGTAACGGTTTAAGGGTTCCTTCAAGGGATACTATAAGGGATCAATAATGCTTCCTTTAAGGGATACTGTAAGGGTATTATGATGGTTTCTATGGGAGTTCCTTTAAGGGGTTCCTTTAAAGGGTTCCTTTAAGGGATACTATCAGGGTACTGGTAGTACCTTTCTAGATGGGTACTATAGTATGGGGGCCTTACTAATTAGACTGGGGTTCCTTTAAAGGGTTCCTATAAGGGCTTCGGGTTTGCTATACAGGTGACAAAAAGGGCGACTGCAAAGGGCTAGATGCAGAGCCTCTAGATAGTAAGAGTATGAGAGAGCAGTAGGACGAGGATTCCTAGGTTGTCCACCAAGAACGGCTCAGAGTTTAGACTCTGGTTTGGGAGGGGGTCCGTGGAAGGTGACCCTCCCCGGGCTCTCCGATCAACCACATGCTTTAAGGGCTTCAGGGTTGAGGCTTTAAGGCTTGGGGGGTTGAAGATTCCGGGTTCAAGCTGTCAGAGCACCTAAAGGAACCATTATGGATCCCTTATAGTATCCCTTTAAAGGACCCCTTAGAAACCATTATAGATCCCTTACAGTATCCCCTTCAGATTCTCCAGTGCTCAGCTGCCCTGCGCCCGGCCAGCCTTGTCCTTAGCCCCGAGGCTACCCTGAAGCACGGTTTAGGGTTTAGGGTTTAGGGTTTCGGGTTTCGGGTTTAGGGTTTAGACCGTGAAGGTCTTAAGTCGCAGACATTCAATCCCCGTGAACCCGGACACACTAGATGAACCCCCTTGTTCAATCGCCTTGTCGTCCGAAAACTTGATCTTGCGCAGTGGCCAGTTGTGGGCGCCCTGCGAAAAAGGGGTCAAAGTTCAACAGTCCGCAATCCCAGAAGTCAAAGGCAATGGGGCAGAATCAATGGCAGTGCCAATATCAGGGCCCATTTTTGACCAGTGCTCGCGTCATGAAGATTACGCTTGTTTTGGTGGCGTATCTAGAAGATGAGCGCAACTTCACGTTCAGAACTGGTAGCTTCTCACGTTGGGAGATCCCCTGTCGAAGGGTGTTGTCACTAGATTCACTAGAGCCGATGGTCCGAAGTCCACTTTCCGAATCCCAGCATCGCTAACCCTACTCGCTTTGGGCTATCATCCCCAAACCGCTAACCGCACCCACCTGAAATCCAATTTTTAGACTCTCATATCACTCGTGTCCAACCTACTAACCTCGAAGTTACTGCCTTATCAGCTTGTACAGACCCCAGAAACTTCTCAACGATCCCTCGCCTTAACAAATCAAGAAACTCTCGACATCAAACCCCTCAAACCTGAAAGAACACGCTAAACCCAGAATTTGCTGCAGCTCCGAAAACCCCCAACCCATGAAGCCCAAAACCCTACACCTCTAAACCCCTAAAACGTCACGTCCAGCCTAAAGACCCTGTAAAGGCACCATCGACCATGCAAGAATCACAAGTTCAACAAACTGTTCAACCAGAGGCCAGAAAAGAACTGAACAGTCGGCCTGCAACCGGCAAACTGCAAAGTGGCTGGGCTGCCTCCCCGAGATAGCCGGCAAGAGGCTTTGAAGGGCTACCGTAGGGCTTTGAAGGGCTACTGCGGGGTAACGGGTTTAGGGTGTACGTAGGGGCTTTGATGGCCTATTGTAGGGCCTTTACTTTAGAAGGAAGTTTGATGGGATGCACAGGGGCTTTTATGCGAGCGATTTCGGGGCTTTGTAGGGGCTTAAGGGCTTTGGGCCGGCGACTGCATGTATAGAGCTTTATAGGTACTCGGGGGATGTAGGGTTTGGGGTTTTGGTTCAGGATTGAGTCGGGGATTAGGATTCTAAAGGTTTGCTCTGGGACTCGCCCCTGAGCGTATTGGGAGGCAACGTACTTGAAGGTCTATGAGTCTTGTGGGTTTTCGTGGGTTTCCGGATCACTGTTCAGTCAGCGCAAAACCCAAATTCTAATCCCTAGCCGCTAAAGCCCGAAACCCCACACCTGGGCTTTGAATTGCTGGGTGGCGACTGTACCTGGGATCCGGATATCAAAGCCTCGGAACGGGGCAGGAGTGCTGCACCGAGTTTAGGTTCGGGTTTGTGGCTCAGGATATCGGGTTCAGGGGTTACGATATGGAACTTAAGGACTTAGGAGTTTGAAGGTTTTGGAACTTAGGAACTAGGATTCCGGGTTTGAGGCTTAGGGCTCTACGCAACGAACCATCAGCACTCCGTCCTCAACGCCTGAATCCTGGACCCCAAACCCTGTACAGCCTCTTCTGAAGACAGCATCACAGCCCTGGCCTCACGTCCAGGAGGAGCGTGGGAATTTTGGCCAGAAGCCGGGCACGAAGCTCGGACGCAGACATGCCTTGGCTTCAGGACTGCCGTGGATTGGCTCTTTGTGTTCGAAGCCTCTTTTCCGTCACGCGGCGTCTGGAGAAGGAAAGCCCTCATGGGCTTCGGGTCTAGGCCCTAAGCTTTCGGGTTACGGGGGTCGGGGGTAGGGCTCAGAGCTACATAGAGTGGAAGGGAAGAAAGAAGGATGACAACATGTCTTGCGTCGGTTTCACTTCAACATACAACTCTTTCTGACTCCCCCAAGGGAGCCCGCTTCATCAATTCAGCGATACCATACAGATGACATGTTTTTTTCTTCGTGGCTCTGTCCGAAGTACTTCGGTGAATTCCGGCTTCCGGTATTGGACGCTCTGGCACTGGGACACTGCAGTGCGGCAAGCCGGTCGCAGACTGCAGCCGCCTGCCGCATGCATCTGGGACATGTGTCGGCAACTGCCGAACAAAGCAGCAACCTTGCGGCGTAGTCCCACAAGAATGGCTTCTTGGTTTTGCTCGTCACGGACATGCCATGTCGAAACTCTTCGCGGTGGAGGAGAGCGGCAGTCACTATGATGGATACTCGCCAGGCAGTGTCTGCGGCGATGCCAGAGTGAACCGTGGAATTGAACGGCGTCATCAAGATCTGCCCATTTCCCCATCCAGCTGCTATGGCGTTGATAGCCCCGATCACATGGGGCGCGAACATCAGGGAACACCAGAACTGGTGGGTCATGGAACTGGCTCCTGCATAAGTGCCTCAACCTCAATGCGTAACTCCAGAGAGCATACTCAAAGAGCAGAAGTGGCTGCAGCCGTCGCCACCCACATCGCCCGGAAAGCGAGCATGCCGGATTGCAGGTGCACCAGATCGAAGCTAGCACGCAGCAGCACTCTCACCTCCTGCGCCGCGACCGTAGCAAGCGGGTCATGACCTGGAACTCCTACGTGAAAGAACTCCTCGCAACCCGTGCAAGCAACATCGTCGCAATGAGCTGCAACCGCGAACCAGACATCACCCAAGCGGGTATTGCCTTTGCTTGACTTGCCCAACAGTACTTGTGCAGCTTTCCGAACCGGACCAAACATGGCATCGAGATCAGTATGTTGCTGTAGTATAGTGATACTATGTGCAAGGTGGGGTTAGTCGCATTTAGCGGTCGGCTGTCCGACGCAAGCTTTGCAATTCCGCGCGTTCGGACTCATCGATGCAACACCGGCTGTGAGCCAGTGTGGCGCACCTTGGCCGTGTCCTATACTGAAAACTATGCCATCTACCATGCTACATACTATGCTATCTACTATGCTATCTACTATGCTATCTACTATGCTATATACTATGCTATCTACTATGCTATAAACTATACTCTACTATGTGCGAGCATCATCTTCGTATCTGGTCCTG
This sequence comes from Symbiodinium sp. CCMP2592, assembly GCA_905221615.1. Taxonomy (NCBI): domain Eukaryota; class Dinophyceae; order Suessiales; family Symbiodiniaceae; genus Symbiodinium; species Symbiodinium sp. CCMP2592. The sequence goes on from CAJNDT010000924.1 coordinate 575,179, forward strand.
CAACCCTTGAGCCCGGAACCCAGCCCCTTGCGAGACGAAGTGACTTTCCGTGGCATCACCGGCCATGTAGGGGCAACAGCCTGAAATCCGTCTCAGATTCCCACTTCAACTTTACTTACATTTTAGTGCCCACTGTTTGAGAGCTTGGGGGACCTTTGAGAGTGGATGGCTCCGGGATGTTCTTCAGACCCGCGGAATACAAGAGAGGCGTGCTATTGGAGTTGTCGCTGCCCGGGTTTGTGGTCCAGAGTCCAGTGCTGAGGATTTAGGGTTGTCGCTTTTAGGGTTACGACTGATGGTACTCCAATCCCGATCATCTTTCGTCCTCACCAGTCTTGCCCTTTTTGCCCTTCCAAAGCATCACAAAGCACTTTTGCGTACTCAGCATGACGACCGTGTGATTGTCATTCTTACGCGCATAACCCTGAACGCGAGAAACAAAAATATCCTAGAACGTTGTCCCATCCCGATAGGGTTGGGTGTATGGTTCGGAGGCATGTACACTTGGTCCTGATGAGCACTGAAGCATCAAACCCTGCAACCTCAATCCCAAACGAACCCAAAACCCCAACCTCTGAACCCCAGACCCTACCCATAGCAAAAAAAGTCCCTCGACCTGGCCGGGGGTTTAGGGTTTAGGGTAGGGACTACCCCTATAGATCCCTTATAGTACCCTTATAGATCCCTTATAATAACACATATAGATCCCTTTAAAGGAACCCTAAACCCTAAACGGTTCCCAGCAGGCTGAGTCCCCGCCTTCGGGCGGCAGCGTCCGCTGGCTGGCATCGTTGGCTTTCAGTCTCGGGGTTTAGGGTTTAGGGTTCCTTTAAAGGGATCTATAAGGGTTATTATAAGGGGTCTATGGGGTACTATAAGGGATCTATAGGGGTTTCAGGGTTTAGGGTTTAGGGTTTAGGATGTTTGGGTATCTTTGGGGATTTGGGTTGGGAGTGTAGGTTCTGGGGTAGTTGTGTTCGGAGTTCTGTGCAGAGCGGAGGGTTGCGGGTTTAGGGACTGAAGGCTTGCAGTTTGGACTTTAGAGTTTTTGTGGTGGAAGTTGGAAGGATTTAGGTTGTTAATGCGGACTATGCGTGGCGAACGAAACTGCCCGTTCCCACAACCCGAGAGCGATCCTTCTGTAAGCTGACGGAAAAACGGAACTCCGAAACCCATCTTCCCCGAGGAAATAGTGGGGAGGAGTCATTTGGATTTAGTTATCCAGGGTATTAGGGCTTGGGGTGGGTGTGGGGTTCTGACTGGCCTGCTCAAATTCACCATGTAGGTCGGCTGCAAGATGTTCGTGGCATCATAGCACAGCATCTTCCCCCTCACACGCCGGGGTTTGGAGTTCAGGTATTGTGCGACAGGGTTTGATGCTGGGTCAGACCGTTCGCGATGTCAGTCAAGATCTTGTAGGACTGCTTCCAAAAGCCGTCTTCCTAATTACGGTGACAAGTTGGCATCTGTTACATTACAACACCCGTGCCACACAAGTACAACACGAATGAGAGCTCTCACTGCCTCCGCGACCAAACAAACGAATACCCCAGCCCTTTTCCGCAATCAATATGAGATCCGTGGAACCGTGGAACGTAAGCCCGAGATCCTAAAAACTCTTCAAAAAACTGGAGAAATCGCTCCATGGCCACAGCAGAGGGGTTAGGGAACACTTGCGGGCACCCAGGAGCATAGAGCGGCGGGCCACTGCAAAAGGGAAGCGAAACCTCTTACAAGATGCCTGAACTATAAACCGTCTGAACCTACCTAAACCCTAAACCTTTAACCGTCTGAACCTAAAACCCTACATTTCTGGGACTTCACCACACAGCAGGACATGAGTCGACCACCGCCTCAAACAGGACTCATGAAGCGGCGATGACTTTGCAAGGACCTGCGGCTGGATCGCGGCCCATGCTTGAAACATTGCCCCTTTGGTTGAATCTGCCCAACGTCGCATCTTGCGCGACCTGCTCCCTTTCCCCATGCACCAGCGAGTTGTGCTCAACGCGGTTCACAGACACAACAAGCAAGCTGCCCAGACAAGATGACACATCCTTGTCATAAGTGTCGCTGTGCTGTGCAGTATGGATGCGGTGTTTATATGTGGGGCCACCTGCAAGACACTATACATAGTCTGAAGAAGAACACCCCGCGTAAGATTCTATGCCACGATAGCAGTCTTCTTGGTGTGATGCAACAACGTGCAGATCCTGTATGGGGCTAAAGTGTGCATGCTATGAGGTAGCATCGTGAAGCTCGGCATCCTGCGCGTGCAACGGGGGAGCATATGAAGCTCGGCATGCACCTTCTCTGGCCCCAAGCAGGCATGACGAAACGTGAGACGGAAGATCTCGTAACTATGCTACAACCCTAAAACCCCCAAACACTAAGCATCCCTAAAACCTTGATGAAAATGCTTCGCTGAAATCACCCTAAACCCCTAAACCCCAAACCCTAAACCCGAAAGCCCTCAACCCTAATCCCTAAACCCTAGAGATCCCTTTAAGGAACCCCTATAGATCCCTTTAAAGGGGCCTTCATGACTTCCAGTGCTGCCATGGACCCGATGACTCCCACCACAGGGCCGAGGACTCCGCTCTCCTTCGCAAGGCTCCGAAAGGGTCCAAGGGGCTCTGAGCCAAACGGAGCTAGGGTTTAGGGTTTAGGGAGTAGGGGGTAGTAGTAGTAGTAGTAGTAGTAGTAGTAGCAGCAATTGGTATAATGGCCGTCTTGAACAATTACTGCTCGCGCGACTACGATGTACATTATGATTCTTGAATCCATACTATTGGGATCGCACTTCTGACCCGTATCCCGGTTTAGGATCTCTCGGCCTTGGTTTCCCAGATTCGGTTTCACGGAGCAAGGCGGGCTTAAGCCAGAAAGGCGCCAAATCGAAGTCACCAACCGCAGACTGCCAGAAATCGAAACTCAGAAGGCCCAAATCCCACAAGGGTTTAGGGTTTAGGGTTTAGGGTTTAGGGTTTAGGGTTTAGGGTTTAGGGTTTAGGGTTTAGGGTTTAGGGTTTAGGGTTTAGGGCCTAAGAGTTGCTAGGGGAAGGTTGCGACAAGCATAATAGGGGCCCCCTCAAGGAACCAAGGAACCCTTAAACGAAACCTTGGAGGGAACCCCTTACAGGAACCCTAAAATCGAAATAGATATTAAAGAGCCCTCATGGTATAGTATCCCTTGAGGGAACCCCTTAAGGGAACCTTTAATAAAGGAACCCGTAATGGCCTCGCAGGAGGCGACTTGGGCCAAGTCTGCTTCGGCGGTCGGTGGGGGAAAAACCTTTGGAGAGCTGGGATCACTTGACTGTCTGGTGCTTAGTAGAATTTGGGGGTTAAGGTGTAGGGTTTAGGACTACGATAATACTATAATACTATTCATTATAAGGAGCCCCTAGGGCTCAGGGTTTAGAGTTTAGGGTCTTTGGAGTGCTTGGGTCGCTTGCTTGGGGGCCTTGGCCAAGAATTGTGCACTGCTCTAGTACAGCATGGTATTATAGGTGCGTTATACTCATGTATATTATGTTCACAAGTCTTAGGTCAAAACATGTAATGCTAGATTGCGCAAATGTGGATACATATTATATATACATATACACAACATTGTATTGTACTATCGGCCTTCTGAAAGGGGTCAGAATGCAAGGGGGGCGGTTCGAGCCCTAAACTCCTCAGCCGTGCAGATAGACACGACAAAGAAGCTCTGCAGCGGCGTGGCCAGCCCTAAACCCTAAACCCTAAACCCTAAGACATGAGGCTTCTGCCGACACTCCTGAGCTCAATTGCTAAAGTGTGGACTCAAATATTAAGGACCCAAACAGGACATCAGCATAAACACTTTATAGGGACATCCTTACCTTATTGGGCCTCAATACTATAATACTATAATGCTACAATACTATAATACTATAATACTATCATACTATAATACTATAATACTATAATACTATAATACTATAATACTATTCATTATAAGGAGCCCCTAAAATATACGCTGCTGCCAAGTCCTCGCTCGTTTCTGGACGGGTCGCGGAGCGGAGACAGGGGCCGCCCTCGAAGTTGTAGATGGCCAGCTGCCCGTAGAGCCTCGGAGACCATCGCATGCTGTCTGGTTTGGGGGTTTAGGGTTTAGGGTTCAAGGATTGGTGAGTGGGGAATGGGTCATGGGGACTCTTTTTGGGGGTTGTATAGGGACTACTATAGGGATCCATTCCCCCATTCCCTACTAAGAACCAGACAGCACAAGCATCAACTTCTTCGACCGTACGACGATCAGCGAGCACCCACCGGCCGTTGATGGCGGCAGCACCCACGTACATCATCTCACATGGCACAGAGAGAACGAGTAGACAGCACCTCCTCACTCGAGATGATACTCTTTATCAACCAAAAAAGCGAGCTACTACGTGCGGAAGAATCTAACATACAACGAAAATACAACGACCCCGAGAACGTCTTCGTCGTCAATGCGATGGTCGTGGACATCACCGTCATCATCATCGCAAACATTACCGTCATGTCATCATCGCTCACAACATCACCACACTCATCATCATCACCACTACTACCGTCATGACTTTCACCACTGTCACCGCCGTCACCGAAACCACCATCATCATCATCACCATCATGATCATCATCATCATCATCATCACGGGCAGCTTTACTCATCATTCCCGGCATCCTGACCAACAGCCGTGCCATCAAAATGTTTCATCACATCTTCTTCTAACATCATCATCATCACCACCATCGCCAAAGCCATGGTCGTCCTCGTCATCACCAGCTTCTTCACCATCTCTCTTTGTTGCCATGAGACGCGACAGAGGACGCCGCTACTAGCGGCTTGCCTGCAGCGACTGCAGCGTCGTTCAGCAAGTAGCGGATTCGTGGGGCATCTGTGCAGTCCACGATCACATCGTAGCCTCCGCTCGGGTGCAAGTTAGGGCGGCATCGCCGACGACATTACAGTACTTGCAAAGGAGTGGCTTTGCATGAGGAAAGCAGCCTCCTCCGTGCCCACTATTCGCTTGAAATGGGCCTGCGGCTGGAAGCAACACTTGAAGGAGGGAACCATCTTCCTTCGAGAATGTCTCGGGAAGCAGTCTCATGACTGCAACCTTGCTCAAACAGTGCAGATGTCTGTCTCCAACTTCCAACCGTGCAAAGTTTTTGAGGATTCCAGCAGCAGCCGTGCAGGATCGAGGCATCCAAACATACATGCAGGCCGTTCCAACTATCAGTCAGCCTCAGCAGTGTCTGAGTGCCTCTCTATCCACCCAGCATCGTCTTCTCCCTCAAACTCTCCTAGACTTCACCCGATCGGAAGTCAGTCGGATCTCAAACCCTACCCATCTCCCTGGCTACCGCCCATACCATTTCGACAGGTCCATGTCCACCCTAGACCCTAAACCCTAAACCCTAAACCTAAACCGTTTTAGGGTGTGTCTTTCCATCTTTCTCTGTCAGGGATGCTTTTTGGGCTTCGGCCGTGGGGGATGTTAGCTCGTTCACGAAGTGATCCAAATCATACCCTCTACTGTCTGGCCTTTCAAGGGTACTATAAGTGTTCTTCTAAGGGATCTACAGGGTTTAGGGTTTTAGGGTCTGGTGCTTAGTAGGGAACGGGGGAATGGGTTATGGGGACGATTATTGGGGATTATGTGGGGACTACTGTTGGGATCCATACCCTCCATTCCCTACTAAGCACCGGGGAGTTGAACACCCAGAGGCTGTGGTTTGACTGTTAGGTGGGAATTTCCGGAACTGAGGAGTACCTCATTTGGGGGTCCTTATAATAAGGATCCTATTATTTAGGGTACTATATTAGGGCCCTCTATTTTCGGAAACCCCCAGATGGCCGGACCTCCACACAGATGTGCGGGTTGCGCTCGCGGCAGGTCTCGGCCAGAGAAACCGCCTTGCCTGAGCAAAGGACTCTTTCAGGAATTAAGACAGTTGAAGGTCTAGGCAACTAAGATTGCGTTCTTGCTAAATGTATGTCATCTGAGAACATGCATTGACAGGCAGCTGGGAACATATCTGAACCGTGAGAACAAAGAAACGTAATCGTCATATGAACCCGCACACACACATGCACAGGCACACATACAGACACACAACCACAAACACATGTGCACAAGAAGAACAAGAAGAAGCAGGTACACGCCCACGAACAGCACCAGCGCATACTGGGTCACACCAAGAATAAGCACCCCCCCGCTTGGCGCTCACACACACACACACGGTTTGTTCTCTTAGAGAACGAACGCGCGAACATTATACACAGTTAAGAATACGCGGGCAAGAAGGGCATGCCTGCATACGCAAGAACACCTACTGGTAACATACCATGCATTGCTGCACACACAAGCACAAGCATACCTGCTAGAATATTTACGTTCATGCATACATGCATACATACATGCATACACACACATACATGTGTACATACAGGCATACACACGGAAATGCAGACGCGCGTAGCTAGCAGAATCTTGCATACATATATTCATTGGCACAGAAGTATGTCCGTTGCTCGAGATGCTTCGGTCAACATTTCGCCAGGGATGCCCGATCTGCCTGTGAAGGTTGGACTCCTGCGCACGTGCAGGGCGAAAGTCATTAAGTGAAAAGAACAGTGGGCGGCGCTCCTCGACGTGATCACCATCCACGATCGCCAGGCGTCCGACGCCTTTCCCAGATGGAGGATAACACTGCACGAAATCAAGGCAGCTGACCATGCGTCGTGCCTGCAGCCGCAAGATACATAGCGACTGGGCATCCCAGTCCACCAGCACCCACGATCAGCACGCTTCCTGGAAAAGACGCCTACAGCATAACCAGAAACAAGGCACTGAATGCTTTACGCTTGAGCTGGGTCTGCTGCACCGTTCTCACGGCAAAGCTGCAGGCAGAAAAGCAGGCTGCCGAGTTCGGGTACAGGTTCGGCAATACACGCAAGGATACTCAGGTAGACACGTCTTACGACACTCCAGGCTTGGACCACCGAGGTCAAATGCGTGCGTAAACAGCCTGAGCCTCACATCAACAACAGCTTTGTGGCTTGCTCACTCTTCACGAGACAAGTTGCCCTAAACCCTAAACCCTAAACCCTGAACCCTAAACCCTAAACCCCGAACCCTAAACCCCAAACCGCCCTAATCCGCTCACTCCAGCAAGCCTTCGGCCCCAGGGGCCGAAGGCAACCGCTTATTGGGGCTTGGATAACTGAGGATCGGAATAATTCATGCAAGCACACGGGATCTGCCATATACATGTGTATATATATATATATATACATGCAAATGAAACAAAACTTAAGTATACAGCTATGTGAAGTCAAACATGTACATGTGTGTTCAAGATCGAGCATCAGAGTGCAAATTCATAAGGTCATTGAACAGTGAATTTGAAACGAACCAGTCTCATCGACTGTCTTTCTAAATTCCATCTACCAAAACACGTCTGCTGCTGTGTATACAGAGATACACCTGTATATGCATACATGCATACACAGGTGCATCATACCTGCCTGGGAAAGAACGTAGCCATGCATGCACATATGCGCATACGTAGATTTAGTTGTATCATTTGGCTGGCTGTTTGGCCTTCTGCTTGGTCATACTGTATTCGCATAGCTGCTCACTCCCTCACTCACAATCACTCACACTCACTCACTCACACATGGGAGTTTCCGAAAATTCGGGACCCTAATATAGTACCTTAACTAGTAGGATCCTTATTATAAGGACCCCAAAATTTTCGGAAACTCCCACATAGAGACTCAGTCAACGCCGATAAGATGGAAGTCCCGGGTCTGAACTCTACACATGGCCAAGGGAGTCGAGAACCTCGGCTCTTCGGCACTTCTCGACATGGACTGCGTCTATTGCGTCTACCGGACTATCTATCCATCGATTAAAACAACCTTTATTTTTCCCACATATATATATATATATTCATATGACAACATGTGCCAGGGTTGCCTATCCGCCTCCTCTTCCCGTGGTAAACCCCGAATATCCTTTAAAGCAGCTTCGGACGTTGGAAACGCATGTCGGATGAGCGATTTCGAAGACTGCAGCGGCTTCCGGTTGGATTCGTAATCAAAACGCTTGCCCGCGGAAGTCGCTTGGAGTCCACTGCATACCCTGCCTACAGCTGTGGAGCGACACGGCTGCGCCCGCACAAGGGGGTAGCGACACGGCTCGGCTCCTCCCTCAAGGAATTAAAACCCAGGTCTCAACCAGGCTTCGAACATAGCTTCACCCAGGATCAACCGGATTCGAACTTGGGTGCACTCTGTTCAAAGCTTTATCCCAAGTCTGAACAACTTATCTGGGTTCCTCCGCAGTTGGGACAAGAGTCGCTTCTTTGAATTTCTCATATTGCATGCTGGCAAAGAGTAACTTTTCACCACCAGAGTTCTGTTCTCACAGGCATGTTGTCATCTTTGCAGCATCTTGGTGCTTCAAGCTTCTTCCAAGATCAATCTGCCGCCAAGTGGACCATGGTGTTGGCTTGGCTGCAACGGACCACCAAGTTGCAGTAGCATCTTTCGGTCCGGCACACGCAGAAAAAGCTTTGCCTGGTATGCATTTTTTTCGCAACTATCGTATGTCGCGCTGCGGTTTAAGCGCTCTAGTATGCTCCATTGCCATTGTGCTCGTGCACATGTGGAAGGGGGGAGTCGTGAACCCAGAACCCTAAACCCTCAACCCAAAACCCTAAACCCTGTCAGCCAGCAAGCTGATTGAACACACTGCCCAGCATGATCTCGTTTGTCGATGGACGATCGCGGCTATTGCGCTGCTACATTTGCTGGTTGGCGATTTAATTGGGTCCGATTGCAAGCGATTGTTTGCGGCACTCATACGCTTGAAAATCTGGTGTTGTCGGAATTTTTGATAGTTTTCAGGTTTACATGCACGCTGGTGTGTGTGTGTGTGTAACCCTGCTTCATGTGTCCTCCAGAGATTTCCCGCTGGCCCTCGGGACCCAACTTCGGCAGAACCAATTGACGGCCATACTGTCCCACTTCCCGACGTGTGAGACCACCTCGAATCTCCACTGCCAACTCAGGATACTCTTCGAAGGTATCATTGCAACTTCCCAACACGAGCCTGTAACATCCGAATATCAACTACAACTCCGTGACTGTGCATAACAGATGTTTTACCGTCAAGGAGCGCTCTGCCAAGCTCACGGTCAAGGCTTCAGGATTGGTGCTTCGTGCAAAAATGAAAGTCGAAAAGAATGCAGGTTCGACTCCAGTCCCTGGCAGGTTCGACTGAAGCTGAGCGGCATCCTGCCCAAAGCTCAGCATCACGTTTCTTGCGAAGGAAACGTCGAAAGGCGGGGAAGCAATCCTTCGGGCTGCAAGCTTGCAAGTTGTGTTTTCGGGATGTCAAGTTGCACATGCAAAGCCAAACTCTTGAAATTTATGGCATTTCTAAGGCCTCAGACGTCTACTATCGGCAACAACCGTAATCCCTTGCTGCAACCCGTCCCCGAAGCACCAAATCGTTCCACTGTGGCCGCCCATGGCAGCACTGTTGGATACCTATCACCAAATGTCCCAGACGGCCGGCTCAGACTGGTCGAAAACTTTTACAAATGAACACGCAGCTTGAACGTGCAACTATGATAGCCCAGAAGCAGCCAGCTACAAGGCCTCAAAGGTCAAAGTTATGTTACGGTGCGTCGTTGCCAGTTTATGCTTGAGGCTCATGGATGCAGCCCCATGTCAAATACCTCTCAAACAGCTGCAGACGACATGGCATACGTGCTGTGATAATCAGACTTCATGCTGAGCATCGTCAAAATATTAATATGCGCTCGTGCGTAGATCCTCTTATGCATGAAAATCATCATCGAGTTAAAGCTCTGTGATATGATTGTTGTGAGCCATCGATGCAAATGGCCACTTTGAGCTTTGCTTTGCATCCCGACGCCCATAAACCATCATGTTGCTATTGATGTCTCACAATTCGAGCCCTGCTTCCGTTTCCAACCGGGGAAGGAGGGGGACTACCCCTTAGGCGAGCACAAACCTCGGACCCCTTCCTTTTAACCAGTGGCGAAAAGTCCGGCAGTTTCTCGAAGGACCGGTCCGGCTCCTGCCTTGGACCTTACGATCACAAACCCAGGGGTTCTCCACTAAGCCGAAATAGATCCATTCATCAGCTGCGGCACTATTGAAAGGTGGCGAAAGCTCCGAGCAAAACAACAACGTCAAGAAAGCTGAAAGCGGCATCCTCGGCTGGAACTTCCCTGTACTTAAAGGATCATGGGACTTAGTAACTAGGGTTATAATTAGGGTAACTATACTTATAACCCCAATTAAGGTACTTATAACCTTACTTACTAAGTCCCATGATCCTCCAAGTAAGGGCCCCTCTGGGCTTCAGGGTCGTCCGGAACGGATCTGAGGCCTCCACGAAGGTTAAAAGGTTGAGGACTGGCATCAAACGAAGATATCAGAAGGTGCTACTATACTGAACTTGGAACCCTAGCAAAAATTATAATTTTAGCTGTTTCTTAGGGATTATAATAACCAAAAATTAGAAAATATTTCTAAGTACCCCTAAGGCTAGGCTAAGCTGAGGTTGTAACAAGACCCCTGCAAAGGGCCCGAGTTTGGCACAAGACGGCAGAAATCAGTCAGAAACTGCAAACAGTCGGCGCCTGAAACCTGAACACCTCATTATGGTAGCAAGCAGGCCCTCTACTTGGAGGATCATGGGACTTAGTAAGGATATAAGTACCTTAATTGGGGTTATAAGTATAGTTACCCTAATTGTAACCCTAGTTACTAAGTCCCATGATCCTTTAAGTAGAGATCATGAATGATACTTGCAAATACTCAGGCCCTGATATTCCTATCTTCGCCTAAACTAACCAGATCCCAGATCATGATACTTCACGCCGCGGGGCTTCTGGCATGCGAACTGACCTCGTGTCAGCGAGATGATTCGTTCGGCTGTCGGAGTTGACGAAGTTTAGGGTCTGGCTTTGAGGATTTGGGGCGGTGCCGCTTTTTGGCCCTAGACCTGGAGACCCTCGAGGTAAAGAATTTTGACAACAAATCCCAACCCCCAAACCCTGAACCCTCAGCCTAAAACCGAAGACCTGAACCCAAAAAAAGCTTGCCAACTCCCTGAATTCCCGCCGACCCCTGTCGCCAATTCGCCCAGGCACAGGTAGAGAGTAAATCTCCATAGGGACGTTGATCTGGCGAATCAAATCCTTGATGCTTCGAATGTGGAAACCCCAAGCAATCTTTGGGCATGCCGGCGAACTTAAGATCCTGTCACCCCGCATAAATTGGCAAAACCATGCGCAACCGAAAATTCGGAATGCTCTTGACAGAAGCTTACGGGTGAAGATCTGAAGTTCAATCATCTTTGCAAGAGCTGCACCTGCAGCCGTGAGACCGCATCAAACACACGACGACTGAGAGCATCCATTTTGACTCAAGGGGTGGCGTCTTCCGGATGTTCCTTCACTGCCTTCAGCAATACACCCTGAAGCCGAAACTTGCAGTGGGACACGTCTTTTTGCAACGAGCTTGCTGACGCCAGGCTGCACGCGAGCAATTCTATAAACGGCAGCAGAGATTTCGACTTGAAACGTAGACCCGCAAACTTGCAAATCCCAAACTCCGTGAAGCTTTTGCACCCATGAGTGTTCAACCTCAGCCCCACACCCTGCACGGGCAGCCCCGCGTCGTCTTTCAAGCGCGAAGCAGACAACCTTAATGAACATTCTGAGAGCCCTTTCGCCCCGGCGAGACCGAATCTAAACCCTCACAGTACACTTATAGTAACCCTATACAGGATCCCTTTAAAGGTAACGGTTCTCTCCCGACATCCCCGAGCCGAGAGCACCAGAGGCCCAGTCCCGGCGGGATCCTCAGAGCTCCCCTTCCGCCAAGCTGCGGCCATGAAGACCATGGCGCCATGAAGACCACGCCCACCAGCAATGGCGTCTGATGTTCGTCAGCTTTTTGGGGCTTCAGATTTGTTGGCATCTCTCGTGGAAGCCATGTCCTTACATACCCGCGTTACTCTCGTTGTTCGACAGTTTTTTCGTCTCCACGCCAACCCGCCGCCCGCACCGCCCCGCCAGCTGCAGTGCACCACAAGCAAGACGGAACAGTCATGCATCACACGCATTCTGACATTGACACAGCTCATGAAGAGGCCAAGTGTGAAGCAAGGCGTCCACCCGCTAGACGAATGCAGACTTGCCGCCAATTTAAAGCTTTCCCACAGCAACTTCTATATAGCCCGTGTGCAAACCAAATTCTGCCAGGAACGTGTCCCAGTTTCGGGCTTAACTCGTTTCAAACGATTTTTTTTTGCCAAGCAGTTCTCCGGAGTTTTGGGGCTAGCAAGCATCAGTTGTCCGGTGGTTTTGCCTGCATTTTAAAGGTTTTTGACCCGGATTTTGATAACCAATCTTCGTATGGAACTGCCGCGGACAAGCAATAATAGTAATAATAATAATAATAATAATAATATGATATGAATAGTTGAGCCGACACATCATACAGCCATGCAAACGGTAGTACCTCACTACGCGCACTACATGTAGAGAACGACCCCTGCATGCAGCCTCTGCGGAAGCACACAGCTGCACCAGTTTCTTGCGGGGGTCGCAGAAGACTGGCTCCAGCACGAGGAAGCCCCTCCCTGACCCGGCCGGGAAGCAACTGCAAGGCTTTTTGCGGTCATTAGGGACTGTGAAGCGTCAATCATGCTCCGACACAGCAGCAGGAGCCCCTTCCACACGAGCTTTGCTGATTAGAGCAGGTTCAAGCTCTGCTCCTTGCAATGTTGAAGCTCTTTTTGCAATAAGGCCAGGTCCTTCTGATTCCTGCACGACCCTGTACACGACCTTAGTTACTTATGACCGATTTGCTCAGCTCAGTCAAAGGTCGCGTGGACGTGGGAAGACTCCCGGACGTCGGTGATGGTGACGATGCGGAAGCGCTCAGAAGTCCATTCAACCGGCAAATCCTGGGGTGCCATGTGGCTGCTGCTGTCGACGGTGTGGTCGGTCATACGAATCATTCGATTGTGGAAAGTGTTGTGGAACACAAACTGGCCGTGATCGCTAGGCACGACGGTGAAGCGGTCCCACGTCCAGTCGCTCCCCAAATCGGATATACGGTAGGGCTTGGAGCCTCCAATCGTCTCACCCTTCATTTGCAGGAAGCGGCCGTGAACGGCGTTGTGGAATGCGACCTGGCCATTGCCGGCGTCCACCACGGTGAAGCGTTCCCAGGACCAGTTGGGAGGCAAGTCGTTGAGGTTCCTCTCCGCGCTGCGCTGGACAGAATCTCCATTCATAGTGATGTAGCGGTTGTGCACAGCGCAATGCAGGGCCACCACAGTGCCGGGCTGCAAGTAGGGCCTCACGGGCACAATCTGGAAACTCTCCCAAGGCCAATGCTCCGGAATGTTCTGCGGGTCCATGTGGCTGCTGGAATCCACCTTGTTGCTGCCGTCATCCGTCATCCTGATCACGCGGTTGTGCACAGAATTGTGGAACATGAACTCGCCGTTCCCAGCAGGGAGCACCGTGAAGCGTTCCCAACTCCAGTCAGATGGGTAAGCGTCGGGAGCCATGGGCGAGCTAACTAGCATTCTCTCACCATCCATCTTCAGGTAGCGGTTGTGGAGGCTGTTGTGGAAGGCCACCTGCCCATTACCGGCATCAATGACGGTGAAGCGCTCGTAGGTCCAAAAGTCGGGCACACCATGAGCATCCTGGTGTGCACTGCGGCCGATGGTGCCTCTCAGCGCGGCTTGACGAGCCGCTTCCTCGGCCAATTCTTGCGCACGCCGTTGCCTCTCCTCTTCCGCCTTGCGTTTGAGTCCCAAGGGATCGAAGGAAAATGATGGCATTGTAAATCTGGATGTCATGTCTCTGAAAAAACCTCCTGGAAGGTTCAGAGTGTGGTTCTGAGTCTGAGTGTGGCTCTCCTTCTCGAGTAGTAGGGCCTGTGGAGCACCTGGGTACATCATGACGTAGCGGCCGTGGAATGGACAACGGAGGGCCACCGTGGTACCCGGCTGAAGGTACGGCTTCACATGCACCACTTGCCAACGCTCCCAACCCCAATTGTCTGGCAAGTTTTTTGGATCCATCTGGGCGCTGTCGTCCACCGTGTGATCTGACATGCGAAGAAGTTGGTTGTGGTGTCTGTTGTGCAAGACGATTTGGCCATTGCCAGCTGGCCAAACGTCCCACCTCTCGGAAACCCAGTCTGCAGGAAGCTGATCTACCAGCTTGTGACCGCTGGCTCCGCCCACTTTGACGAAGCGATTGTGGAGGGTGTTGTGCAAAGCGATCTGTCCATGTCCAGCATCCACCACAGTGAAGCGCTCCCACGTCCAATACTCGGGAAACTCGACCGCCGCCTTTTCCGGACTCCTCTCCATGTTTCCCCCGTGCATCTGTGCGAAGCGGTTGAAAAGCTGGTTGTGAAGGGCGACCGAGGTGCCTGGAACCAAAATCCTCTCCGCTGCCACGACGCGGAAGCGCTCCCAGCCCCAGTCGGATGGGAGCTTTGGAGGGTTAGGGGGATGGTTGCTGTGTCCCACACGGTTCGCCCCCATTAGCAGGAACCTGTTCTGGGTCGGGTTGTAGAAGGCCATCTCCCCGTTGCCGACCTCCACGACCTTGAAGCGTTCAGACGTCCAGTCGTGGGGCAACTCGTGCACGTTCTTATGGTCGCTGACGCCGTCTATTTTCACGAAGCGGTTGAAAAACGCGTTGTGCAGTGCGATCTCCCCGTTCCCGGCGTCCACAACCGTGAAGCGTTCCCATGTCCAGGAATCGGGGATTCCATGGCCGTTCATCTCCTCCGTGGTCGCCAGGTGTACATTTGCGTGCATTTGCAGGAACCGCCGGCAATGCGGGCTGTACACCGCGATCATGGAGCCCGGCTTCAGGGGCAGGCCCCGCGTCTTGCCCATGTCTTTGCCGGAGAAATCGTTGAGTGCGGCGATGGCCTTGAGCTTGCTTTGACTCGACACGAAGGGTATGCCCGAAAGAATGATGGAGAACTGGTGCGCGATGTCCACCAAAGGGATCCTCCTCGAAGGACTGCTGTATGGGCCGAATGCCATCTCCAGGCCCATCTCAAGGATGTTGCCGTTCATGAGGCCTTCGACCTTGAAGTTCACCAACCCAGGGTTCCTGAAGCTGAAGAGCTTGAAGACGTCCTTCCCAAGCTTCTCGGTGCCCATGTGCATGGCAGCCTCCTCGCCGTAGGCCTCGAAGGTCTTCTTGAGAGAGGTATTCAGGTCCACGCCGTAGTCCACAGACGCCAGGTACAGGTTCTCGGACTCCGTCTTCCAAACAGTTTCAGCTTCATCCTCGGAGTTTGAGTCGGACTCCTCCTCTTGGTGGCCCTGGCCCTGGCTCTGGCGGCTGTGGCTCTGGTTGGTCTCCAGGAAAAAGCGGGTGCGGCTAAGCCGGTCATTGGGCACCCTGGTCTCCCCCGTGGCGATGCCTACATCCGTTCGCCAGGTCGAGAAGCCACCTTTGTAGTTCCAAGAGGTGAAGTCCGTGCCTTCGCCGAAGCGCTTGGTCAGGCGCAAGGTGCGGCTGAAGAGCACGATGCCTGCAGACTTCACCTCGGATCGAAGGACGCTCAAGTCGACACCTCCCGGTTGCTGGTTCGGCCAGCAGACGGTGGTGGCCAGCTCGAAGAGAGGCTTCGGCAAGATCTCAAATTGCAAACCCCCGACGAAGGCCACGACAGGCTGCATTCCCAGGCTGAAAGTCACAGTCACGCACTTCTCGATGGCCGATGGCTGAGTGTAGAACGTGTAGCCTTGCCATTTGTCCCAGTGGTCTTTCATCCAGGTGTTGTCGCAGGGCACTGCATAAGGCTCGAGCTGGAGGAAGGGGGGGTTCTTATCGTGGGCAACCTGCCAGTGCTCTTTGTTCACACTGCCGTCCGCGTTCTTGTTCTTTGGGGCAAAAGCCAAGCAAGAGCTGGTGTCCGTCTCCCTGCCGTTGAACTGGGTGAGCAGCTTTGAGGCATGGACGTCGTTGCTGTTGCCCATTTTGTAGGTGATGGTACCGTCGTCGCCGGCCTCTGAATCTCGGGCATCTGTTTGAATGGCAGCCATCTGTTGAACAGGCGCATGCCGTGTGTGCGACTCGATGAGGAGGTTGCTGCTCTTGTGGTGCGTCACCGGCACCTCTCCGATAGCAGGAAACTTAGCTGTGGCAGCCGTTTGCACCAGGGAGGTGCTTCTCTCCATCGCCCTCTGCACAACCGTCCCGGCTACCTTGGCAAAGACCTCGATGACCTCAGGAGAGCGTCGCGCATGCTTGCGGCGACCCTAGCCTATACCCCGGTCAAGCCAAAACCCAGGCTGCGCGCGCCTCAGTGAGGATGTCTGTCATGCGCGTAAGGTAGCTCAAAGGGGGGATCTGCTCGATCATCTTGTTGAGACTTACGGCGTGCCTCCCAAAGTTCCAATCGAAGAGCTTGGCTTCTTGATTCATCAAAGAGATCGAGCATTTGTTGTGCCCAAAGTCGACAAAAAACTCGCCGCCACTCATGCCGACGCTTGGAAGATTAGTGGTGCAACTCCCCGACCAGTCGCCGAAGCCTCGGGAGGATCGGGAGAGTTTCCATCCTGAAACCTCAACACCTGACCTCAGAGGGCGCCGTGACTACCAGTAGCCCACAAAAAAAAACAACCTAAACCCTTAATCCCTTAATCCCTGCGCCCTGAGTACCACCAAACACAAAGGCCTCCTGTCAGGATCGACACGGCCATCTCCAGAGTGGCGATTTTCGTCTTCGCCACGAACTTGGCGGCATCCCCGGCCTCCTTGGCGCGCTTGTAGGCCTCGGTCAAGGCGCCACCGGTGAGCCCAGTGCCGTCCAAACTGCAGGGAATCGGGTATAGGGTTTAGGGTTATTATGGAGGAGTGGCACCGCAAAAGGCGTGGGACTGGGGTTCAGGAGCATACCCTAATGTGGCATATGCCTGTCTATGCTTTTTTCTACGGAATCCAGCACATGACCTGCAAGCCTTATATAAACTCTTCTTGGCAAGCCGCGCCTCTCAACGGCGCTGTGGATTTGACTTGAGACCTCATCTGTAAATCCCTCGATGGCGCCTGTGCCGGCGTCCCAGGCTTTCTTGAACGGGCCCAGCAGCCCTGCATCACGGTGTTCCTCTTGGAGCAGAGAGCCAGATTCTGAAGCCACTCCCTCCTCGACCTCTTCGTGCTTCGGCTTCTTGGGCTTCCGCTTGTGGGCCTCCGGATGGTACTCCTTGTCCGCACGCTGGCGAGCATGCTTCTGGACCACCCTCTTCAGGAGGTCATGAGCTTCCTGCACTCTCTCCTCCGAACCCTTCATCTTCTGTTCCTGCGCCACTGAGACCTCCGCTTCCTCGGGATCCACTTTCTTTTGCAGCTTCTCAATCAGAGCACGCTGTGTAGCGAGCTCCTCCTGCTGCATGCCGAGCTCGGTCTGCTGCAACTCAGCGAGGGTCTCAAGCTGGGCGACCTTGAGCATCAAGAACTCCAAGCTCTTGCCCAGCTCACCCCCGCCCGCATCCTGCGCCCCCTCCTCGCCCTTCTCCTCCGGATCGGGCAGGTGGTCCAACTCCTGAAGATGAAGCGTTCAAGAAGCAGGGGGGTCCCAGGCGTAAGGTTTCAAGATGGTTCAAGTCTATATTATATTATTTTATACTTTATTATATTATATTATATTATGTTATATTATATTATGTTATATTATATTTCAAGTCCGGGTCTTTCGAAATGAGGGAGAAGTCCTTCATGTCACCGGCCATGGCCTTGTCCAGAAGCTCCTCGAGTTTTTCAACCCCGTCTGACACATTCTCAGTCGCGTTGTGAGGGATGTTCGAAAGCTTGTAGGCCGAACTGACCTCAGACTCAGAAAGTCCGACCCTGGCCCCTAAAGTTGGGACCAGAAACTCGAGAGAGCTCTAGAAAAGCCTCGGCTTCATGCTCCTGCGCCAAGGGGCTCTGGCAAAGATGCAGAGCAGCCAAGGAAGCCAGAAGATGGAATTGCTCAGATAAGACATGGGGCCGACTGGGTGGGCCACACTTGCTTCGTTGAAAAAGGTGCGCAGAGAAAGAATGAATCTCTACCAATTGAGGCTCGAGAGGACCAGCACAGCAACGGTGAGCAACGTCACACACCACTTGCAAGCCGACTGTTGCTTCTTCGGCTGGCCACTCCTACTATGTACTATGAGTCAAGCGCCCGGTGCCCGCACCCTCACAATCAATGGGCATGAAAACTTCAAGGTACTGCGCCCCTGTACAGGGTGTAGACAAGATAGAAAGTCAAGACGCAAGAAGGGTTTCGACCTTGCCGCATTCCCCTCACCACTAGGTCATGCACAGTTTCAATGCACATGGCCCGAGAAGTAAGTAAGCATTGCACAATCCCAAACGCCGGCCGATCTCTACAAGCAACAGCTGCACCAATTCACGCCGGGTTGTCACTCAGACGAAACGCGATGACCTGCAATAGACGGGCTCCACCTGAGCAGTATTAGAGTGACGCATCGGCATCCTCTCTCATCTAGCATCGTGACATCATGAAACGTAAAAAGTAACATAACACCATATGATTATACGCAACTTTATATACTACAACATTCCCAATAAAATCTGAATTGGTTAACATGAGCATTAACATTCACAGTCTAAGGCTTCTAGTTCAGCGTCCTGCGGCTTTAAGGCTCAATGCTCAGGGTTCGGGATTTAGGGTTTTGGGTTTAGGGTTCAGGGCGTAGGGTTTAGGCCTTAGGGTGTAGGGATTATTGTTTAGGGTTTAGGGTCTAGAGTCTAGGTTTTAGGGCCCAACACAAGAAATTGCCAAGGTGCTATTGCTGCTGCTCCACAAATTTGCAGCACTCGCGAGCTGCAAAGCCAGTAGAATCTTCCTTGGTCGATCTGCGGAACCTTAAACCACAAAGCCTCAACCCTAAAACCTAAACCCCGACCCCAAGAACTAAATCCCAAACCCTAGACTACCCGAAACCCCAAACCCTAAACGCCCCAACCCAAAACTTAGACCCTGGACCCTGAACCCGAAACCCCGTGGTGGGTGTCGGGCTTGGGGTGCAGGACTCATGCCGTTTCAAGTGAGAAGAAGCGACCCTAAACCAAAGATGTGTCTTTTTCTTGGGTGCGAGCCGGCCGGAATGCTTTGTTGCCCCCCAGCTCTTGGGACATCAGACATCGCATCCTGCAGTTGCAGAAGGGTTTGCAGTTCAGGGTTCTGGGTTGGGGGTCAATGTCAAATCCGCGGGGCTAGGGTCTAGGCTTTTAAAGTTGTAGAGATACCAGTGTTCCGGCTTATCTCTAGCATAGATCCGTACTTGTTGAGCTTCCGTGCCTTCCGTCAGATACAGTGGCTGAGCGCCAAACCCCAACAAGCCCCTCACTCCGACTCACCCACGAACGCCCAAAAGCTCGACCCTGAAGCCGCTTAGCGAGCGTCCGTCTGAACCTACGCCCTAAGCCCTGCACCCTAAAATCCGAAAGCCCTTGAACCCAGGAGTAATGTTCATGATGCGAGGATTCGAATGGGAATATCATACAGGGATTCTGGTTGGAATATTCATGTAAGGATTAAGGATGGGGTATTCTTACTTCTCACTCCAACGCCCAGACTACTTAGACTCCAGGTCCAGGTACAGCTCCAGCTTCTCGTAGCGCTCGGACCTCTGAGATTTCAGGGTTCCAGAGCTTGTGTAAAAGCCTCGTAGGGGATTTGAGAAGGCTTCAGCGAGGCTCCATGGGGTTCTGCGAAGGCTTTCGGGTTCCGTACGTGTGTCCGCGGGTTCGGGCTTTTCATTCGAGGCCTCCGGGCTTTGCATCTCCGGGTTGAAGGGCTCAGGTTCAGGATTCAGCGCCTTCGGACTTAGTCTCGGTCAGGTTGAAGGCAGTTCGCAAGGCACAGAATGTCGTGGCTCAGGAGGAGTGGGAATCAGGGTACCAGGGGGTACCAGGGCACGATGTCTTGCGGCCGTAAAGCTGGGGATCGCACCGGCTCGCCGTCTGGACAGGGTCGATGTCCGAACCCTGCCACTTTATGGTGGGGTTTGTGGGCGCTTTCCGGGCTCAGAGCTTCGAGCCTAGGCTTTGATTCGGTTGGTGTTCAGGGTTGACGGCCCGTAACCTATGCAATCCACTCGCACCTCGGCTTCAAGATGCCGTCTTCTCTGAAAGCCAGGCTGCGCAGTGCAAAGCACTGCTCTGCAACACCTGACTCCCCTGACGGCCTCTGCTACTCTATCCACAGCCCAACCAATTTAGAGAATGCCGGGCCTAAAATCCAGTTTATATGAGGAAGCTTTCATGGACTTGAGATGTGAGGCAAGGAATTAAACTAGGCCTTGCATGAACGCACATGTTCAAATTCTACTACAATTCACCTTCGGGCCTGAATGAGTTCAACAAGCCTTGGGCTACAATTCAGTGTAGACTGATGCAACGATATCTCACATCGCTGGGGATCCTGTATTGTGCAAATACTGAGATACTCACGGAGACATCACTGCACGGCCGCTTTGGGGATGTAGGCCCTTAGGGGCTTAATTTACTTGCCAAAGCTCTCGAGCCTTGACCTGCATCAAGACCATGATGCCAAAGGACCTGTGGGGAGGCTCGGGCTCAGGTTGTAGGGCTTTGGGCTCCGTGCCGCGGTTCACGTCACCGAACAGCCCACAACCCGAACCGTAAGCCTTAAGGCCTACACCCGACACCTCGAGACTTCCGAAACTCGCGTCACGGGCTTTCAACTCCTAGAACGTCAACCCGAAAGCAAAAGAGGATCCTACGGACAAAGGCCCCGGTCACATCTCGAAGCCTGAAGCACGACCCGAGGAGCCCGGCCAGATGTCACACTTCTCACCGTAGGGGATGAGGGTTTAGGCTATTGGGGTTTACAGGGCTTTCGAGGAGTTTTTCCTTAGGTTCTTTTCAGGGTGTTCGGGGCTTCAGGCCCGGCGGGGTCTTACTCTGCAAGGCTGCGGACCTGGCATCGACAGTTCAGCCAGTGCTAGGATCGAAAGCCGGGCTCCCACAGCCCCTTCGCCCGAAAGGCTCGAAACCCTACATCTCGAAGACCCGCCGGAATACGTCTGAACCTTGGCTCAATCGCGAAAGTTCTGCCCAAACCCTAAGCCCCCCTCAGACCACAACCTTCAAGCCTAAATCCTCCCAAACAGTCCCGAAAGTCTGGACACCAAATATATAAGTCCTCAACCTCCCAGTACAACTTGAACCCACAAGCGCCCCGTCCTGACCGCAGACCGGCCCCAAAATCAAGGCACAAAAAACTTCCAGTTCCCAAAGCCCTCAACCTCAAAATCCCTGACACCCAAACCCTCAGATCGCTAACCCCGAAACCGGACTAAGAGCAAGAAAAGCCCCCAGCCGCGAGGGGCCTCTGGGGCTTGGAAAGCGGCTGTGCCGCAAGTCTGCCCGGCTTTCCGGCTCAAGGCTATCGGCGTTTTCGGGTTTAGAGCTTTCAGCTTAAGCGTCTAGGGTTCAAGGCCAGGGATTTCAGGGCTCAAGGTTTGTTGCACGGCTCTCACAAAAACTCTCCAAAGTCAATCTGGTGAATGTCGCAACACTGGGCTCGGGATCGCAAGCCGATCCCCAAACTCCCCAAGTTCGAGGCCGCGTCCTCGTAGAGCCACTCCTCGTCACAGTCTTCCTCCCGGCGAAGAACCTCGAGCCGACAAACTTGGAGGCATAAGCCGGAGGTCGAGGATGCAACATAGGGGCCTTATAGATAGAAATGGGTCTCGGGTATGTTACAGTATAAGTATAACATGGAACGCTAAGGAATAAAATTGGCAGATAAACCACGACTCCCGAACATCGACACCAAGTTCGAAACCATGAACCGACTTCGGGCGAAAGCACCAAATGCAAAAGACAATGGCCGCTTCAAAAATGAAAGGGCGTGCTGCAAAAAAACCCTTCTCACAGAGACTAGTGACTCTTACTACTTAAGCTGTCACCAATGAATCCCAATCCACACAGTTGAGTTTCAATCATTGCGAGCAACTACACCTTGAGGGTGGAGGAGAAAAAACAGGAGTGGACATTCAAATTGTTCAGCAAGTTAGCTTACAGGGGTAGGGGCAGGGGCTGTCTTTTTTGGATTGTCCCGTGGATTCAGAGGTAAAATTGTTCCTGCCAAGTTAAGATCCGGTTGAACCTAGGTTCTCGAATCCAGATTTATGCATTGTTGTTTGAACTTGGGTTTCAACCTGAGTTGCTGGCGAATCTGGATTCGAACTGGGTTGAACCCATCTAGTTTGGAATCCAGGTTCGAACCCAGGTTTAAACCTGGTTGGAAGCAAGGTTCTTTACCTGGATTGGAAAGTGGACCTGGGTTGGGTTCCGGGCTGTCCGTGTCGACCAACAAAAGGAGAAAAAAAATGTACGGCTTTCAAGG
Organism: Symbiodinium sp. CCMP2592; assembly: GCA_905221615.1. Classification (NCBI taxonomy): domain Eukaryota; class Dinophyceae; order Suessiales; family Symbiodiniaceae; genus Symbiodinium; species Symbiodinium sp. CCMP2592. Next base: position 597,692 of record CAJNDT010000924.1, read on the forward strand.
CCGAAGAAAAGATTGAAAACAACATCGTGCTGAATAAAGAAGTAAACGAAGCTGTACATTTTCGCTTTCTGAATGCATGGTAAGATCCGCAAATGCGGCGCCTCCCCACCTCCGCTTGCAAAGATCATGTCAAGAGAGCAGCAAGCTTGATGTTGAAATGAGAGACCTGATTCCAAACTTAGGTTGATCGAGCAATGGCCGGGGGGGGGTGGCCGGCTTAAATAGGGTCTATTTCGTAGCTGGCATTCGGGTTTTGTTGTAGTCACATACTCTCCCACGAAGGCCGGCTAGCAGCTAGAGTACGTATTGGAGCAAAATTCTGTTAATGTCAGGTTTGTGTCACAAGACCTGATTCGGACAGCAAGTTAACACAGACAAGTAAACAAGTAACTGACAGCGTAATGCCATGTCAGCAATCACGCATAAGTATACAGCAACACAATACCGCTTCTCTTATTGTCTCGGAACAAGACTCTCCGCACAAGTGAGCAATGGCGAACCAAGCGGTAAGCAGCAACAAATAACCAACAACGCAAATACAGCTTCCTTTCTTGTTTCGGAGCAAGACCTCGAATAGAAGAGCTCTCACGAACAAAGCGGCAAGCAGCAACCAAACAGGCCCCTCCAACTTCACGAGAATTCAGAGGTCTCCGTTTACCCATCGGTCGGCAGGAAGAGGAGAACTCCTTTCTCTCTTGATCAGGGGATTGGATCTTTTGTTTCCTTTACCTCTTCAAAAGATGGACAAGGAAACAAGCAAGAAGAAGAAACCTCCTTTCTCTCTTGGCAAGGGACAGAGATCCTGAAATTTCCCTTTGCCTATTCAAAAGGTGGACAAGGGCATGCGATCAGAAGAAACGGTGGAGATTCCCCCAACCCTCAACGAAAACGCAGAGAGAGAGAGTCCCTCCAAGTCATTCAGCTGATTTCGAGCAGAGAACTCCTCTACCGCATGGTAAGCCTCCGTCTCCTCTGAAGAGAAGTGAAGGGAGCCCGCTTTTTCGTCATCAGCAAGAAATGAATTTCTTTTCCCGATATGTGTAAGGAAAAGTTTTTTGGCAAGTCCTCTACCGCAGCATCTCCAAGGAGGCAGAGAATCAGAACCTTTCCAACTTCACGAGAAATAAAAGAACTCCGGCTGCGTCTGGGTCGACAATAGGAGAGCGGAGCTCCTTGTCATCCCCTCTTCCTCCTCAAGGGATAGAAGAGAGATAGCTCTCAAAAAGTGATGACACGGCTCTTTCAATCTTCAAAAAAAGAGTCTGATCCTCCCCTCAGTCTGCAACACGACATGAGCAGCCCTCTACTTCATCCTCTGAATTAGCTTCCAAAAAGAAAAGTCCTCTGCTTCATCCTCGACAAGAAAAGACTGAGAGCTTCCTCCAATCTAATGGGACAGAAGAAAGCGCCATCACAACAAGCAAACAGGCCCCTCCAACTTCACGAGAAAGAAGAGGGCTCCGTTTACCTCTCGGTCGGCAAGAAGAGGCCTCCTTTCTTTCTTGATAAGGGGAGGGGATCCTGATTATTGCCATTACCTTTTTACAGATGGAAGAGAGTCCCCTCTTCCTCCTCAAGGGATGGAAGAGAAATAGCTCAAGAAGTGAGGACAGAGCTCTCTCAATCTTCAAAAAAGGAGTGTGATCCTCCTCTCAGCCTTCAACGCGACATGAGCAGCCCTCTACCTCATCCTCTGAATTAGCTTCCCAAAAACAATCCTCTGCTTCAAGTCTGCTTCATCCTCGACAAGAAAAGACTGAGAGCTTCCTCCAATCTAATAGGACAGAAGAAAGCGACAGAAGAAAGCGCCATCTCAACAAAGCAAACAGGCCCCTCCAACTTTACGAGAAAGAAGAGGGTTGCCATTACCTTTTCAAAGATGGAAAAGAGCATGCCCTCATCAAGAAGAAAGGGTGGAGCTCTGCCCAATTTTAAACTAAAGACCTCAGCCTTCAAAAGGAAAAGACCTCATGCTCCAAAACAAAAAGAGACTCTCCAGGTTATTCGTGGCAACGGAAGAGAGCATCCTTCTAGCGTTCTAGATTCTAGCGAAAGCTTTTGCACCTCTTGATAGGTCGCTTTTTAGTCTTAAGAAGATTAAAGAGATAGCAAGAAAGGACAGATCTCCTCTAGCTTCCAAAAAGAAAAGTCTTCTACCTCATCCTGCACAAGAAATGATTGAGCTTTTTCGCATGTAATGAAACGCAAAAAAAACTCCATTGCAGCACAGCAGGCGCTTCCAACTTTACGAGAACTTGAAGGTGTCCGTTTACCCATTGGTCGGCAGAAGAGAACTTCTTTCTTTTTTGATTAAGACATTGGATCCTGAGTATTGCTTTTACCTTTAAGCATACTTACAAGAAGAAACCTTCTTTCTTTCTTGGCAAAAGACAGAGATTCTGAAAATTCCCTCTGCCTTTTTTTTGAGAGGCAGACAAGGCATGCGCTCAAAAAGAAAGAGTAGAGATTCTCTACCCTCCAACAAAAACGCAGAGAGATTGTCTCACCAAGATATCCAGCTGATTTCGAGCAAAGAGCTTCTCTGCCTCTTGGTAAATCTCCATCTTCTCTGAATAGAATTGAAGGGACTTGCTTCCAGTTTCAAGAAGAAGAATTGGCCTGTTCCTACTTTGTCCTCTTTCTTGTCAGTGCGCTCTTCCGAACATCTCCAGAATGGCTCTTCTAAGCTCGGCAAGAGCAAAACAGACACTTTTGGATATGGGAGACAAGAGAGCTTCTTTACCTAGTCATCAACAAGAAATGAGCTTCATTTCCCTAAATGGGTCAGAAACAGTTTGAAGGAGCAAGAAACCTTCGAAAATAATGGAGAGCTTCTTGTCTCTTGTTGTTGATCAAAACGCAGCTGGACTTCTTGTTTCTTGTAAAGTGTTTTTTTTTTAAGGCTGACAATGTTTTCCATCTTTACCATCTGACGCCAATCACCATCAAGGATTCATCTCTTTGGTTCATTCCAATGCGCTGGAGTTCAGCATTCTCTGGTTCTATTCCAGATAACTGGTTTTATGATCAGCAGAAGCAGTGGCTCCGACTTCGTCAACAAGCGATCGTCCGACTTTGCTTTCACTGAAGAAACGTTCTGTAGTGCTTCATGAACTTGCAGTTGGCAACAAGATCCAACCTCCAACAAGAAGATTCTCTTTCTTGAAAACTTTCCCAATACTTATGCTTCTCCTTCTCCACTGCCGCTTCATTTCTCTTCTCCGCCTCTCTGCTTGATAATCGCAGACCACCACTTTGGCCAGGAAAAGCACCAACTTTTGCCGAACGAAAGACTTCATCCTGCTTTTGAAGTCAAGCTTTCATGGATCTTTCTTTTGAAGGCCAGCGGTCCAATCAGACAGCATCTGTGTGGCGCAACACGTAATCTCCAGCAAGAATGCTTCAATTTGGCTAAACGAGTATGACTTTGTGGTCTTTTCAGACTTTGCTTTGTTATTAAACACAATTCCAGAAGGTCTTCAATGTCTGTTTTTGGCACAAGAATGGAATCTCCGTTGTGTCTCGATTTCCTGCTGAAAGCTCGATGTTTGGCGTAAAATTCTCCGTGTCTTCAAAAGAAGTTTTTTGCTCTGTGCATGTGTGAATTATGTCCAAGTCCGTACCTGACATATTGACAAAGTATTCTCCGACTGAGCTTCTCACAAGTTAGACATTGTGAATTTTGCCGACAAGTTTCATATGGACTCCTGAAACCAAACAAAAATTGTTTCACATTGCAAGCAAAGTTTCATTTGAGGAACCGACCGTCTTGACACAAGTGCCGAGATTACTTCTCCGTCTTACCATAAGAAAGAAGAGAGAAAGAAGCGAGAAAGAAGAAAGAGAGATTGAGAGTTTGACACGTTAGTTCTCCGCAAGTATGTTGATTGATTGAAATTTTCAGATTTTCTTCGGTATTGCCGCCCATTTTCATTCAAGGAACGCCACTGCCGATTGTGCTGGCCAACAGAGCAGTTGGAGCACAGTCAAAAATTGCATTCTGAGTGAATTTGAACGAGTTTGAAACCATTTGTACATAGTGGATGAGATTGAAGCTTGGAACAATACATAGCAGAAAACTGCATCGGTGTACAGCATTTCGAGCTTCTTGGATTGCATGCCAGTGATTGAATCTTGATTTTGCTTCTGCTTGCAGTCATTGATCAGCGATTGCGACGACAGCATTCTCACTGCGACTGATTGTGCCATGGCATCCTTAGCAGCAGCAGCATCGCCGATTGACACTGCTCAGCAATTGATCACTCAGACCCGTGGAGTGATTGACAACTGGGATTCACCCAGAGTTGTCACTTGGGCCCAGACATTGATTTCAGTGCTCATGATTGGCGTATTCAAAGAGACGTCTACGACGGTGACATTGAGCCCTTGGATCAGCATTTACATGGAAATGCTGATATTGATGAGTCAGCATTGTGACTACGAGGGCATTGACCAATCAGCGATAGCATTGGTCTGGATCCAATTGGAGCGTTCATTGGTTCTAGCAACCAAATTCTACTGCAGGATTGAAAGTGATTTGTTTCGCTTCAACATTGATCCAAGCCTGATCATTAACCAGCCGTTCATTGCGACTTCATTGATTGCTTCCACCTCCATGCGTCCGTCATTGTCAAAGGTGATTGGAGATCGATCCTGGACATTGTCACCGGAAGTGGCAGTCGACAGAACCATTGACTTGACGAGGTATTGGTTTTGTCCGGACACTACGATTGAACACGGATTGATCAAGGGAGCTATGCCACCTGTATTGCCAAATGCATTGGCAGACCTCTGGCTGTGGATTGCTCTACCCATTGAGTTGGCAAACAACTTGCTTTCTCCACAGGGATTGAACGTGGCAAGATTCAAGTGCCATCAATTGAACTTCGCATTGGCACCATGGATTGCTGGGTTCGCCAGGATGTGATTGAATGGACGGAGCTAAGATGGCGCTGATCCAATTGAAAATGAGAGCCACGAGATTGAGCAGCGAACTGAAGAATCATTCGGGCGGACACTTGAATTGGCACAACGTGTCATACATTGGTTGCAGTTTCATGACCATTGACAACAACGCAGCCAACGCCATTGTGACCCTTGATGCAGAAGAATTGAGCAGCTCGCTCATGTGGGAATTGCCATTCACTTGCAAGTCATTCAAATGTTCCATGTGGATTTGCTGGATGAATATGATGCCGAGTGTGTCATTGAACCGGCGCCTCATTGGCCATCAGGAATGCAGTGATTGGGGAGTCCTCTTGCTTACCGCAGCAGCTCAAGAGAAGCAGATTGAGAGTGATGATTCTGACCGCATTGAACATCCTGTCGAGGCAGGCACAACTGTGCAGATTGGCCCATCGCAGCGCCCATTGCGCTCGCGCAGGGCTCACGCAATTGAGTGCGAGATTGCGAACACACACAGGTGGATTTTTGCTGCATTGCCCAGGCAAGTCTGATTGTGCATACCGAAGCAGATTTCTGCGGGATGACAGCACATTGATCGACAAGCTCTGAGCATTTGCAGCATCAGTTCATTGCCATGATTGTATGCATTTGCACTTGGCTCAAAGATTGATCTGATTGCTCGTGAAAAGATCGTCAACCGAGTGATTGCATTCTGAAGCTGATTGCATCCGCGTCTGTGCTGGGGAAAGTGACCGGAACCTCTTTTTTTTAAATATGGCAATGGATTCCTTATGACCTATCCTATGGCCTACCCTCTGGCCCATTTGAAGTTTTCATTGATCCGCCCCTTTCGAAGCCTCCTTCGTTCCCACCCTTCGAAGCCTTCGAAGCCTCGTCCTCCCCTTCGAAGCCTTCGAAGCCTTCCTCCCTTCGGCCAGCCCCCCTCCCCCCTCCCGCCCCCGCCCCCCTTCGTTCGAAGGGGACTTCGAAGGCCTCCGCGAAGCACTCCCCTACCCTTCTACTCGCCTCTCCCACTCCACTTCTCTCCTCCACTCTCTGACCTCCTTCCTGAGTTGTAGCCTTTCGGGGAACCCACAAGCAGACGAACCATGATTGGATAAAGCTGAGCTCCGCGACGTATGGCCTGGGCATGTGCGAGCTCAGCTTGGAGACCATTATGAGTTTCCAGAGCCTTCACCTCTGGTCGAGCAGATCTACAACTGCCCTCCGCGCGACAGGAGGGTGCATGCACGAGATCTTCCGCACACGACGCTTCCGGAGCCGAGGTTGGAGATGTTTGCGTGCTCTCCTGATCTGCCTCCCGGCCTGCGCAACTACCACTACTGCTACTAGTCTGCTCTAGCTGACAGAGATCAGCTTCAAGTCTTGCAGCCGTCAATCGGTCAATCTGATGCCGAGCGCCGCTCCGTCCGTTGTACCTGGGGAGCGAGACAGTGCATGATGCTCGCGAAGGCGCAGTCGTCTGGTCAATGCAGTGCTGGGCGATGACTGTTGGCTCTGATCTGTTTTCCGGACTCACAGCGACGACTCCATGCAGAAAGACCATCATTCTGCCTGGAAGAAAATGTGTGACGATTCGAAGAAAAACAGTCAGGCATTGCGTTAGCCGCGATTCCACCAGCCGCCACGTGTCCAGGCTTCACCATCACGGTGACGCTTGTTGGTGTGAGCATATGGCTTCTCACCCGAGCGCTTGTCGCGCTCCTTTGATGATGCCATTGGAATGGCAGTGCTCCTTTGTTGTGCTCGATCTGGAGCTTTGCGGACCGCGCGGTTTTGGCCACCACTTTTCCTGGATGTCTGATCGCAGAGCACTAAAGGTGGAGGCCATTTTTTGTGGAATCAGGCGTGCGCTGTGCCACAGTCCGCCGTGGTGGACTTGAGCTCCGTGTGGCAGTAGTTCAGTCCAATGGAGAGCGTGAATTCGCCATTAAATTGGCCCCGACCATAAGCTTCGCCTCAGTGATCCATCCATGCAGCATTCTTGCCGGTGGCGACTTGGATCGGGGCGAACATCGATGGCACTCTTGGACCCATTCCAACATCTGATCAGATTGGCAGATTTGCACATTCGTTTGGGCATCTGGCTGGCCTTCTGCTCTGGGGAGGAATTCTCGTTGTCTACCAACTGCGTTGCAGTGACCGGGCCTTGGTACTTGCACGCTCCACGCAGGACGAGGACTGGGATGGGTGGCAACAGTGGTCCTGGAGAGGATACCACCAGTCTTACCAACAGTGGCCGCACAGTCACAACCAGTGATCCTATAGAAATGTCACAGACTCCCTCGATCCCGCATGGCACAATAGTCGGCCCTGGCATGCAGCTCATGCCTGCAGTGTTTGTGACTGAAAGACAGCTCGTCTTGCAGCTCTGCAGGTACCCATGTCAGATCCTTACGGCTTTCTGTCCCCAGCATCAGTACCCAGTGTGGGACGCCACTAGACGGGTGCTCTGGGCGCCGGCTCCTTTCGGAGTACGACCTGCTTGCTGAGACAGGTGGATGACGGACGCGTCTTTCCACAACAGGGTGACGGAGAAGGAGGAATGCTGAGTTGAAGCTTAGTAGACAAGTTGAATTGAAAGGAATCAAGAAGCGATTGATGCTTGCAAGCAATCTGTCTCACGAGTGCACGGGAACAAAGGCGCCCGCAAAGCGCAGAGCACGCTCGCGCAGCGTTCAATTGAAAAATAGTAGTAGTTGTAGATTGTAGATTGTAGATTGTAATTGTAGTTGTAGTTGTAGTAGTAGTAGTAGTAGTAGTAGTAGTAGTAGTAGTAGTAGTAGTAGTAGTAGTAGCCGCCACAAGTGCTCAAGCGGCCGCGCTGAATGAGAGGTTTCGAACAGGCTTGGGGCGCAACTGCTGTGCTAGAGGTTCCAACCGGGCCCTTTTCTGAACAGTAAAGGTTTGTGCCTCCTTCTACGCCATGGTCCTCTCCCTTTTCTCACAGGAGCTGCTTTGAGCCGCCAGGTCCCAATTCCTGGGCCCAGACTCTGTTTAAAACATTGCAACACTGGGTAGGCGGTAGGGTTTCCACCTCCGCGCGGTGGAGGGAGTCATTAGGCTTCTGTCTCTTGACGAAAGTAGCGGATGGCGCAATTGCCAGTGCACTCACAAAACTTTGCATCTCTTCGTAAGAATTCGTTCAAGACAGCATGTAGAAGGACAGTCCGTAGTGACGGGCCCGTACCATACCGAGGGCAGGTTCTGACACCTACCCTGGTTGATCGTCTGGGGGTACGCCCCCCACCCACTCGAAGAGAGCTTCAGTCACAGACTGCTGACTCCCCTGCATATGGCACAGCCTCCCGCAGGGCAGGAAGGTTGGAAAGATCCATTCGAGTTATTTCGTGGAACGCGGGCCACCTAGGCCAACAGCAATGGGGCGAACTCAAAACGTGGCTAGCAGCTGAAGCCTCTCATCACTGCGACGTCCTCATATTGCAGGAAACGCACTGGACTGAGACCAGTGAATTCAGCGTTTCTGGGTGGTACTGTATCTCCTCAGCCTCGGAGTCTACCAAACCCAACACCCGGCCTAAACAAGCAGCGAAGCGAAACACTCGGCAAGAACCGCGAGCTCCATCCACGACTCGCGCTGATGGAGTCATGATCCTATTCTCTCCCAAGTTCGTCCCCAAGAGCTTACGCTGGAAGGAGTGGAGCCCGGGTAGGGTCTTAGAAGCTCGTGCAGACATTGCAGGTACTCGGCTGGTTGTCGTCGCGGTGTACCAACACGCTTGGTCTTCTGCCAAGACCATCCAGTCCAATAAGGACGACCGTGCTAAGGTACTATCTGTCATGTCCAAGGTGATCAAGCAGGTGCCTAAGAGGGACTCCCTTATTGTAGCAGGCGATTTTAACACTTCCCTGCGTCCGAGCTCTCCATTGGTGGGAACGCACGTGAAGCCACCCACTGAGGACCGCCCTGACGAATCCAACTTGTTTAATCTGCTGCTCAGGTTGCGTTTGGTTGCCCTTAACACCTGGCAATGTGACCATATAGCTACCTTCTCACAAGGAGGAGTGGAGTCGCAAATTGACTTCATTCTAACCAAAGAATCTACGGCGGGAGGCAAAGCCAAACGGTCAGCCCCTTGGGTGGACTGTCCGTTGGGCAGCTGGAAGAAAGGAGGGCATTACCCACTCAAAGCTGACGTACCCCTCCAACACCACTGGCTGCTCCCATCCCACAAGCCCAGCACGCGCCGGTACGATTCACTAGCTCTACAGGCCTCAGTCAGAGAGGAGGACGATACGGCAAAGGCACTGCACAGCTGGATCGCTTCCAGAATTGACACCTGCCAGGACCCCAAGGCATGGAATGCGTTGCTTTTGGAAGGTGCAGAACGCTTTTTCCCAAAAATTCCCAAACGAAGACCGATCCCGCTGGAATTGGAAACCCGTCGCATGTGGCGGGCCCGCACCCACGACAGGGTTGCGAACACCACTCCCTCAGCACAGCTGATCGAGTCACCTAAAGCAATGGCACAGCCTCCTAATCAGAACACGCCACGTCCGCCGGACACCGAAGCTGAGCTGGCGCAAGTGGCACACCGCCAGGCTGTGAAACAAGCAAAGAAAGATCGAATTGCGAGTTTCATATCGGAGGTGGACGCGAGTCTGGCTGAAGGTGACCAACATATCTCCTTTCAGACCCTCAAAAAGCTGCAGCCTTGGCAGCCTGCGCGCAGAGCTCAGCTAAAGGACAACACAGGAAATTTTCTAGGTCCAGCGCAGGAGCTAGCAGCCCTCAGGGACTATGCCAATCAGGTATTTGCGGCCCACCCTCCGTTACGGACAATGCATGGAGCTTTCCCTGCTTTGGAGCCGCCCAAACTAGCAGCTCACATACATTCCATCAAGCCTAATAAAGCTGTTCCTGACGGAGCGGCACCTGCGGCTGTATGGAGACTGTGTAGCGACATCGTTGCACCGGTCCTCTCCAAACACGTAGCATCCAAGCAGGCCGAGGACAGTCTAGAATCCGACCTCGTAGACGCTGATCTCTGCTTAATTCCCAAGCCGGGCAAGCCCTCTGACAAACCAGCAAACTTGAGACCCTTGGGTATCCTTAGACCTGACGCTAAGGGACTGGCGGGAGCGGCCAGAGAAGCGCTTCAACCACTGACCCTCTCGTTCCTCAAGCACATGCCACAGTTCGCTTATCTACCAGGTCGGGGGCTGTCAGACGCGCTAGAACGCGTGGTGCATCACTTGCGTGAGGCTCGATCCCTGTTAGAACAGGCCCACCCCACGAGACATGCCTTGCAACAAGGCACACAGGCCCCAGCCTTAGTCGGCGGCCTCACCTTTGCTCTTGACCTCAGCCAAGCGTTTGACACAGTCTCTCGCCAAGAGATCATCGACCTTCTTCAGAGAGAAGGGGCAGATCAGGACACAGTCCACCTCGTTCAGGCTCTACATGACGGGTCTCGTTATGTCCTTCACGCGCAGGGAGATTCCACCTCTGTTGAAACCACAGCAGGCATTAAACAAGGATGTAAGCTCGCCCCCACACTCTTCTCGTTCCTTACAGGTGACCTTTTCCGCTCTCTGGTTGACCTTTTCGGTGCTGAGCAGGTCTTGAAATTCCTGACAGGATATGCCGATGATCTCACGCTCCATCGGACTATCCGCTCTGACAAGGACCTCAGGGCCATTCATGCGCTCATCGCAGCGCTACTTGAGGAGGTCCGCAAACACCGCCTACGAGTCAACATTAGCAAGTGCGTCATCTTGGTGAAGTTAGCGGGTAGAGAATCCCAAAACGTGATGAACAAACACGGCTGCTGGATCATAAACTCCAAGGGCGAGCAGGTTCGCGGATGGCGCATCGGGCCCAATAAATCGTTCCCCGCCTTCCAGTGGGTCTCCTGTAGCAAGTACCTGGGGGTTATGATCTCCTACAACCACTTCGAGCTGCAGTCCTTGCATTACCGCATAGGGGAAGCAAAGCAAAAGCTGCATCAAGTCCGCCAATTTGTCTACAATCGCCGGTATGCGAGCACCATGGCGAGACTCAAGGTTTGGCAAAGCACAGTCCTGAGCACACTGACGACAGGCCTCTCAGATGTCGGACTCAGCGAGGAGTCGGCAAAGCAGCTACGCAGTTGGCATGCTTACAAGGTGCGATCAGTGCTGAACTTGCCAGCACATACCAGCCGCATCACCACTAAGGATCTCTTCCAGCTTTATAGCATTCAGGACCCGGTTCAAGCGATGCAGGTCAAGCTCAGGAAGAGACTCCGCAAACTTGAGCGACGCGCAGCCAGAAGCCCAGATATCACAACCGAGCCTTCTGTTTTGCAAGTCATCCGGGACAAGCTGCATTTCCTATCACAACTCCCTGAAGCAGCTGAACACCCTGTAGCCCTACATGCGTGCACACTCTGCGATGCCTCTTTCGAGACAGCAAACGGGTTACATTTACACAAGTCGCGAGTGCATCCAGCCAGCATTGACCGATTTGTGCCATCAAGCTTCGATCGACAACTCCACGCGGTGGATGGGATGCCGCAATGCGCCGCTTGCATGCGCAAATTTCATCAATGGAAAGGTCTTCGTGACCACTTGTTGTCAGGAGCATGCCCGGAACCCCAGAAGCTTCGAACTCTGAACGCGACTGACAAACACTCAAGTCATCCTGAGGTAAGGACCCTTTCTCAGCTGCGACAGGACATTGCCCAACTCCCACAACATCGAATAGCGGTGCTCTCAAAGACAGCGGAGGCCCGGGTCCTGATCCATCGGTGCCTCACGTGTGACTTCTGGACTTTCGATCACACTAAAGTCAAGTCACACTTCCGTCAGGCGCATCCTAAGGACTGGTCAAGGCTGCACAAGCGCGCAGTCTCTATATGTCAGGGTTTCTCGCCTCACCTTGCCAAGGGACACCCGTGCTCATTCTGCGGTTACAAGGTCTACGATCGCAGACTGCACCCGGAGCAATGCCCCGTGCTTTATCAGGTTAGCACACAGTGGCTGCGAGGGCAACCGGAGGTGGAGGAAGCTGCTACTGCTCCCCCCTCCAAGCCCCAAGAGAAGTCACTGGCCCACTTCTTTAAGTCACGGTCGAATGGCACAGCCTCCAATCAGTCGAGCACAGCTCGTCAACCCCCGACAGACAAGCAGGAGTCCATTTCGCAGTCCTCTGGACATGCGGCAATGCGACCCGAAGGAGTGCACAAGCGCGCTCTGACTAACACGTCAAACTCGTGTTACGCTAATGCCCTGTTCCAGGCTCTGCATCAGATCTCGAGCTTTGGGTATGATCTAGGTGCTCTCCAGTCCGTCCTGTCCCATCTAGGAGACGAGCGAGCCCCCAGATTACTGAACCTGTTCGGCCTGTTTGAATTTCGCCACGCTATTTCAGGCTGGCGACTGGACGGCAGACAGCATGACGTTTCAGAGCTGCTTCTACATATGCAGTCCAAGCCTTTAGGCTCCCTTCAACAAACACAGTGGCAGGGTCGTACAGATGGTGCAGTTGAGGATTCAGACGTAGGAGTCAGCCCTCTCCTCCTTCCCCTCCCGTCTGGCCCTTTGTCACTATCGATTTGCTTACGGCTGTGGGAATCCCAGACCTTTTCCCGTGCGCTTGTCTGGTCACCTGAACTCCTAGCAATTGTGATTTGCCGCTGGCAGGATGGAGTCAAGAACACTCAGCCATGCCTTTGGTCAGGCCGCACCACGGTGCCCGTATGGACCTCAAGCGATGCTCGAACCCAGCGTCTCTATCAGGTCATAGCAGGAGTTGCCCACTTTGGGGACTCCCTTGCTTCTGGGCACTACCGCGCTTTTTGGCCGGAGGACCCCGCGGATGCAACCTCTCAGGTTTGGATCTCTGATGACTACAGGCTCCCGGAAAAGGCCTCAGCGGCCTTGAACCTGTCCATCTCCAGGAATGTCTACATGCTTTTCTTGCAACGAATTCGCTAGCATCATCGTTAGGTGATGCATTCCGGCCCAGCTTCGTCCTCAAGGGCAACGCGGGGCGCCCGTGCGTGAGAAGCCTATAGTCAATTGGAAGTTGGCATAGGCCGCCTCACGTCAAGGCCAAGTGCGTCATGAGCGCACGCGGACATGCACACACCGCAATTCTTTTTCCTCTCAATCAGCTCGCCCTCTTTTTGTATAGCTTCCAATCCGACTACTAGGCCGGCATGACCGCTTCCCCTGTCGCAGTCAAGAGTCCGGAGCACAAACGCTCCCGAAACGGCACGGACTATGAGGACGCATCGGGAATGGATTTTTCTGAAGAACCTCCTCTCGAGTCTCTCTCGCCTGCGGCCAAGGCCGCTGCCCTGCCGAGGCAACAAGACCAGCCGCGCCGCAAATCCGTCCCGAGGCAGAAAGGACCTGGGGCGGTCCAAGGGCTCGGGCAAGGCACCCAGCCTCGAGCACAATCAGGTGCCATCCAGGCGCTGAGCCCGGAAGAGCTTACCAAAGCCTTCCTTGTGCACGACGACCAAATGAGCCTGCTGCAACACCAGCTGTCATTGGTGTACAAACTTCCTCAAGACCATCAACTCTCGAAGGCATTAGTTGCGTCCGTGAAATCCTGGCAGGGAGGTTTGAAGAAGCTGCGCCAAGGAGAACCTCACCCCGAGGGATCGTGCTCTAATGCGGTCTCCCTAGTTCTTCTTCACGAACTGACCAAGGGCAACCCTCCAGAACACGTGGACAAGACGGAGTACGGCAAGCTTCTGAAGGTGGTTGACTCCATGATCAACATCACCACAGACAAGACCAAGCTGGCACAGGACATAGTGCACTGCTCAGCTAAGCCAAACAAGCTCAAGACGCACGTTATCCTTGATTTCAGGGTGGCTATCTACTCAGACCTCCTGCCATACCTCTCCCTTCTCGCCTCCCTCTTTGACTCCCACGACGGCTTTGAACGCCTGGGACGAAAGGCGCCGGGAGGACTGGCTCGCAAGGCTCGAGGCCGTCCCTGAGTTTGGCCTAGTTGGAGCACACAGTGCACTAACTCCCTCAGCACAGCTGATGTTCTGGTCAGTCTTGCACACTTGACTTTCGTACAGGGTGCCTAGCATCGTTATGCTGATTCTTTCAACAAAGTTCCAGCTGCGCATCAAAACGCAGGGGGCCCTTCGAGAGCAATTCATACCGATCTACTCACCTTCCTGAGCGCGCCAGCCTGGCTCGAGCCTCTAGCACTATGGATCTCACACGGTTTGCGGACCTACCGGGCCCTGACCAAGTCCCACACTTTCTGAATCTGGTACATCAGCTGGACGAGATTCTCAAGCGCAAGGCCTCGCAACTATACACAGACCCTGGCTCGGCGTCTTCTACCAGTTCTCAGTCTGCTGAACGATGCACTCTGCCCTCTGGCAAGGCCCGTCCTCCAACACCGCCAGCTCCTAAACATCGACGAACTGACGCGGCTTCGGAACAGGACGCTAAGTAAGCATCTTCAGAGAACTAGGTACTGCCGGTGGAGCCAGCTACCAGCGAGCAAAACTCATTGCCATGCGTTTTCCTGCATTCGCACTCAGCTGCTTTGCAACTAGGTCACAGGGCTCAAGCTACCAGTGGCAGGTAGCACACAGTGCAGCACGGATTCGTCACAGACGATATCTCCCACTCACGCTGGGATGGATCGTGCTCCCTATCCTGATGGAGTGCATGAGGCTCTTGGTCGGAGCCACATGCCTGGACTTCGACGACCGGTTGACCCCCAAGTGACTGCCGCCATCTCACCAGAGCTCCTAGGCGTGAAAATCGCAAAGGGATACGCCAGCGCGGTCTTCAATTCCAGTGCTGCAAACTTTGTGCTCAAGAAAGTCACGCGGCCGCAGGAAGAGTACATGGCCAGAAGAGAGTTTAGCAGATTATCGCGCTTCCCGCCGATCAATACCATCATCGAGGCCTTCTGGCAGCAAGGCCCAACGCTGTTACTGCCACGATTGTACCCTGCCCATATCCCCTCCATGACAACGGACCATGTCGTCAATCTCGTTGCTGACATCCGGTCTGCCCTCAATGCAGTGCATTCCAGCCAATTGGTCCACGCGGACATCCACATGGGCAACATCATGGTTCGCTATGACCCCCCCACCTATGTCTTGATCGATTTTGGAGGTACGGCGGGGGAAAGTGTCTATCCTCTCAGCTTGGGCTACGGCGCCCTCGGCCAGGGAGGAGTGCTTCATCGTCCTCCTCACGAGCTCATGGAGCGACCCACCAGGACCGTCAGAGGCGACTACTACAGGCTCAGCAAGACGATCTCCGTCGAAGTCATGGGCAACAAGTGCTGGCGCAACACTGCGTCGGGCTTCCCGATGCCCCCGAAACTCCCCAAACACCTGCGCGTCGAGCTGGCAGAATGGGAGAACCTCGCTGGCCTCACTCCACCCAAATGGCCAGAATCTGCCTTTCCCGGAGGAAGCTGGTACGAGACTGCCATCGATCCCTCGATCACAGTGCAAGCCGGCTTGTACGATGAAACCGGCAATGTTCGTCTGGCCACCGCCGTTTTCTCCTACTCCAGGCAGCAAAAATCCAATGCATCCGGGCTCTTTGGGCCAGAAGATCCCACACGGGCTTCTCTTGACTCCGGAAGCTGGGAGGAATCTGCCGCTTACGCTCGGTTCTTCCTAGCTTGCAGGCTCCGGACCATGGGCAGCCACATCCGGACTATGTACACAGAGGTACTGCCGTACCAAAAGTACAGCAACCAGGATGGCTACCTCATGCTGGAGAATCCCCTCGAGCATTCTCCGCCTCCACCACCTCCCCCGGCTGCCAGCTCGAACGAGCCAGCGCCCTCGACACCGGCTACTGAGCTGCAGGGCATTTGGGCGGAAATGGACTAGGCTTCAATCGAAGGACACAGTCCACCCAGCGGCATATGGCACAGCCTCCGCCACGCGGCTACTGTAACCATTTTGTCGCGGAATAGGACACAGTCCAAAACTACCTGAGTCACAGACTCCGTCCCAATGCCTACAGCACTGGCCTTAGCCCGAGAAAAACCTGAGCATATGTCTTGAGCGCAGTTGTCTGCACAATCCAGCTGCCGTTCGCTTGAGCTCGGCTTAGTATCGGCTACTGGCTTCCCACTTGCGCGAGCGCACATGGCTGGCGAAGATGACGGCCCAATCCGGGCCATTTCCTTTCCCGCTGTGATCTTCGCAGACTACATGGAGGACTACCTCACTCTTTCGGCGCTGAAGTTGTACTGCGAGGAGGCCCAAGTGTCCCTGCCGCCGGCAGCGGGAACATGGCCCTCCAATGACATAACGGCATGGGCACACAAAGCTCTCCCACCCCTACAGCGGCAGCAATTCGAGAAATATCTCGATTCCATGACTACCATGACCTGCTCCGAGGCAGAGGAAGGCTGCTTGGTCAATCCCATCCCACACGGCGGACTATTACACATGGTGCCCAAGGCAGAGCAGATAGCCAGCAGCTGCATCACTTCTCGCTGTCTCTCCATCTGGTCATCGGTCCGTCAGGTTCTGCAGCACCTACCTTTCGAGGCCCACGACAGATGGGAGTACGCTCCCAGAGCGGCCGGCTCTTCATGTGGCCAGCGCTTTCGGGTTGGGGCCTTCTGCCGAGTTCTTCCTGGCCTGCTTAAGGAGACGGTTTCCCATCCCAACGTCACTCGACTCTTCAACGCATTCGTGTTCTCATGCCATCCAGAACACCAGTGGACTTCGCTTGAGGTCTTGGTAGATGTGCACTCCCCACCGCACAAAGATGCTCGCAATGCTGCCTTGGGCACTTTGCTCATCCCGATTTCGATTTGCGACCAGGGCGGCATATGGATCGAAGACCCTGACGGCTGCGACTACCAGGAGATCCCGCACCAGCAGGGGATGATCCGGGGAAGCTGCTTTGACCTACGTGGTCTCAGCCTCCTCTTCCGGGCGCGCAACTCTACCATGGGAAACCTATACTCGAGTCGTTTTGGCGGCCTACACGGTAAGAGGAGTCTCTCGTTTCTCACCAACGCTGCAACAGCGCCTGACAGAGTTGGGTTTTCGCCTTCCGCTAGGCACTGCAGATGATTAGTTCGAATGGCACAGCCTCTTGAGCTGAGACACAGTCTCTGACCATCTCTGCTCGTCGGTTGAGGTTAAAGCAGGAACTAAAGTACATGTGCTTTCTGCACCGCTGTAACTACGTCACTGCAATTCTTCAGTCCTTCTAGGCTCTAAAGTTCCGCTCTGCCCTACATTCGCCAGCCTGCGATGATGGAAGACGCCTTCGTCCAGCGAATCTTTCACTTCCTGACGCCGATGCTTCTAAGCCTCGACTTCTACTTGCAGCTGACGGACCTGGACAGAACAGCCATCGATGGCTCGAGCAGCCAGTCTAGCCTCACAGGACCAGGCCTCACCCCTACCGAAGATTCGTTTCGCAGGGATAGCCTGACAGCAGCCAGAACGGGCCTCCTGAAACTTCTTCAAGAGTGCTTTAACCACTGGCCGGCCCTCTCCATCACCTACATCCCCCCACCTGCGCCAGACACACTGGACCCGACGGGCATGCATCTTATCTACGAGGTCACGCAGCCGCGTCTAAAACAAGTCCGACGACTTGCCACTGTCAATCGAGTCTGGCATGACCTCATATCAGTCATGATATCTGGTCAAGCCCGCATCAATACAGTGGAACTTCTGGTGGCGATGTCACGCTTGCGCAAGTCAGGCTCAGTGTCGGTTCGTGAAGGCCAGGACATTTTCTGCCTCCCGGTCTCGATGGCGTTCAGATTGCCGGTCGAGACCCTCACTTCACCTCTAGCTCGCACAGCTCCCGCCGCTGCCTACCGCGCCTCGGGCTTCAACGCCTGGCATGCGCTCCTCTTTGACAGCTATGATGACCTGCAGAATGAGACCGAGCAACAGGACTAAATGTGCCATTAAGGAGTCTAACTTTTTGAAGCCAGCAACAGTGCTCTCGGCTTGAAAAACTGGGCATCCTCCGTACCAGTAGGAGTTCGTAGGGCGTGCACTTTGAGTTGAGTTACTTCTCGGCACGCCCTCTGCCGCCTGCCAGTTTCTGTCAGCTGGCTCTAAGAGTCTCCTAACTGCCATGGATGAGCTCTCCCTGCGCCACGCTATGAAACACCTACTCCCAGGGGTACTCACTCTTGACACTTACGACGCTTCGCCCTACCCCGCCTCCTACTGGAACGATCTGGACCTGCTTCATGATGAAGCTCGTGCCACGCGTGATCGTCTACGTGATCTACTTCTACGTTGGGCTCGTACGGGCCCCTTCTCGCAGTACTCCATTATCGGCGACACACTCAGGATCGACCACAATGGAGTGCATGCTCAGCTCGGCATTGTCAATCTCAATCTGCTACAGGCTATACCGCTTGCGGCGGTCTGCCGTGCGTGGTACTCCGAAATCGCTCGTCTCACAGACGGCAAACCCTGGATTGGGGTGTGGAGAGCCTACATCCATCTGCGAAAGCAAGGAGCAGGAGTGTTCATTGAAGTTCTGCCGGATCAAGCTGGCACCCTCTCGAGGGAGGCCATCAGCGTCCACTATGAGCAGGTGCACTTCATTCCGACCTCAGTCTTGCGTCGCCCTCTTTAGGTCAGATGGCACAGCCTCAGCCATTTGGTCACAGACCATGCGACGCGCCGGGCTTTTCTACTCTTAAAAAGGCAAATCTGATCAGCGCTGTGGCTCAGCGTTGCAGCTCACTGGTTCGTGCTAAAAGTAGGATTCTCTGCAGTCATTTCCCGGTTTGCTCTCAGCTGCCCTGCCAACCATAGTGGATGTCATCCTTTCTCTGCACCGAATCATGTCGCCGCGCTCTTTCCTTCATCATTCCCGAAGTGGTCGTTGTGTACTTCTACTCGGACTACGGTTTGGACAGGGAAATGCTGGAAACTGAAATCGCTGCATATAGACCCCCCAGCACTCTCGTTCCCATACTGCGGCTCAGGGACGAGATCCAGGAGCAAGCACGCCTCTGGGCCTTCCGCCGCTTACATGAAGGCCTAGCTGTCTTCGTGCAACGGTACGTAGACACGGACTACGACCAGCAGGGCGTCCATGTCAGACTGGCTATACCGCAACCAGACTTGCTGACGGCCATTTCAATGGCGTCGGTTAGCAGATCCTGGTGCGCAGCAGTGCTCTTCCTGGTTCAGCATAAGCTCTTTGTAAGTCCACACCGCACGGCCAGGGCAGCTATGTTTCTTGACCTACGTGTCATGGTCCAGTCTTTTGACACGCCCCAGTGGCACCTCGCGTCCGAAGAGCTCACCATCCACATTCAGCACAGCAAGCAGGTCGTGGTGCAGAAGTTCCGGAACCCCCTCAACCCAGACGGGCCAACGGCAACCATCAGCAGAGACGAAGAGGTATCCAGTGTTCTCTATGACCACTACTACAGTCTTTTCTGAGCACTTGTGAGCCACAGGGAGGTCACTGACTCATGCAAGGAATGTGGCACAGCCTCCGATCAGGTGTGGCACAGCCACCCAGCTAGTCACAGTATGAGATGTGTTGCCCACCTGCCCAGAGAAATTGACCTTGCAGCATGCCAGAACCCAGTTACTGCTGCATCATCGTTTGCTCTATCCTGCGATCCGAGGTCTCAGCTACCACATGGCACCAGCAGTCCCTGCTCGCGTGCCCTCTGCTGATGTTCTTTGTCTCCAGTCGTCCTGCGTTGCCTGAGCTTCGTGCTTGGTCATACGACTCTGAAATGCTGTGCATGCATACCGCAGCTGTCAGTTCGAACTGTCGATACAGTAAGCAGCAGCAGAAGTACCGCAGCTTGCACTAAAGACATGCCTTGCAGAAGCTAAAACTTTGGAACAAACTGCGACTCTGCGAAGAGCACAGCTCACCTCCTGGCCGCGTGTCACAGACTCTGGCCCATCAGCTAAAGCTGAGACCATGGACAACCCTCCCAGTTTGGGACCCTTTCTGGTGCTCAGTGACAGCACTTTGCAGCACATGCTGCGGGGACACACGTACGGAGTGTTCCCACTGCTGACGGGACAGGTCTTAAGTTGTCCCGGCGCCGCCCTCAACATCTCTGCCGGCAGCGTCCCCTCCATCATGGAGCTCCTCCACTGGCAATTTGGCCTCTTCGGGCCGCACAAATTCAATGCGGCAGTTCAGAGTCAGCCGGTGGCCTCCATTTTGGAGAGCCACCTTGACGGACAAATCAACGTTCGCTTCATTCCGCTGTCAAGAAGCCTGCGCCCGGAGAAGCAAATCAATTATGACTACCTGATAGACGGCAGGGTCCAATATGGATTTGCGGACAAGAACCTGCCCAATCAGGAAATCATGGATTTAGCACAGATGCCTGGTGTAGGAGGGGTAGAATGGCTCTACAACTCCAAGAATCTCCACTTCCGCCCCGACGTCGCGGACATCGTCATCCCGGCACTTGTCACAAGAGCCATTGAGGAAATGCGCAACACCCCAGGACTGCCTGTCCTCGTGGTTGCTGGCTGGAATGCTCGCCAGCAGGACATGCATGTCGAAATGCTTGCTGCCCAGGCTCTGTCACAATGCCGAACTGTCCGAGATCTTTCGGAGGTAGCCATGCAGTACGGACATGGCCCCTGGGGGATGCGCTTCACGCATCTCCCAGAATGGGAGGCCGCCCCCGTCCCGGCCCTCCTCTTCCAGACCTACGTCCACGACGACAAGCCGGAGCCAGCCCAAGTTGCGGCCAAAATGTTTGCCGGCTTCACCCGAAAATTCTGTGATGATGGTGTCCTTCGGGCTACCCTGCGGCAACTCGCCGGCAAGTACGGCTCCAATCTGCTGGATCGCCTCAGTCAGCCAGCTCATAGAGCAGACGTGTTCCGCTACGTCTACCACTACCAGCACGGCGGCCTCTATGTCGATATCAAATGTGGCTTTGTGGTACCCTGGGAACAGGTACTCAAGCTTCTAGCAGCAGATTGGAGCACAGCTCACTCAACGAAGGCAGGTGAAGTGGGTCACAGACCCTCCCCACCTGGCCAACTCCCAAATGAGTTCATGGTCATGGCCATTGGAGTCAAAGGAGATCACATCTTTCAAGGCATCATCTATGGCAAGCCCAGACACCCTTTGATGAGGGAAGCCATACAGCACGCCTTCAGCCGTCAGGTTATGACAGCGAAGGCGAACTTGGAATACATGACCTTCTGCAAATTTCTCTGGCAGATCTTGGGTCGAGACCTTGGACACTCCCCTCAAGCGGGATGGAATGTTTCCACCAAATTCGGCCCCATCTACCTGTTCTTGGAGCGCTGCGACAAGCGAGTGAAGAACAAAAAGTACGACAATGATGGCCACTACTTCGTGACTACCAACAACACGACAGTCGCCTACACCAGGTGCTGGAAGTGGCTGAAGGGATTTCAGGGAGACCCCACCACCAAAGAACGAACCGATCGCATGCTGCAGAGCCAGCTCCCCGACATCTCCCTGGAAATCCAGTCTGATAGACCCGAAGAGCACAGCTCACCACAGCCACTTAGGTCACAGACCACGGCAACCGCCACATCGGCTCCTCCTCCTCCCACTCAGGAGGATATTGAAACCTATGTGGCCGATAGCATCCAGCACAACTCCTTTGCAGAGATCATGGCCACGGTCCGTGAGACCCACCACTATAACCAAGATCTTACAGAGCAGGACGTGCTGGAGCTCATCCCTCGCGGATTAGGGCAAGTGGAAGTTTCAGGAGACATGTGGTTATGCTGTTTGCACTGCCGGAAGCACAACAGGCAGGTGCAATTCAGTACTAGTCACGGCCTCAAAAACCACTTTGTCACGCAGAAGCATAACCCGTCACCCAGCGCCATGTCGGCACCCCAGACACCTCTTCCTCCCCCTCCCCCAAAGCTCCCACAGGAGATTCCTCTCCCCCCCAGCAGTACCAGGACCAAAGGTACAGACAAAGCAACTGGCTTTGAGCTGCCGCCCTCTCCCCCGTGCCCTTTCACTTCCTCAGCAGCTGAAAAGGCGGCTTTCAAAGCAAGCCAAGCGGAAACACCGAAGGCGGCCCCAGCGCTTCCGGCTAAGGCCCCACCGTCCATGGTGCCCACCCAGTGCCCTCAGCCTCCAATTTCCTCTTCGGCAGCTCCAGCTCCCCCTCCGGCGATCCCTGTTTCCCCGATCCCTCCACACCCTCCCAAGTCCGCTTCTTCCCCAGCCCCTGCCACCCAGGCCGCTCCGCGTTCCCACACGCCCCCTCCTCCTTCTTCCCGCCCCCCGTCAGCATATGAGCCTCCGGAATCCAATGCGGAACTCGTCGGCTATGTCCCACAGCCGGCTCCACAACAGACAGTACGTTACACGCGGCAGGAGCTGGCTCAGCTGCTGAGCTCCCAGTCCCACCAGGACTGGATTCGGGCCTTGGCTTCCATCAACATCCTGGTGGCTCCGGTCATTCTTGGCGGCCTCACCAACCATGAGCAACAGACCCTTTGGTCTACCAGGATGGAAGCACTCCGCGAAGTTCCCCCGCTGTTCTCTGCCATCAAGTCGGTAAGGACGCAAACAGGCCTCACATGGGACACCGCCATGTCGGTGAGGCGGGTCCTCGCCAGCGATGGGAAGGTCACTATAGCCACAGGCGCGGGAGACGCCTATCGCGAGCTGGATGCCCCCACAAAGGTGCATGGCCTTATCCATGCCTGCTTCAACAAGATGTGGGACGAAAAGGCCTTTCAGCAGCACTTCCCCTCGTGGGTCGAGTTCAACATGATCGCCACCACCATCGTGGCAGTCTATAATGAGACGGCCAAATCAGCCGGACTCCCAGCTCGTGTCTTTAGGGTCAAACCCGACAAAAATGCCTACTCCATCATGAAGATGCGGATCCAGCACGACAAGGGGCACGAGGAGGACAAGCGCATGGCCAAACTGGCTGCTGCTGCCCCCAACAAGCGCCCACAGATGCAGGAGGCTGATACAGAAGGTAAGCGACAGCGTGATGGCCCCTCCTCATCTTCCTCGACCCAGTGGGCCAGACAGGCACGCTCATCTCAAGAAGACGACTGGGACTGGTGGCAGCAGTGGTCCTGGCACAGTTACTCTCAGCAGTGGCCAAAAGGTCATGACCAGTGAGGGCAGGAATATGTCACAGACTCTTTGATCCCTCATGTCACAGACTCAGGGAATTCGGCACTCTTCCGACGCTTAGCAAATCTCTTCGGAAGCCTGTGAACCGCGTGCTAACCTCGCTTAAAACAGCACTTCGCTCTTCAGCGAGTTGCCCACGTCCAAGCTGCCCAAAGCCTCACTCTACCGGAGTTGTTTTCAGGTACATGCGGTCATGAGCACATGACCCTTACGGCCTTCTGTCTTCAACATGAGTAATCCGTGTGGGACGCCACGAGACGGATACTCCAGGTGTCGGCTTCGTCCGAGGTACGGCCTAATTGTTGAGACAGGTGCACAGATGGACGCGTCTGTTCACACCAAGGTGTCGGAGGAGGAAGCTTTTGTAGCAGTAGTCTGTCAAGTTCGAGCTGATTAGAGAGATCTGAGCGATGCATGCTAGAAGCAGTTTCACGAGTGCACGAGACCAAAGGCGCCCGCAAAGCGCAGAGCACGCTCGCGCAGCGTTCAATTGAAAAATAGTAGTAGTAGTAGTAGTAGTAGTAGTAGTAGTAGTAGTAGTAGTAGTAGTAGTAGTAGTAGTAGTAGTAGAAGTAGCAGAAGTAGCAGAAGTAGCAGTAGTAGCAGTAGCAGCAGCAGTAGCCGTAGTAGCCGTAGTAGCAGTAGTAGCAGTAGTAGCAGTAGTAGCAGTAGCAGCAGTAGCAGCAGTAGTAGCAGTAGTAGCAGTAGTAGTAGTAGTAGTAGCAGTAGTAGCAGTAGTAGCAGTAGTAGCAGTAGTAGCAGTAGTAGCAGTAGTAGCAGTAGTAGCAGTAGTAGTTGTAGTTTTTTCGCAGCATAAGAGCGAGGAGTTTGCAGTTTAAAACAAAAAGGGAGGTTTGGGGGGCAGCCCCTCCCCATCTGCAAATGTTTCCAACATAACGTATTTTTTGCTATTCGTTTGCCTTTGGCCTTGAGAAAACTTTTCATTCATGTATGATTATCTTTTGTTTTCACTTTTAACCCACTTAAACGTCTTCGTGTGGCTCTCGCCTCTATATGTGATGGAAGAAACGTTATTATTCGTAGCGTCTTCGCGGCATAAGAGCGAGGAGTTTGCAGTCTAAAAAAGCGGAGGGGTTAGCTCGAGCGTGACGATGCAAAGAGGCGAAGGGCAGCCGTAAAGAAAGCAGACGGCCCTTGGGTCTCATACTTTTGCTTCTGGGCTCCCTCCCCTCCCGCAGACGGTTTAGGGCTTAGGGTTTATCAGCAGAAATTCGTTTCTATGATTACGTGTTGCATACTTGGTTTTCGCTTGGGCATCCACGTTTGAAATATTAAGGCCCCCTAATTTCCCGCACAAGGGCTGTGACGTCTTGAGACGTGGCTCGGAAGGTCGCATCCTTCGGAAACCTCAAATGTTCGAGACATCGGAAAGGCCTACCCCCAAAAGGCCCATTCTTAGCCCATTCTTCTTGGGGCCATAAACAAGAGATTGGCAAAGTCATGAATGCAGTCCAGAGGCTCAAGGCACTATTCCTGGTGTGTTCAGGTGGATGGTTTTGTCCATCGCGCATGATTCGGAAGTTGCATCAAGCCCCATGTCCGTATAATGAGGGTCCTACTCGTCTAAGGTACTATATTAGGGTCCCTTATTTCGAAAACTCCACGTTCAGAAAAAAAAAGGGAGCCATCACCTGAATTGAGAGACAGGCCCAGGAGCCCGAACCCTAAACCCCTAAACCCCTAAACCCCTAAACCCCGCAACCTTTAAACCAGAAGAAGCGGTTCGCGGGCTTACATGCGGCAAAGACACTCTTTTCGCGGCTCACCCACAGGGTTTACGTTTTAGGGTTTAGGATTTTTCAATGAGATCCTGGAGACAGATTTCCGCAAGTCTTTACCAGGATTCACAAAAGTTTCCCTGGTGGTTGGCTCAAGCTTTCCTGGTAGCATGTGAGCGCTTGCGTAGACTAGCGGCACATGAGCCGTCCACACGTCCGCCGTCTGAGAATCTTGAGTTCAGGTCACTTGGCGCATTTGACAGCAGCTCGAACAAGCTTTGTCATGAGAAATATCTGTGTTGATCGACTGATAACCTTGCCTTTCCTTGCGGAGTTACCCCTACGACAAGCTTTGACACGCATCGGGGATCTTTTCGCTAGCGTTAGGCTTCATTCGCATTGTGTATTCATGCCAGCCATGATTTCGGCGTGATGACGGCCGTCCAGGTGGCCAGTGGTATAGGCAGGCAGATGTTTCTTGCCAAGTGGGAATCAATCGCCAAGCGGCGGCCAGATTTGAGAACTACACTCCTTTCCTAGACATGTTGGATTGAATTCCTGCACTGTGAACTAGGCGGTGGCCGCATGCACTTCATTTATGAAAGGTGATGGCGGACTTCAGAGACAGGTATGCTCTTGCCAGTCTCCTTGCACGTGGCTGGGTCCGCAAGAACAACGCTGTATCGGCTGTATCACTATCGGAAGCCTCGTGTCTTTACCTGTTCGTTGCGACATGATTGGAATGGTGGCAGCTGAGGTTGCCGACGATGGCGCTAGTGCTCTCTCTTGGGAGGCCGGCATGTGAGAAAGAAGCAGACAGGCATTGACCGTATTGATCATTATGTAGCTATATACATCAGAGAGACTGACCAGCAAACGGCTGCAGTTGGCTGCTGCTGTTCGTCGTCGAGCTGGCCGCAAACGCCTCTGAGGGTGAGGAGCTATTCCACGACACCAGGTGCCCAGGAATTGCAGGGGCATCTGTGACCGTGTGTTGGCAATCAACTTTCGTTTCCAGCATCTCTTTGTGTAGGCTTTCTGTGATGAGTGTGTTTGTCCGATCTGACATGGGCCGCGACGTTGATTTAGCTCAGACTATGCTATACTATACAGGAAGTGATGTTTTTGTTTTTGCTGTGGCCCCACCGGGTCTTTTTAGACCCGATGTAGTACACCAGACACAGGGCCCACAACAAAACAAACAAACACCCTGGCCTACTGTACGACGTCAAGTACGATTCTCCAAGCCTCCTACGTTTGTCTCTTCGTGTTCGTGGGTGTGGCCGTTTGCATGGGTTGGTTGTCCTGACAGCCCTGATGCGGTCGACATGAGTACAAGAAGTGGCGGTTCTAAATCGTAATCACAGATATCACAGGAAGCCAGTATCGCGCTCGCCCCAAATAACATGGCACGGGAGAGTCAATTCAAAGGCGAAGCTTGTATGTGTTTGACCTCCGCAAGTTGACGACAACGCTCCTACTTGGAGGATCATGGGACTTAGTAAGTAAGGTTATAAGTACCTTAATTGGGGTTATAAGTATAGTTACCCTAATTATAACCCTAGTTACTAAGTCCCATGATCCCTTAAGTAGGCCCTAAAACCCCTCTTATAATAGAACCCCTAAAAGATCCCCTTTAAAGCAGCCCTTTAAAGTATAACCCTAGTTACTAAGTCCCATGATCCTTTTAAGTAGCTCCTTGCGGTCGCAGGCGGTCAAGCCCGAAACCCGTAACCCTGGGCGCAAGGGACCAGGCCCCCGACCTGTAAAGCCTTTTTGTATACAAATACAGGGTCTGAGATTTAGGGGTTTGCTTAAAGGGTCGTGGGGCTTAGTAACTAGGGTTCTACTTAGCGTAACTTTGCTTATGATTACTGACAACCCCAATTAGGGGAGCTGCGTCCAACTTCTGATTGCTTGGACTCCCTGGCAGCCGAGGCCTCGAATTCGATCCTGCAGGAAGCTCTGAACCGTCTGCACCCCGAACCCTAAACCCTAAACCCCTAAACCCCTAAACCCCGAAACCCTAAACTAAACACTAAAGCCTTTAAGCCAAAACGCTGAACCCTTGGCTTCCAAGCCCGAGCCCTATGAATCGCCATGCCAAGCACCCAGTCTGAGCCTAAACCCTAAACCCTGGCTGTCAGTTTAGCAGTTTTACGGCCCATGTCTTTTTGTTCTTGTGGACGGGATTTTAGGGGTCTTAGGGTGCAAGGCTCCAGGGGTTTAGGTCCTGGGCCCTAAACCCGAAACCCTACTAGACTCCTGAAGCGGCCCCCCTAAACCCTAAACCCCAAAACCCTAAACCCCAACACCCTAAACCCCAAGACCCTAAACCCTAAACCCCAAAACCCTAAACCCCAACACCCTAAACCCCAAGACCCTAAACCCTAAACCAGCCCGGCAGGTTAGTTGCATACCTTGCCAGCGTTGGATTCGCGGCCGCTGGGGGCCCCGGGCAGAGGGGGCCGAAGGTCTTCGACTGGGTTTGCTCTGTATATGTGGGAGCTTCCGAAAATTAGGGGTACCTTAAAAGGGATCTATAAGGGTTTCCGTAAAGGGATCTGTAAGGGGCTCTAAGGGGTTTAGGGTCTAGAGTTTCCGAAAATTAGGGGTATGTTATTTTGGGGTCCTTAGAATAAGGATACTATTTAGGGTACTGTATTAGGGTCCCCTATTTTCGGAAACTCCCATGTAAGAATGAGCTATCTTGTAGTGTCTTGACAGTAGGGTTTAGGGTCCAGGGTGCCATATTGTCTTGGGGACCTTTATTAAGGGGAACCTAAAATTCATCGAAAGGGATTTCAAGGGGACCCCAAAATTTCGAGAGGAATTTCTCTCACGGGTTAGGATGCTGTCAGGGTTTCGGTGAAGAATACAAAATATCATACGAGTTTTGGCGAGTGTCTTTCTGGGATACACGTTCTTCAGTTTGGAATAGGACCAGATCATCTCGCTGTGGGCTTCATAGCATGCGACTGGTGGTGGGTAAGTTAAGTTCGAGTCGTCGGGATAGAGTTTACAATCACAATCTCGTGACACATTTCAGAATTCTAGTGGCCAGGCTTCATGTCATGTTCGCATGCCGATCAAAGAGATGCGCACGTCCTGTCCCAAGAGTCTGTGGAACGTGGCAGAGGCGGTGCCAAAGTTGCACACCATATTCACCAATGACGCTAGAGGCCCTATTTCCAGACCCGGAAGCTGATTCGTGAAGAAACCTCGCACCTGACTTTGAGCTGAGCTTGTGTGCTTGAAATTCCGTGCTATCTCCATCTCTTGGCAGTTTCGAGCCCCCAAAAGCGAAACCCGAAATCCTAAACTCCAAAAGCCCACACATCCAGAGCCTCTCGAGCACAGCGTAGGGTTTGTTCCGGTTCGTGGTTTGGGCCATTGGCCATTGGGGCTTTCGGCGAACTCCAAGTGAGGTGACCTGCATACTGCTGCTGATCTTGTGTGCGCGAAGCGCCACAAGGCGGGGGATTTACTGTTTGGGCACTGCGAGCATTGACGAAAGCAACAGCAGAAGCAGCGACGATAGTCACAGCAAGGACAACGATGGCAGCAAGTTCACTGCGAGTCTTGCTCACCATGATGGAGTCACCATGATCAGGTAATTGCCCTCATCCCGTGCTTCAGTTCAGAACCCGATCGGGTTCAAGCTTGCTTTTGCCAAGTTGACAATACCAGCAGCACAAGGGCTATAAACTGGGGCGTACTTAACCTTTGCACCGATTGTCCACCCACGAAACAAAGCAATTCAGGCTCCAGGCTTGGGGTTTAGGGGTGTCAATGGTTTGACCTGATGTCTCGGTTTATGTGCACACCATACTACTCATTGCTGTTGTTCCACTACAGAATTATCGTGAACCCTTCACCCAGTGCAATGTGAATATGGTATCAACCGCCCAAAGGCTCACGCATGTCACGCGAGACGTAGGGAAATTGTTCAGATCGACCCCTAAATCAGGGGATCACTATTTCAACAGTCCCCCAAGGCAGGCACCCTGCAGTTTCAGACCTCATAAAGTCTGATGAATCTAATCCCTCCGCCAGAGGATAGCAGATCAAATTAGAGTCTAGTAGGTTAGATTGTGCTCTGTAATATCATGTTCTGTTCTATTACATCGTCTTTGATTGCAGTATCTTTTATTTTGTTTGGTGATTTTATCTTCACTCACGTTTACTCCTGTGTTGTTCTATGGCAATCCGAATGTGCCAGGGCATCCTATCAGTCAGTCATCCCCGCGAAGGCCTGGGCACCTCCAAGCCCCAAATTCTCAGCCATGGGTCCTCAACCTCTCCATCCCTGAAACCTTCATGAGGGTTTAGGGTTTTGGGGCTTAGGGTTTTGGGGTTTCAGGGTTTTGGGGTTTAGGCTTTTAGGGTTTACGGTTTAGGGTTTAGACCCTACACCCCCCTTTCTTGACTGTCAGCCACAGAAGTTCTACCAGGGTTCTTCAAACGGGTTTTGGGTTTGCGCAGGGCTTGAGGGTGCACGGTCTGCAGTTTTGGGTTGAGGCTTTTGACTTCGCTTTAAGTTTGGTTCTTCAGGTTCAGGGTTTTCTGTATGATTTTGGCGTTTCGGGCGTGTGTTGCAGTTGTCTTTCAACGATTGGAGTTGGATCTAGGACTTCAGGCACAAACCCTTCAAAGTTTTTGGTTAAGCCTTTTCTTGTAAATCCTATGCACCGTCGACGGCTTAGGGTTTCGGGCAAAGCTGTCAAAGGAATCCGCCGCTTTGCCATTGTTCGTGCATCTGATGGGCACCCGACCTAAACTCCACACCCTAGGCCCTAAATCCTAGAACTTAAACCCAGGCCCTCTCGGCCCTGGATTCTCCAGAAACGCAACCCTAAACCCTAAACACAAACCCATATCTGCCATTTCCAAAAAAACGACCTAGGAGCAGGTGAGGCCGGCTGAGGGCTTAGGGTTGTACTCTACTTGGAGGATCGCGGGACTTAGTAAGTAAGGTTATAGGTACCTTAATTGGGGTTATAAGTATAGTTACCCTAATTACAACCCTAGTTACTAAGTCCCATGATCCTTTAAGTAAAGCCTATAGACTATCCGATCTTTGGCAGGATGACCGGATTTCGGGGAATGACCGGCGCCTGCCCCTACTGTGGCACTACCTGATCCATGGCACCTGAGCAGCAGCAAGCAACCCAGAGAAATTAAAGACTATACCTTGAATTACTGCGGCGATGTATAGCAGTATCCTTAATACTAAGGTATATTCCTTAACTAAGGGATATTGGAGCCTCTGGGAACCCTAAACCCGGAACATCCCAAACGGCAGAACCTGAAACCTTAGCTCCAAACCCCGAGTCCTAAGCATCACCTGCTAAACCTCCGCGCAGAAGCCTGAAAACCTGAACCGCAAGCTTCGGTAGAAGCGGAACCCCAAAACCCTAAACCCTGTTCAAACCCTAAACCCTCTACGCCCGTTGAAAAACCCACCCTCATCTCCAAACCCTAAACCTTAAACCCTCTGAGATTCTGCTTCCAACGAGCTGAGTCTAAGGCACCTTGGTGACGGCAACAATTTGCCGCTGGGAAGCAGGGCTTGGTGCGCGGGGGATGCTGGTTTAGCGACCAAAACCTACATAATGCTTTCCGAAAATTAGGGTACCTCATTTTGGGCTCCTTTTTATAAGGATCCTGTTATCTAGGGTCGGTATTATATTAGTGACCCGTATTGGCATTTAGGTAGGGTTCCGGGTTTGGTGTTTACTGCATACCATAGGCTGTGGGTGTTGGTAGATTGCTGTTTGAATCGCTCCTCCTGCAGTGTTGTCTTCGATTATTCTCCATGCTGTTTGAGTTTAGGTTTTTCTTATGCCGGCAGCAGAACCTAAAACTCCTGTGCTTTTGTTGCGTAAATGTGTCGTTCATATCCTGAACCTGACAACCCAAACGCCCTAAAGCCTCAAAACCCTGCACCCCAAAGGGTTTCAAAAAAAAAAAGAAAAAAGCCCAAACCCTAAACCACGTACAGAACCCTTATAGCAGCCTGCACAGGAATCCGTATAGAACCTTCATTGTAGTAACCCTTTTTCATGATACTGCAACCGTCTTTGTTGCCGGAGGTGGTGGGGGCTTCGGGTTCCGCACGCTACCTCCCAAACCCCAAACCCTAAACCCCGAAGTCCTGAACAACACCAAACCGCAGACCCTGAGCCCGAAACCCGAAGCCCTAATCCAGCAAGGTGTGCAGCCTCCGAGCCAGAAATCTTGAAACCCCCAAACTTAAATCTTCATGGCCGAAACATGACCTGAGCCTTAACTCCACAGATGCATAGGACCTGCTCGAAACTTTGACGTCCGATAAAAAGCTGATGGAAACATTTGATAAAACGCCATGTAGCCCTCAATGCCCGAACCGCAAAACCCTTAAGGCCACGATCCCCACAGCCTACTTGGAGGGGCAGGGGACTTAGTAAGTAGCAAAAGTACCCTAAATGGAGTTACCCCAATTATAAGCCTACTTATAACCTACTTGCTAAGTCCCCTGCCCCTCCAAGTAAACCCACGAATCCCTCGGATCCCGAACATTCCAAGGCTGGATTGCGATCCATTCTGCCATGCTCCAGCACCAGCAGGCCTGGGGTGTGGGGTGTGGCTTTGGGATTTTGGGTGTACTTAAAGGATCATGGGACTTAGTAACTAGGGTTATACTTTAAAGGGCTCCATTAAAGGGGATCTATAGGGGTTCTATTATAAGAGGGGTTTTAGGGCCTACTTAAAGGATCATGGGACTTAGCAACTAGGGTTATACTTGGGTAACTATACTTATAACCCCAATTAAGGTACTTATAACCTTACTTACCAAGTCCCATGATCCTCCAAGTAGGGACGAGGGCTTAGGGTTTAGTTTAGGGTCGAATGTAAAACGGGATGTTCAATCGCAGTCTTTTGAGGTTAGGAGTCAGTGTCCATGCAAGCTGCCTGATACTTGTTTTCGCGCTTTCTTCGACGATTAGTGGTAGATGGATATGAGCCCAAGACCTCAGACAATCCAAGACCTCACCTAAACCCTACACCCTAAACCCGACCCTAAACCCTCTTGATGGGTCCTCACACTCCTGAACCTTGGGCTTCCGGGACATCGCCTGTTGCTTGATTAGGTCTGGCGCGGTGTTCGCAGCTCAGAGCCCTCGACTTTCGGTCACCGGAGTTGCAGAATCTACAAGGCTAAGGGGTCAGTGCCGTTGAGCTAGTTGAATTCTAAAAATATGCTTTCAGCATCTCTCAACATGAGCATCCCAAGGGAGGATGACCAGCACTCTGCCGATCGTAGAAGGTTTGTAGGTTCAGGAATGCAAGAAGTATCATTCTGCCAATAACGAGGCCACCTTTACTACTACGACGACTACTACTACTACTACTACTACTACTACTACTACTACTTCTACTACTACTACTACTACTACCACCACCGCCTACTACTGCTGCTGCTTCTACAACTACTACATCAGCAACTACTACTGCTCCTCCTGCTGCTGCTACTACTACTGCTGCTACGAGGACGACGACGACGACTACTACTACTACTACTACTACTACTACTACCACCACCACCCACTACTGCTGCCTCCACAACTATAACAACAACGACAACAACAACAACAACTACTACTACTACTGCTACTACTGCTACTGCTGCTATCACTGAGACTACGACGACGACTACCACTACACTTGCCACGGTCACTAAAACCACCACCACCACCACCACCACCACCACCACCACCACCACCACCACCACCACCACCACCACCACCACCACCACCACCACCACCACCACCACCACAACGACTCCCACTCCTGCTGCTCTAGCTCTACAAGAACTACTCCGACTATGATTGCTGCGATGTCTGAAGGAAAAAGAACATGATGGTCTGAGTATCGCATTGGTGTGGTGATGACAGTGATGACAGTTTCATGCTGCTGCTGATGATGATGTTGATGACCTGCGACTTGTTGCATGATGATATGTGATCGTTTTGACTTGTCTTATCATTACCATGTGTGCTGCAGCCACCGTTGCTATGCTGGTGATGATGGTAATGGTGAAAGTGATGATGATGCTGGTGAGGACGACAACGATCATGATGATGATGGTGATGATGACAGTGATGGTGATGACGCCGATGATGATGATGATGGGTGTGGCTATGAGGTAATTATGATTTCTGGTAGGCTTGTTACCTTCGCGCCATTCTTCCCTACTCTTTTGGTTGTTGTGATGTCTTCACCTGCGTCAATGGTGGCGGCTATTGGCAACATCGCACTAATGTCGACATTTTCATTGATCAGGGTAACTGTTCCAGTTACGCCC
Source organism: Symbiodinium sp. CCMP2592 (assembly GCA_905221615.1). Taxonomy (NCBI): domain Eukaryota; class Dinophyceae; order Suessiales; family Symbiodiniaceae; genus Symbiodinium; species Symbiodinium sp. CCMP2592. Next base: position 630,806 of record CAJNDT010000924.1, read on the forward strand.
ACCTTCATGATGAGATGTATACTGTAGTACCCCCTACAGTAAGAGTTTATAATAGGGCTACGATTAAGGTCCTAATATATCTATATTATGAATATTATTCAACTAAGCTGAGTGGGGGCCGTACCCAAACTGCAACAGCTGCCATTGTCACTCTTGTCGGCAGAAGGTTTCATCCCGGAGGTCTAAGATTCACAGTCCGCTAAGTATCTAGGCTCGTACAAAAGCTTACTTATGCCCTTGTGTAACCCTGTAGCTTAGCTAGGCCCATTGAGATAAGCCCGCTCTGACTCAGCGGAACTCATGCAAAGCAAGAAAGCCCTTCTGGAATGCAAAGCTGCCGAGGGCCCACGCCTCCGAAGCTTTCAGCCCTCAACCCGAGCCAAAACCCTAAGCCTGAAACCCAAGCCCGAAACCCTAAACCCTGAACCCTAATCCCTAAACCCTAAACCCGAAATAAACTGCTAAACCCTTAAACCCTAAACCAAACTTCTCTGAGGTGATTACTCTTTACAGCCTTCTAAGCCTTTCTCTCCTCTGCTACACCCCGCGGCCGCAGCCCACAGGCGGGGCTGCATGGTTTTTGGGGTTTTTCTGAGTGTGCGGTATGTAGGGCAGGTAGACTTAGAGCGCAATGGTTTGCTCTAGGGGCTTAAATAAATACCAATACTATTTTAGGGGTTCCTTCTCATAATTATAGTGCAATGGGCATCAAAACCCTATCTCAATTTAATCTTTTAAGGCCCCAAAGGATCCCTTATAGACCCCTTTTACGGAACCCTTGAAAGGAACCCTATTCTAACTGTTAAGGCCCCTATAGTAGTACCTGCATTTGGCCTGGGGCTTGCGGTTTGTGAGACTCAGGGTCGATGGCTCGGGACGATCTCAGACGTGGTGGTTTGTGGTTTTGGGAACCATGAACCCCCAAAACAGGGCTTGAACAGTTAGCATAGGATGTTGAGGGTAGAGTGCGCTATCGATATACAGAGACTATAAGCGGAGACTTGCCCCAATTGAGATTTCTTACACTCGAAGCCCTGAACATTACGCCTGAAGTTTTCACAGAGGGATTCGGGGCTTCGGCGGTTGGTGCTGCGCACGTTCCCGACTTGACTGCTCGACCCCGTACTCCCCTGCGCCTGAAACCCAACCGCATCGCCCTGGCTTGACCGATGACCGTTAAAGCTAGGCCTAAGTGTACCAATGCAAGGAAGGCAAATCTTGTTGTAGCAACACCAAGCAAGACAAGTCATACTGGTCATCACGGCACAAATAGCAGTGACGTCGCAGTAGTAGTTAGTAGTGGTAGTAGCAGCAGCAGGAGCAGTCGTAGCAGTCGTAGCAGTACAGTAGTAGCAATAGTAGCAGTAGTAGCCGCGGTAGCAGAAGTAGCAGTCGCAGTCGCGGTGGTAGTGGTAGTAGCAGCAGTAGTAGTAGTAGTAGTAGTAGTAGTAGTAGTCGTAGTCGTCGTCGTAGTCGTAGTCGTAGTCGTAGTCGTAGTCGTAGTCGTAGTCGTAGTCGTAGTCGTAGTAGTAGTAGTAGTAGTAGTAGTAGTAGTAGTAGTAGTAGTAGTAGTAGTAGTCGTGGTGGTGGTGGTGGTGGTAGTAGTAGTAGTAGTAGTAGTAGTAGTAGTAGTTGCAGTAGCAGTAGTAGTAGTATTGTCAGTAGTAGTCGTAGTAGTGGTAGTAGCAGTAACAACACCAAGCGGAATATTTTGGAAACAATGGTGGGGATTGACATGATATCAAAAGGCGGCCTCGCTGCCTGGGACTTCCTTCACTCAACTTGTATGGGCAGCGTCGCCCTAGGCTGCGCAACTTTGGGTTCCAACTCATGCTTTCAATCTTCAATCCCCGCAGCCTGTACAACAAAAACGTTAAAGCCACGGCCCACTGAGAGTTTAGAACATGACCCGGCCGTTCGCCAGAAGCCTGGGACCCCACTCCGGTCTCGCTGGGAATTCTTGGGCACGCAGCCCTCCAGCAGAAGGGTGGCGAGGGACTCGGTGCAGACCGTGGCCGGGGTTGCATGCACAGTAGACCAAAATCAGACCGACTGTGAAAGCAAGCCTAAAGCCGAAGCCCCAAATCCAAATCCAAACCCTGGACCCGCAACCTTTACCCTTAGTGCCTGAACGCGAAGGTCCTGAGGGTTTGCTGGGGTGGTCTTTGTCTGTGCAGAGTGGAGTCAAGATGATGATGATGATGCTGCTGCTGCTGCTGCTGCTGCACATCATGTCCATCATCATCATCATCGTCATCGTCATCGTCATCATCATCAGCATCATCATCATCATCACCATCTTTATCTTCATCTTCATCATCATGTCCGCATGCAGTGGAAGTCTGGCTTGTCCGTTCGGAGTTCGTGTGAGGGTTTGTATTGGAGTCCGTTTTCCCAAGACAGATCCACAAAGGACCAAGGAAACACCTCACAAGGACTTGCCCAGATAACCACTGGCGGATCCGAAGTAGATCAGAAGCACTCGTTGACTAATTCAAGCCTCGCAGACTTTGTCTAGGTGGCAATTTGGGAAGCCTTTTAAGTTTTTGTAAATTTCCCTTTATGGTCCCTGCAGAGGTACCTATCCATAAATACTTTTCAGAGCCCCAAAACTACAACCCTAAACCCTCCCTAAACCCCAAAACTACAACCCAGTTTTTGACAGACGATCATCACTGCAGGTAAGGCCGCTGCCTCTCCGAAGAGTGGGGCCCGCAGGCCACGGAAAAGAGGGAACGGTTTAGGGTTTAGGGTTTAAGGTTTAGGGGCTTTATCAAAATTTTGCTTATGTGTGTTTTTTGGCGCCCCTATGCTTCTGGTTTCCTGGCCTTGTGGTTGGTCTCCCTCGTTTGACGCATGCGACTTCACACACTGCCATCGCATTTGCTGACCCGTGAACAGTGGCTCTTTAGCGGCACAGTGCTGTAGACGCGGGTCCAGCAATTTTCGTCTGTCCAGGACAGCGGCTCGGATGGCTCGTAAGACGGGACGAAGTGCGGAGGAAGTTACGTGGCTCGTTTGGTGTTTCGAGCATTGCTTGAAGCCCGAGCAGGCCCTTGTCCGCAAAGAGTTGGCGGCCCTTGCCACCAAGTTCGGATGCAAGTTTGTTTGCCACAAGAAATCCATGCGCTTTCTCAGCTGGCTGGAGGGCAGGAAGGGGAGCATACTGCTCGTCGCAGATTGGCGAGAAGCCAAGCCGACCATGGAGGAGATCAGCAAGCAAAACCAAAGCCATGACTTGCGCATGTGTGTCGTGGCGCAAACAGCAACGATCCTTCGCCGCGCATCTTACTGGGCACGCGCTCAGAACGGATGCGCGGAGATCACGGTCACGCCGGGCTTCTTGCGACACAAGGTGGAGGAGATGATCGCAAGCCATGTGCAGGCCGTGCAGGCCAAGCGCATCACAGAGCCGGCTATGAGGATCGGTCCCCAGATCCCCGTGAGGTCTATTGGGGCAGACGGATGGTTGTCCCTCCCCAGTCTTCTCGAAGCCGTCAATGACCCCAAGCAGGCTCTTGGACTTGAGAAGCTCATTCGTCAAACGATGTGGCAACTCTACGAGGACTGAAGGATGATCAAAGCAGTCAGTGGTCGGAAAGCTGATGGGGCGAGAGCGAGAATCGCAGGAGCCCGAGTAGTCTTCTTTCTGACACAATCCCACGGAGATAGGGACCTTTGGTTGTCCAGGTCTTGCAGGGTCTTTTTTTGAGGCCAAGGCTTTCCATCCGCTTGAGCCATGCCTCGTTACCTCTCAGGTAGACCAGCGAGTTTTTTGGCCCCCGAAGTCCGGGCAAAAGTGCTTGCAGCAGGATTTCCAAAGCCCAAAGCCGAAGCAACTCTTTCTGTGGCAAAGCCTTCGAGCTCACCAAGGGTGGACACATTGGTGTAAATTTTAAGCCTGAGCTCTAACAGCCTAAAAAATCCCACCGGAACCCCAGTAGCAACCTCTATACTAACTCTTATCGCAAAACTTATAGCAGCACCCACGCCAAGCCCTGTTCTCCTAAGCCTGGAGCCTGAAGCCAACTCGGCAGCCCTAAACCCGAAACCCCAGCACTCTCCCAGGGTGCCGGGAGTTCAACATCTGGAGCGATGGAAGCCTCTCTTCCAGGACGTCGAGTGCCAGAGATCCCAACCCCTTGCCGTAGTCCAGGGGAGCTTTCGTTGCCCTTCCATTCTTTGGGTCTATGGAAACGACGCACCATGAGGAGGACGAGTTGCAGGAGTGGGAGCAGCAGCATTCGTGGTCTGCGTGGTAGTGCAGGAGCAGGAGCAGGGGCAGGAGGGAGGAGGAGGAGTAAGACCATGCTAGGACAATGCCTAGGAGTAGGACTAGGAGTAGGACTAGGGGGAGAAGGGGTGGTAGTAGTAGTAGTAGTAGTAGTAGTAGTAGTAGTAGTAGTAGTAGTAGTAGTCGTAGTCGTAGTCGTGGTGGTGGTGGTGGTGGTGGTGGTGGTAGCAGTAGTAGAAGTAGGTTAGTCTGTGTGTTAGTCTTAGTGTTACTCCTAGCGTTACTCTTAGTGTTAGTAGTAGTACTAGTAGGAGGAGGAGGAGGAGTCGGAGGAGGGGGAGGAGGAACAGCAGCGGCAGCAGCAGCAATGGTAGCCGAGTGGAGCGGAGTGGCGTGGCGTTGCGTGGCGTGGAGTGGAGCGGAGCAGAGCCGAGCCGAGTAGAGGAGTAGTGGCGGTAGTTGTTTGTAGTCGTCATAGTCATAGTCACAGTCACAGTCATAACATCTGGCAACCAGATTGCAATTTGCTCGCACTTCCTGCCGGAATCTGGCTGCAGCTTTTGGGATCTAAGGTGTAGGCCTGAGAAGGTTTGGGGTTCTGCGTTTGGCCATACAGAGCAGCCTCCTGAACCCGCTTTCTAGAGCCCTTGTCGATTATTGAGCCTGTGTTGAGCCCACCTAAACCCTAACCCCTAAAACCTAAAACCTAAACCCCCTAAACCTGTGCCGTTTCATTTTCTTTGCTCGCACAAGGACCCTACATTCTGCGGCGAAGTGCCGGACACCAGCTCCCCGGCTTTAGAGGATCTTGTCATTGGACCGAACTCTAAACCCTACTTGGAGGATCATGGGACCTGGTAAGTAAGGTTATAAGTACCTTAATTGGGCTTATAAGTATAGTTACCCTAATTATAACCCTAGCCCTAGTTACTAAGTCCCATGATCCTTTAAGTAACTCCTAAACTCTCGGCTTTGAGATTGATAAAGCCGCTGCTGCGGCTTGTGCTGCGCCTGCTGCTGCTACGACGACGACCACGACTGGGAACATGCATGGTCACAACAAATAGTGCTGATATCTTTGATCTCACACTGGTGACCATGTTGATGGTGATGAGCATGCTTCAGTTGATGATGGTTTTGGTCTGGATGTCGGGTTCAACTTTGGTGCAAGGTCCTACACCCCCAAGCTTTCCAAGTAAGCTATCCCGATGATGGCACCGTGTGGTTAAGAAATCTGCGCTCAAGCTTACCGGAGAAGGCTGCGGCCTGGCCCAGAATGAATCTTGCCGAGGAGGGTAAACCCTTTTGTCAGAACACTCCGACGGAGGGGAGCCGGGAACTCTGGTTTAGCGTTGCCTCCCGCGGACCAAGCTGTTCACTTGTAAAGGTCGGTTTGGATGTACTGTAGAGTTGAAGACCCGAGAAGAAGACTTCTGAAGCCTGGCGACGAGTAGGCGTCTGCCTTCATCAGTAAAGACCACACACCCCTAAGCCGCGAAACTGAACCTCGCATCTTAGAGCGCACTTTTGCCGGCAACTCGATACTCTCAGCAGCCCGTTCCCATGGCAGCAGCAAAGCGAGGTGCGGTTCGACGGCAGGGGGCTCAGTTAGGGGTTTTGGTCAGTTAGTTTGTGATATCGACAAGTTCACAGGATCTAACATCGCAGTTCAATAAGGGTCTGCTGGGGGCTAGATACCTTTTTTGTAGGCCTGTCTTTGTTGGATTAGCCATGATCTGCCACAGTCCTTGCCACGGTTCCGTGCACATGCTAGTGGGTGCGATTCGTTTGTGCCCTTGCAAAACTCGTGTTTCCGCCACAGTCTCGTGTGTTTCTGCCTGCCGACGTCGTGCACAGTCGCGCAGCCGTCCTGTTCTGCCTCCCGAAATCGTGATCCGTGAGTGCTGTGCCGTCTGGTGTGCACCTCCCAACCAGTCTAAAACCCGAAATCCTGAACTGCCATAGAGCCCTTTTGGAACCATAAGTTGGTTCTCAACCTGAACCCTAAACCCTAAACCCTGAAAGAATCCATCTCTCCAGCTCCAAGGTGCACTTCTTTGCCGAGGTATGCGAGGGACAAGCGGCGGAGCCCGAGCCTTGGATAGGGCCTTTGGAGTCAATGTAGGGGCATTAACAATTAGAATAGGGTTTTGGGGCCCATGCTACTTTAGTTGTAGTAAGGAGCCCGGTTTTGTGCGTAGGGCGCAGGGTTTAGGTTAGGGGTTTGCGGGTTTTCAGTTCAAGGCTTAAAGGTTTTGAGCTCTCGGTGTTCAGGTTCGATGCTTTTTTGCAGTGCGTCTAGCGGCTGCGGCAGGGGCAACCTTTAAAGGACCCCCCTTAAAGAACATCTTGCAGGGCTTCTTTCAGGGACTCCTTTAAAGCCTTTAAAGGAGCCCTAAACCCGAAGGTTGTAGGGAACTTTAGGGAGGGGGGTAGGGGACTATACTTCTTTTATTAAGTCCTTATTATGGGCCCCCTGCCCCAACTCCCCCTACCCCCCTTAAGGGTCCCTATGAGAAGGCCCAAACCATGAGCCCTTCGCTGTGCCTGGGTGGGTCCAGGTTTCGTCTTCGAAGAGCAAGCGGAGGTCGGAAAAGTCGAAATGGGAGTTTCCGAAAACAGGGGATTCTAATATAGTACCCGAAATAGCAGAATCCTTATTATAAGGCCCCCAAAATAAGGTACCCTTAACTTTCGGAAAGTCCCAAATGTGGATAGAACGTACAATGTTTTTCTTTGGGGTTCTTCAGGAGCTTCGTTACTTTTGTTTTGGCTGGAGAAGTTTTGGAGATGTGAATTATAGGGTCGTGCAATCTTCCTCTATGGGGTTCTGCAGGAGTTTCCTTGCTTATGGGTAGTTGTCAATATTAGGGTCCCTTTTTGGGTCCTTAGTACGGCACCTAATATTTAGGGTACCCAAAAAGGGAGCATAAGTTTGACAACTACCCTTATGTTTTGGGGATTGTTGAGTTTGGGCCGAGGCGTCGTCAGAGTTCGTGGAATTCTGAGAAAGAGTTTTGAGTTTGGGGGCTCGAGACTGCCCGCCTCCCCGAGGTTGTTTAGAGGGCTCAGGGGTTTAAGGGTTTCGGGTTTAGGGTGTAGGGTTTAGGGTTAAGGGGTTTAGGGGTTTAGGGTTTGGGGTTTAGGGTTTAGGGTATAGAGCTTCGGTTCAGGGTGCAGGATACATTCATTGAGGGGCATGGTTTCCCTTTGTCCATGGAGATATGCTTCCATGATGTTGAGGTTCCTTCGTCAGCTGGGGTCGAGCTGTGTCCTAGATGGGTTCATGTGTGATGGCATGGGGGGCCCTTCTTAGGCCTCCCACAAGTACCGCACCCTGGTAACAAAGGTCGCAGCCCTGAACCGCAAACGCAGGTCGAAGCCCTAAACGCCAGAACTGCACCGTCCTAGGCTCACCTTCGCCCCCCGCTCTCAGGCGGTGCTGTCTCCGGTCTCTCCATCGCAGGGATGGCGGCTTGCCAGAAGTGGGCGTTTCCGGTTTGGGATTGTTTTTGTTCAAAGGCGTCTTAAATGACGATTCGGCTGCTTATCCATGTGGCATCTCTGCGGCTGTCCTGGGAACCCAAAGCCGACGACCTAAAACCCAGAACCCTCGGCTCTGAACCCTAGACCCTGAACCCTCAGCCCACATGATCAGGACGCTTCCGACGACCTACCAAAAGAATCTGAACAAGCTCAGGGTGCCTGCCTCAGCTCATGTTGTCGGGGTCCAAGAGTTTAACGACCAGCCCTAAACCTTAAATCCCTTTACCCCAAAGCCCAAACATCTTATAGTAAAGTCTAAGCCTTGGACTGTAAGTTCAGAGGTTCAGTATAAAGCATTGAGTTAGCGTGGGACTTTTTTTCGAGCTTGTGCTTCTATCAGCCCTTGTAATTGATAAAACCGGCAAATTTTCGATAGAATCCTTACTCAGGGGCCGTTGGGTGCTCTAACTGGGGAGAGACTCCCTAGCTATGTCTTCTTCCTGACCTCGGTGTGATAGAAGAGTGTCCGGGAATTTGAAGGGGACTTCTAAGTATAGGCCGAGGGGTACAATTTGGCTCCTCCTACTGTGTTTTTGGGGTTCTGAGATCTTTCTGGGGCATCTTGTGATGATTCAGGCAGTATTCCCTATAGTCTCCCAAGGAAATATTTTTTAGTATGGTTCTAAAGTAAAAGCCAGAAAGTTGGATTATGATTATCCTAAACCCTTTATGGTAAATTATAAGGTATCCTACCCTGAAACCATATTCCAACTTTCTGGAGTTCCCTTTAAGGGGGGATATAGTTTACCAACAGGAAACCAGAGGTTGTCTCGACTCCACTGAACCCTGAAGCTGAAACCGTGCCCCCCACGGTAAAGGATTTAAGAGTCCAGGGCTTTAGTAGCAGGGCTTTCGAGTGGTGCGTTTTAAGGTTCAGACACCCAGAAGAATCCAATTTTCGTGCTTATTCTTGGGACTTCCTCAACTGTAGTTGGGCTGCGTCTTGTGGAAGAAATCTCCTCCAAGTTAAGGTTTATCGCCGCATCCTGCAACCCTCGGCCAGCCGCAAACCCTGTAGCCTCAAACCTAAGGCCTTTCAACCTACACCCCAACTACGCCCGAATAAACCCTCGAACCCCAAAACTCGGTATGACAAGACAATGCGGTACGACCTGTGCCTTCCGAAGGGGCTCGCAGCGCGGCGCCTTTCCGATGGTTCTGAGCATGTCCCAAAGCTGCAGCAATGTTGATGTAGATTGACGGTTTAGGCCATAGGGCGTACGGTTTACGGAATATGAGGCGTTTAAGGGAGACTTAGCAGATTGCAACAGATTACGTGTATCTGCATATTCCGTGAGATACAGGGGGATGTGTCAATGGTTGAGGGTCTACATGTCTTCATATAAGATACGCCCCTTTGCGGAGTTGGTCTTCTGTATGCCGAGCGCAAAGTGCCTAGGACTCGCCTTCCAAAGCAAGAAACACATGTCCGAACCATCAAAGACCCCAACCTTCTCCACAAACCCTCAGTCCTAAGCCGGAAACCCTAAAAGCTCAAAGCCCTAAGAACCTTCAGTGCTAAGCCCCAAACCCTGAATGCTCGCTCTAGACGTACCCCTGAACCCTAAACCCTAATCGTTCCCTAATTCCTAAAACCCTAAACCCCTAAACCCCTAAACCCCAAAAGCCCTAAACCCCAAAAAACTTTAAACCCCAACAAAAACCTTTAAACCCGAAAAATCCCTAAACCCAAAAAAACCCTAAACCAACAAAAAACCCGAAAAGCTCCGCAGACAATAATCCGTTGAACGCAGAGAAACCCCGAGGGATCTTAATTGGGGCTATAAGTATAGTTACCCTAATTCTAACCCTCGTTACCCTTTAAGGGTCCCCTAATAATACTAGACCCTCTCAATAAGGCCCCTTTTAAGAGAGCCAGAAGTAGGGTTCAGAAGGGGTCCCCTTTAAGGGGGTCCCCCAAATACTACAAAACCCAAGAGAAACCCCGAGGGCTCCTGGGCACGTCGGAGCTCCTTCGCTTCCTCAGACCAGGCCAGGGCCTCTTGGCTTTAGGGCCTTTAGGGCTTATAATAGGGCCTCTGGGATTTAGGGCCTTTGGGGCTTAGATGGGTTTAGGGATTTAGGGTTTAGGGGTTTAGGGCTCAGGGGTTTAGGGCCTCTGGGCTTTAGGGCCTTTAGGGCTTAGATGGGTTTAGGGGTTTAGGGCCTTTAGGGGCCTTCAGGGCTTGGGGGCCTTTAGGGGTTTAGGGGCCTTTAGGGGCTTAGGGGTTTAGGGGTTTGGGGGTTTAGGGCCTTTAGGGGTTTGGGGGTTTATATAGGGGTTTAGGGTGTGCCAAGCCTGACGCGCGGCTGCTTCTTGCCCGCCCGACTCGCCCGAGTTTCGTTGCGCATTTAATTCTATTTTTTTAAACATTTTTGTTTATCACACAGAGGTACAAAAATCAATCACAAGCAATACGATCCAGATGCCGAGATTCGGATCGGTTTTACATCGCGCGGAAGCTATGTTGTAGCATTGTAGCCGAAGGACACAGCTTAACTTGTGCGCAGATGTTTGATAGCAAATATTAGGAAGTGGTCAGAAGAGCTGGAACCATCGTGCTAGCAGCCATCCGATCAGCCGCCCTGGAAAATCCCCATGAATTCTTTGTACGATGTCATAAAACTATAAATTTCGCGCACGACCTCTGCGCATGCATGCTGCATCGATGTCTTGCTGACTGTTCAAGCAGGTTCGTTGGGCATGAGCACAAAATCTCGCCTACGGGCGGGGACGCGCCAAGACTTGCAGCAGACACACAGCCTCCACTTGAGAAAGATAATTCGTGGCAGCTCCGTAAAGAACTTTGGATTTTAAATGTTGGAATTCGGGTTTCATGGTCGACATATCAAGCTTTCGGCCTGGGGTTGCAGGTGCCGGCAGTGGTCTCGAAGAAAATGTCGAAATGTCAAGGTTTTTGCCTGCGGGTCCTGCTGCCGGTAGTGGTCTGGAGGACTTTAACATTGAAGTAGCGCGTTTTCGGTCTGGGCCAGCCACCGCCTGCCGGCAGTGGTCGAAGCATGAAACGTCGTGGGGCTCCCTCTCGCGGCAGTGATCTCGGTGGGGCTCCCGTTTACGGCGGTGGTCTCGAAGTTTTGAGCGTCGAAATATCAACGCGTTGGCCCAAGGCTCCCACTGTCGGAAGTGGTTTCGAGGCTATAAAATGTCGAAGGAGCAAGCCTTCGGCCGCCTGGGAGCCCCGGCGCGGCAGTGGTCTCGAGGATTGAAATGGCGAGAGGTGTCCAATTTTCGGCTTGGGGCTCCCGCTGCCGGTAGTGGTCTCAACGCTTAAACGTCGCAGTAGCAAGCTTTCGGCCTGGGGCTACCGCTGCTGGTAATGGTCTGGAGGTCTTAAACCCGCTTTAAAGGCCCTTAAGAGCTTCAATCTGTAGGATCGCAGGACTCCCACACCTTACCTTAATCGCCAAACCCTAATGGCAACCTTTAGAGCCCCTATGTTGCTTTCGCATTTCGGATCCCGAAACCCCAAAACCCCCCCAAAACCCTTCGCCCATCAGGGCAGCGTGAGCAACCCGGTGAGCCCCACGCACCCACTTCGCCGGGAACCTGCGGAGCCCTGCACCAGGGAGTAGATTACTACAGGGGCATTAATGATTAATACTATTTTAAGGGGTTCCGCATTATAATGATAGAAAATGGGCCCCGGAAACTTACTCTAGTTATATGGCCTTTATACTAGATGAAACAGAACATCGTCAAGGATTTCGGGCTTTGAGGTCAGTGACGGCATGCTGGGTTTCAGGGTTTAGGCGTGCAGCATTTTGTTTGGCGCTCAGGCGTTTCGAGTTTATGCATTCAGGGTTTCATAGTTGGGGGGTTTAGAAACAAAATTGCCTCAGACAGTACCTTTATGCCCTGCTATCTTCTTTGTCAAGGCATGATGCGGCAAAGCAGATTGAGCTTTTCGTTGCCTGTTTTTGAGAGAAGCCGGTTCAGAAGGCCAGGTTTCTGCCTTCACGGCCGCCAATGCTGTTCCTGTTTCTTCTGATAGTGCTCTTCTACCTCTTATAGCAACCTTGCAGCCCTTGGCTGCGTCTAAGTGAGGCTTCGGGATGTAGAGTGCAAATGGTTTGTCGATGTTAAGGCTCCCAGACCCGAGAGGCCGTGAGGGCATGTTATCGTCCAATATCGTCATCCCACCATGACCATCATCGTCACCATCATCACCTTCAACACCACCGCGAACCGCAACCGCGTCAACCACCACTACTACCGACAACAACAGCAACAAGAAGCACTAGCACCAGCACCAGCATCAGCAGCAGCACCAGCGACAGCACAAGCACCAGCACCAGCACCAGCAACAGCACAAACACCAGCAGCAACAGCAACATCAACAGCAACAGTTACAGCAACAGCAACAGCAACGGCAACAGCAACGGCAACAGTAGCAGCAACAACAATAACCACAACCAACACAACCATAACTACAACCACAACAACCGCAGCAACCACAACAACCACATAAGCCACAACAAAATCACCAATGCCATCACATACGTGTTGGTTTAGGGACGAGGGGATGGTTGTTCTGCATTTCTAATTTTCTGTCGGCTGATTGCACAAATCCAGGCCCTTGCGAGCAACTTTTCTTGGTAACTACGCCTTGGTGCCGCAGTTGCGCATGAAATTCCAAGGTCAGGTGAGAACGCAGAGCCAGGTTAGCGCTAGCAGCAGCTTCGATGCATTTGAACACAAGCCTTGTGTCTCTTCAGGTAGGGGCTTGAATAGTGAGCTTGGCTGTAGGTTTCCTTTTTGCATCCAGTAACAAGTGTGGGGTAGGGTGAAACCGAGCCCGAAAACGTGAAAGCCACAAGCTCAAATTCTACACCTGACTGTCGCTCATAGTCCTACAGTGTGGATAATTTTTCAGACGGTTTTCGATCTGCCCCAAGCCCGAGAGAGAGAGAGAGAGAGAGAGAGAGAGAGAGAGAGAGAGAGAGACCCCCAGAAGCTCCACCACCATCGCATGATCGAGGATCCGTTGATGTAGGGCTTCATGAACTAGGCAATACTATTCCCGTGGCTTCTTTGTCAAAGTCATAGTAGAATGTAG